>CM056168.1:31030642-31563724 GCA_029691765.1 Entomobrya proxima
AATGCCTCGCCAGAAATACTGCAACTGTAATGACAGGTCAAACAAGGCCCCCATGATCGAGTGCTGCCGTTGTGAAACATGGTACCATCGATCATGCCTTAAGCTCCCCTACCATGAGTTCAAGATACTCTCCGAATCCTGCAATTTTTGGATATGTCAAGATTGTCTCAACGACTTAGCTACCCTTTCGTCCCCTTCCACTCAACCACCAAACTCTCTTACCCCTGCAGTGAGAATAGCTTGCCCATTCAGTCCGACAAGAACATTCAAGGACAACCACAGACTTGACATTCATCTTAAAAAATACCATGAAAATCAGGACATTCAACCGCTTCCCGAAATCACACCTTCGTCCCTCAGCGAAGCCCTTGCTTCAGCCAAGCAGAATATAAAAACTATTCGTAGAATTCCTAAAGCTGCTCGATTCCTCGCTGCCGACAAACTCTGTGGAGTATTGGAAAGATGTATTGAAGAACAAAGCCTATCCTCATTCGAAGACCTTTTGATGTTTTCTTATAAAGCACTTCATCTCCCTCCTACTACAAAGAAAGGTTCAATCACTACCGTCATTAAACAGAACATAAACTCATTTATGCTTTCCGACTCCAGACCGCCACCTAGTAAACCTCATGGAAAGGCTTCATACATAAAAACAGTTGAAGCTAAAGTAGGAGACAGCGATATTCCAGGAGCTGTAAGACACCTAAGCTCGGACGATAGTCTAGCTCCATTTGACAATACCACGCTTGAGAAGCTAAAACTGAAGCATCCCTCACCTTCCCGAGATCTTAATTTTCCTGAAGCAGAAATTGAAGATGATAATTGCATGCAGTTTACAGAAGAAAAGGTTAGACAAGGAATCAACTCCTTTCCCGCTGGATCAGCACCTGGCCCAGATGGAATGCGTCCTCAACATCTCAAGGACATGATCTCTAAATCTGCAGGTGAAGCTGGAACCAGGCTATTAACGGCCCTAACAAAGTTTTGTAACTTTCTCCTGCGCGGTCAACTTCCACAAGAGATTGTGTCGGTTTTCTACGGTGCAGCATTGTGTGCCCTTATTAAAAAAGATGGAGGAATACGTCCAATAGCAGTCGGCAACACTCTCCGTAGACTCACTGCTAAAGTTGCATGCTGGCTTCTCCGGGATCCACTAAATAAGTATTTCCAACCTAATCAGTTTGGGGTCGCAACAAAGCTCGGCTGCGAAACTGTTATCCACACAATAAGAACTTATGTACAAGACCCTAATAATATAGGAAAAGCTTTACTGAAAATCGACTACAGAAACGCGTTCAATTCCCCAGAACGAGACACAATGTTGAAGGAAGCAAAAGATAAAACTCCAGAACTGTACCCATTCCTTTATCAATGTTATAGAAATCCAACCAACCTTTTATTTGGACAAAACGTAATACCTTCCGAGGTCGGAGCCCAGCAAGGTGATCCATGTGGCCCAATGTGTTTTAGTTTGACCGTTCATCCCATCGTTAAGTCTATGAATTCGGAATTAAACTTGTGGTATATGGATGACGCAACCTTAGCTGACCACCCGGAAAAAGTTTTAGAAGATTTCCAAAAGCTTATTCATCTTTCCAAAGAGATAGGCTTAGAAATTAATCCTGACAAATGTGAACTATTTTTTATTCAAACTGATGTCGACAATGATGTCCTAAGGTCCTTTCAGTCTATAGCTCCGGGAATTAAAGTCGTTTCCAAATCCAGCCTCTGTATTCTTGGTGCACCCATATTTGAAGAGGGATTTGTATTACACATGCAAGACAAACTTCAAATGATGCAGAGACTGCTAGACCGGTGTGGTGCACTTAACTCCCATGTAGCATATACGCTCATCAAGAACTGCTTGTTCGTGCCAAAGTTCAATTTCTTAATGAGGACCACCCCTTTCTGGAAATTCCCAGACATAGTTAATGCTCTTGACCTTTCGCTTAAAACAAGTCTGGAAACCATACTCAATGTTCAACTAGATATACCGCAATGGAATCAAGCAACACTGCCTATCCGTTTTGGTGGACTAGGGATAAGAAAAATCTCAGACTTGTGCCTCCCTGCCTTCCTTTCTTCTGTGCATGCTGTTCAGAAGTTAGTCTCTCCAATTCTTTCTTTACAGGAGACCGACTTTCCGATACACCTGCAAGAGGAAGCAGTGAATGCTTGGCTTGCACAATTCCAAGATGAAGTTATTCCATTACCACCAATTACCACCACACAGCGGAACTGGGACAACATGGTTATCTCTAAATCGATTGAAAATCTTGATTTCCACTCAGAAATAGACTCAGCTAGATTTCAAGCGCTACAATGCAGAGAGTCAGGAGCGTGGCTACATGCAATTCCTTCCAAAAATATCGGCACCCTTTTAGACAATCAAGTATTCCAAACCTGCGTTGGTCTCCGTCTGGGATGTAAAATGTATACTAATCATGTCTGCGATTGCGGAGCCAAAGTTACCGAAACTGGTGTGCATGGTCTAAGCTGTCCAAGGGCTAAAGGCAGATTTTCACGGCATCAAGAACTGAACAGACTAGTTCAACGATCACTAGCTTCGATAAATGTTCACTCATCACTCGAACCCCCTGGCCTCTCCCGCTCGGATGGTAAGCGTCCTGACGGTGTTACATTAGTTTCTTGGTCGAAAGGACAAAGACTAATATGGGATGTCACCTGTGTTGATACCTTGGCCACTTCTTATCTTTCCCGGACCAGCATTGCTGCCGGATCCGCAGCTGAAGCCGCTTGTAAAGATAAGCACGCCAAATATGAATGCTTGAAAACTGCCAACTTTTTGTTTAAAGGCCTAGCTTTTGAAACGCTTGGACCTTGGTGTGAGGAAGCAAAAAGTTTCTTTGATACGATTGGAAACTGCATGAACTCCGATAGTGGTGACCCCAAAGCTAAACATTACCTCTACCAACGGATCTCCCTAGCTATACAAAGAGGAAACGCCGCGTGTATCCGAGGGACTCTTCCTAATTTAGTCCCTATGGACGAAATACATCAATTATAATCTATTTTCATGTTTATTGTTATTTTAAAACTCATGTTTCCCTAAATAAAGTGCTATATTTTCAGCTCAAAGTATTTATAGTCCATGTCAAGATCGCGTTATTTGGCACGACAGATAATATATTATTATTGAATATTATGATTATGCAAGGTCAAATTTGTTGGAGACAGAGAAAAATATGAAATAACGTATGCACCGCTTTGGTTCATCATCGTTAGGAAGAAACTGATTTTAAAGTAAACTAACATCTCTTATTCAATTATGTATATTAAAAATTCATAGACATTTTCATAGCTTCTTTCTTGCAAAACATACTACTACACATTTAACTAACTGCATCAACTACTAAATTTAAGTCATTCATAATGTTTCCATGGTTTCGTTCTTACTTTTACATCTACAAGTTATTATCTCTTATTAATTATTATAAGTACAATATTTCGAAAGGCACAAAGTTGTCTATAATTTCCGGGATATTTGAATTAGTTCTAGTCTTGGATAACTTGGATTATTTCGTCAAACCAGTTGTGATTATGTTCCCTTTAAATCCTATTATATGTCTTCAGTAAGAATAACAAAACCGCTCTGTCGGATATTTTTGAAAAAGATTTTGCGTTTCACTGAAAAAGGATTGGTAAGTTTTTATGGATGCATCTGGTTACACAAAAGGTAGGAGCGCTAATTTTTCCAGCAAGTTACTAGAAACGGGACATATATTGAGTTCAAAGAACCAATACTTTGCATTATTTTTATCAAGTTTTGTTCTTAATATTATTGCACCATGCACCACTTATTATTGTTTGTTTGTAAGAATTTGGAGTTAAAAAGGACAGGATAGTTGGAAATTCAACGAAGTGTTAGCTTTAAAAACTATAAGTTAATTGGCACCATAATATAATATTTTACACTATGTAGATTCGATATTATTGTTTTATTATGCAACGGTCTCGATGATGCCATTTAACACAATATAATAGTATGTACGGACGATGTACGGTTGTTGTTTATAAACCAATCAGATCTTGTTAAGTACATTTCAAAGTTGAAGACTTCCACCGTTATATTTACAGATAAATTACATTTATGTTAGCATTACAGTAGTCTATAGTGGCCGGGTGAAGTTAGCAGGGAACATTCCCTTTTCTCCATTATCCTTAACTCCCATCAGCCATCCCTCCTCCTGAAATTACAAACAACAAATATTACTAAAATCTTAATCAAATGCACATGGTACTAAAATTGATTTTTAGCATGGAAATGGGTATGTTTTGCTGAATGGTGAAACAAAATGGATGGGGTAACAAAAATATGTATACTATAAAAAGCAAAATATAAGATCAAGGGTTCTTTTAATATTTGACAGAATTTAGTATTATAAATATCATATCGGCTCGTCATGGGACAGGGGCTCTAAATGATAATCACCGTTCCGCCATGCAAATACGATTTACCTGTTCTTCAGGATCGTCATACTCAATTACGCGAATTATTTCTCCAGCTTCAAAACTCAATTCGTCGGCATCTTCCTTGGCATATCTTTGATAAGATAAGATATGATAAAATATGATAAGATAAGATATTTAAGATATAATATATATGATATATAAGATAAGATAAGATATACCTATAAGTCGCCCTCACTCGATACAAAACGCCTAAGAAAACAAACACATCACATTGACACTTGTTTTAAAAACCATTCCCTTTTTTCTCATCGTTATAAGAACTTTGAACATAGGATAAAGTAGATTTTCAGAAAAATATGAGTAATTTTAGTATTATTAGTCATCATACGTTGTCCAAATGTCAAAAAATAAAACAACACATTTAACAAAATCACAAAAAGAAACTCATTGTTTCATAAAAATGATCATCTCTCGTTTATTCATTAAAAATAGAGACGTGCAAAGAAAAACAAACCAGAAAATAAGCGTGCATGCGTGCTATCTGACTAACTGAAAGTCAAAAGTAAAAGCAAACAAAATCAGCGATTTATCTAAAAATGGTCATACACTCAAGAGGTAATATGAAATCGCAATAATATTATATACTAACATGAGCCAAAAAAATTATTTTGGCATTGGCTGTAGCATCTTCTATCTAAATATACTATTTAAGTAGTTTTTCGTAGCGACTATTGGAAAACGTTTGACGCGTTGTTTAAGGGTCATGGCCAGTTTTTGGCTTTGTGACATTGGTTGATCTTACCAGGCTCTTCATCGGAAGCATTAGTAGGTACTTGAAGGTCTTTTTCTGGGGATTCCATCCTTCCGTTCCCCAATTTATTCTTTGAAGTGCTCAAAATGCCATGCAAAGGTTTCGTCGGCTCAACACCAGCAACATCAATACCTTTGTTGTCATTAACATTGTTATTATTTTCATCAGTTTCAACTTTTAAATGCAATTTTGCTTCAGCTTCAGTATTATTGTTAGCATCCTTCTGCTGAGCTTTCTCCTCTGAGGATTTAGTAGTAGCTTCGGGTTCATTATTAGAAAGCTCACTTTGGCTTTCTTTCCTATCGTTTTTGTCCAACTGCTTAATAGCGTCATCATCATTATCACGCTCTTTCTTACTGCTTGTTAAGCTGTCATGTTCTGGCTGTGTCTCTGTCGACCTAGTTTGCATGTCCGTGTCAGTAGTGTCCAGTGAGTCGGAAGCGTTTACACCTAACCGGTCAGTACTTAGTTTGTATCAATCAAGTATGATGTGAAACTAATTACATATTATAAAGTAGCTATCCAAGAGAAAGGACTAAAGACAGAAGGTATGAAATGGAAACGAATCTGATTGTGCAGCAAAGTTAAAGTAAAAAAGCAAGAGGAGTTTTTTTTGGTTGGAAGTTAGAAAAACTAGAAATGTTTATGTACAGATAATATGTATATAATACTGTTGTAGCAGTTGCATTTCCATGTATTGTAAATGAGTGTGTGTAAGGAATTTAAAATGTACCTGGTTCTTCCCTTTCCGGGGATGAAGGTGTAGCTGCCTTATTAGCTCCATCATTGTTCACTTCATTTGTTCCATTAACAGTGGGAGTGGATACTTTAGCGTTATCGTTACTAGCTGCAGCCTCATTAGCTGGGGTGGTGATGGAGGAATCGGGCAAAGCAGGGGAAGTCGAGGGTGTGATTACAGGGTTAGCCGAGTCTGAATTTTTTTGATTAGCTGCGGCAACAGAATCTACTCCATTTACGGGTGGACGGGCTGCATTTAAGAGGGGAGAAGGCGGTGTTTGTTTAGGTTGTTGCATTACTGGATTAATTTGATCAATATTATGGTTGCTACTACTGTTAGAGCCGTGATCTACTACATGTGCTAAAACTGTGTCAGTTATGGGTGTCTCTTCGTTAATAATATTATTGTGTTCTGTGTCATTACCGTTTTCAGATTTGATTTCCGGGTTAGTATCTTGTTTAATCGAGCCATTGCTTTTTGGTGCGCCATTAGTGGTTATGCTGCCGTTCTCCTCCGTAGACAATTTGGACACGGGAGAAGTAGGTGAAGTAGGTGTTACTGGAGTGGATGGAATTGAACTGGTTTTGCTAACTGGCGATACATTTCCATTCTTGGCTACTGGTCCAAATCCAACATCATTCAGAAAACCGAAAACCAAAATCATGCAAACTGTTAGTCTGTCGCATTAGACTATGATTATGAATACACATAATTAGTATTAAAATGTAGAAGGATAAACTAAAAGACTTTGTTATGATAAAAGTATTATATAAAACATGATTTGTTTTGGTTGTGATAAAATATGATGGAATCAATGTACATTGTTACTGTTACAAACTACCTGATTTTTGTGGGAAAGGATAAGGAAAGGAATCAAGTATTTAGAAAAGTTCTTTTATTTTAAGTAGTAGTATCCAGTCCTGATAAAGGTCCACACAGGAAAATAAAGCATAGCAATAACTTGTGTTTGAATAAAGGTAAACTATCAGAATTAGATTGTATTTGAACTAGATCATAAAATTGTGATTTTCTCATTACACAATTTATGAAATGTGCATTGTGCATACGTTCGTAAATTTACGTGACTGGATTGGAACATGATATTTCATAAGATGCTTTAAGCTAAATAGTAATTCATTTATCAGGTTAATTTTGCCAAACAGTCAAATAATGATGCCTTTGTTTCACTGACAAAGTCATTACAGTGCAGTGCAATTGCAGTGTGCTTATATAGTGTTTATACCTATATGTCGGTCATAAACAAATTTTTGCCTGAAAGGAACTATTGTGACGCATTCTGTAATAAAAAAGTCAAAACTACTTTTGCTCAAAGATGATGATCAACAGTCAAAGTAGTCGAGGGTAATAGTAAATAGTTTAACAGTTTGCAGACATTGAAAAGTAGTAAATAGTACGCTGAAGTTCAAATTGTAAACGCACAACCGTATTATAAGATAACAAATATAAAAATTTCTTTGCAAAAAAGAATTACAAAATGTAAGATAAATCAACAAACACGATAATGAAAGCAAGAAAACTGGTACAAAAGAAAGCAAAAATCATGCAGAACTAGAACTAGGGCACTCATCATCATTACCATCTTTCGGTGAGTCCGATGTGTTGTTGAGTACTGCATTCGAGGACATTTTGAAGTTCATTGTTCCCTTTCCAGCTTCCTTGGCCAATTTTTCGACAATACTTTCCAGCTCGGTAAATACCTAACAATTTATACCAAACAAAGATTCGTTTGTTTAAAGTTTCTTTCATAGTAGACTTTTGGTTTTCAAATGCCATTCATCAAGTATTTTGCTAAGCTTCATGCAGTATCTCGCATTTATGGATTATATCATCACCACTTCTAATCGTACATTAGAGATAGAGATCGTCTATGTATAAATGCAATGACAAATTATATCATTGTCTTGGTCCATGTACTCTATTTTTATTATGCCTATTTATATGTTGCAATAAATATAGTGGTTACATTTAACCTTTTGTTCTTCTAATCACTAAAAAGAGCAGAACAACTACTATCATTATTTGAGTGTGTAGGCATATCGAAAGGGAAGGTGTATGCATGTTTCAAAAAAGTTTCATTTCCCTGCACGAAAACAATAACTCATGCAGAGATTCATTCCACCCTTCTAACAATTCTTTACTCTCAAGAAGGAAGTCAAAAAGAACAAACGCCCATTGCCTCACAGACGAGTAGCATTACACATTTCATAGTATACCTACATTACATTTTTGTAAAACATTAGCATCAACATCAGACCAGCATCTAGCCCAGCACGCATTATTATAAAACATTTTATACAACACAATATTTATGGGAGAGGTATTATTTAAGGCGATATTTTCCCATTTATTAACCATTACACTTCGTGCATTCTCGTGTAGTTAAAAATTCATGAGTAGTATTTATTTTTAACCTTGAAATTTTAACCTTAAAGTAATTCACAGCACCGTCGGATGAGCTGTGATGCAGTATATTATTCATGCATAAACAATGCGTATTATTTAGCAGACGTTATTAAACCATTTTGCTTTTTCTTTTACTAACTGGAAACGGCAAGCTAAAGTTACATTGAAAGCTGCGACCGTTTGTGGCTCCTAGTTTGTAGTTGGTTATTTTGCTTCCAGATATTCTATGAATTATGGGTGAAGGTTAAGTTAATCCAGTAATAATATTAAAATAACAATTTTATAAATTCAGTGCTAGAATTTGTTCTCACTACCTACAACCTATGGAAGTAACGTGCATTAGTATTATTCAGCTTATAGTAATTTATTTTGTTTTTGTCTTCTATACCAAATTGTTTTATACAATTGTCAAGTGTATGGAGTTACTCGCATATGCTCATTTTTACACTTATAACCATCCTCCGCAATAATTTTCTTCTAGTGGTCTATCGCACTACCATGTGGCGATATTTACTGCGTATCACATCAAGTGCTACCTAGTTTACTTTATGAATCATCAAAATGAGATTTTTCAAACAAGTGTGAGCAACAAACAACGCAAGTTTCAATAAAAGTTTAAGATGCTTTTTCCCATAATAGCATTTATTTCATGCCTTCCTTGCTAACAATATGGTACAGTTCCCATAATAAGTATTATTCTCTTAAGCTAGACTTTAATCCATTTATGAGTCGATTCGGAGTACTGAGTCAGTACATAACTCTTTAGAATCACGTCAAGCCTTTTAAATTTAAAAATAAAACGTGCAGAAAATACAAGTAAAAATGCGAATATTCTTAAAGAGAAAGGAAATGTTGACGATGCGATCGGGAATGTATCATAAACTCATGCATTCATGAACAATCTCTTCTACTTTTAAGTCCTAAGACCTGAGATAAATCTACAACCTATTGTTGAAATGAAAATGCATTTTATTGAGTCACAGAAGCAGAAGGCAGATCATAAACAAGTAACTACTGAAGCGAAGCATAACATGGTGCATCTAGTTTCTGCAATAGAAATACATGGTCATCATGATGCCCAGTGGCCCAGTGTTCACTAACTGGCGCAGTCCAAGGTTAGAGATGATAGTTTTCAATTATTACTAAGAATGCGTTATGGATATGCATGTCAGTAATAATAACCGTGTAGCTTGTAGCTTTATAGTTCTGTCTGATGAAGTAAGCAAACATGACTATGGCATTTCTTCCTTTCATCAAACCAAAACTTCATAAACTACTTTACTCAATCTTCATTTTAGTTTTTGTTTATTAAAAAATTTATGTAATGCCATATAGTCAGTTCAGCTTCAGTTTTCTAATTATCTTTTACATACTAATTTGTTTTACAATTGTATACTGGGACCAAAATCGAACGGTCTTTCTTTTAAAATTCAAATGACTTGATTTGTAGCAAAGATGAAAGCGAAACTATACACCGTACACACGTAGAAGTCATTACAAAACTATATATGCGTTAATATTCTTTCTTGATGTGATTTGAGTGTAGCGCCTTTCGTGCTTTCATTTTCAATAAAACATTTAAATCCATTATGGATAGCGAGTATGATGACATAATGCCGGTCATAACCGTTACTGAAATAATATTAAGCAACTAAATTGGCATACATTAGCCAGAAATGAAAGCTAACTTTAAACGAGGAATGTTCTAAATAAGTGCTCCAAACAAGGCAAATCTCCTGTTCTGTCTGGAAGAACTGTGCTAAAATAAATGAATGGTGCTACGATGATGATAGTGTGTCATACCTTTGAAGATTCCGAGTGGAAGATGTGCTCTGAAGCGAAAAGTGTACTCATTGCGCTGACCAAAAATACGATTCTTGAGTTAAACAATCCTGGCAATTCTTCATGTAATTCCGAATTTAGTACCTATGAAAAAATGAAAGGAAAAGGGTTAAGTGGTATGTAATTTTATGTCACTCACCCATTCATTTTCAATCATGCACATAATTCAAGTGGCCATCAGCAAAAATCATGATAATGTGCACATTGTTGCAATTTGTGACAATAAGACATAAAACAAACATGACCACAATAGCAAACATACGACAACTTTCTACATATGCACGCATCAAAACTTTCAGACTTTGCATGTCAAAACTGCTGTGCTTTTTCAGAAAACCATAAAAAATCAGCAATACTAAAATATGATAAAAGTCAACCATGCTAACTGACGAATTATAATAGTAAACTTACATCGTAAGTACGTTTGGCCGCTTCTAGAGCTTCACGCTGCCTTGCTAGCTTTGACTCAGCACGACGAGGATTAGATTGCATGGCTTGTAAGGCGTGTCTTTCACCATCAAAATCCACCAACTTCCTTCCTCTCTTTTCGATTTTCTTTCGCATTTCGGGGAACTGACCCTGTCATTAAAATATACATAACATATTAATTCGATTAAATATCCCGAAACTCGTTGCAGGAATTCAAAAAATACATCCATACCAGAATGCATGGGATAATCCCGTTTAGATTAAAACTTCAAATGCTTAATATATACCATTGTAATATGGGAATCAAACCTGATAAGTGTTAAGGGGAATCAAAACTTGTTCCGCCAATCTGTGAGCGAAGTCATTCCAAAGCAATTCCACTGATTGTGAGTTGACCGTGAGTAACTCCTTACCTCCCCATTCTGGCTCGTAAACTTCGTTAACTGCTTCCAATAGAGCACGGCTGGCTGTTGAACAAGCTATTGAAAGAAAAGAAGGATGTTAATATAATGGCTCGTCATCATTTCTCTGTGCTGGGTCCCAAAGGCAAAGAATTTGGAATTAAAATACTGAACTGAACGATTATATTCATAGTCACATAATTTCTGTTTATTTCTAACAAGCAAACCCTCCCTGCCAATTTTTAGGCAATTGCAACGATAATTTTATCATAATATCATTGATAAAATATGTATTATTAATGCATCAATTTAACTCATTCCATTCTTTTAAAATATTGATCATTTTTGTCTTCATTACGAAGCAGTATAAAGTGAGGGATTCATGTTGTACGAAGAGACGTGTTAAAAATCCTAATCGGGTTAATGTACTCAAGACACAAGAAATATAGTCAGCATTAAGAAAATATATGCATAAAACTGCTTATTTTTATAGTATGTACAAGTTATCATCACACCAAAAAACGAGCAGTGTTGTCCTTTAATATTTCTTCTTTAAAACTTTTGTTAGATAGAATGCTTAGCTGAGTGAGACCTACTAGCTACACGTATCATAACTGAAAGAAGTGATCTTGTATATACAGGTCAGTGAGCTTCAGGCTTCAGATGAAGGCAATACGACAAGACAGAACAATTTTGGCACAAGCAAACTTTCCCTAATTTGCATTCGCCATTAATGGATGTTTGCAATATCCATTTACAGGTAGAGAGGTAAGTTGAAGAATCTATATAATGAATTCATGCGTAAAAATATACACAAAACAAATTCAATCAACGACACAAGGGGCGACTTTGAGACTACCAGTGATTTGCATACAAAACAATAAAACTAGCTGGGAGAATGTGATTGTTTGAGTGTGTGTAAAGATCCAGTGCTAAACAAACTTTCTTCCTTCCCTTCCTTGTTTCTCAAATTGGTGCTGTAACCAAAAATTTAATAAACTTTTCTGCACAATGGCATTCTTTTATATCTTTATCTGAAAATCTAAAGTAAAAGGAAATGACAACAATATGTTACAAATGATGACCACCCACCTAAATGAAACCTCCGTTTTCTGTGGTTGTACAGTTTACGGATATAAGATTGCTGACAACCAAGAAACGCCTTTGACAAAATCTTTATTTTATGTGAGTACAATAAGCTTGCTGTTGCTGTTAAAAGTGTCATCTAATATTTTTCGGTACCACCTTTACGCATGCTTATGTTGTCAACTTTAATCTTCCGATAGAAAAACATTATTGGCCAAAATCATTGAGTTATGTAAGTTTATTTTGTACTCGTTCATTTTTAATTTCAAAACATCATTATTTTTAACAGAATCAAAACTTGCACAAATCTTCATCTTAATGCGAATACTATGCGCAGTTTACTTTATGCCCATAACTGAATTAAAAAGTGAATTCCCAATCAGATAAACATTTACTTGTTTCGCCTACGTCCAAAATCTGATGATTGAAAACCACATTTTCTGTAACATCATTTCATTGTTAATTTTCATTTCATTTGGCTCTTCATGCCACTACTTTACTGCCTCATATAAGTGCCTAGTGTGCCATATCATCGTCTTAATTTACTTCCTCAGTGGTTTACATTACCGTAATACATTAAAATGAAATTGAAATATGTATATACGAATTGCAAACTCGTTAAAGAAAATAGAAACGCAAAATTTAGTGTACGATGCAATACGGTCATTCCTTTTCATTCTTCGTATCAATATATTTCTGCATTCTTGAGTAAGTACAGGGGGTAAAAATGCACATTTTACCATCCTTCTCCAATGTACATGCACCACTCATAATTCAAATCGATATAATCATTGATGATACTTAGTTATTAAAAATGTAAAATAGTTACTAGTTAAGTCTGCTGGTACACCAAGAAGTAAAATTGCAACAGAATAATACATGAACAAACACATACAACACGTATGACGTGTACAACAATGTAATCTTAAAAATCCCAACAGAACATCCCTTTACATGCAAAGCGAAGCCGAGACCAACGAGTTTGACTTACTTTTCTATATTCGCTTTTTTCTTCTTTCTTTTTTCCTTTTCTTCATTTGAACTTTACAGTGAATGAGCTAATAACTGGTTTGTTTGTAATTACTGCAAACATCTGCATCAAGTGTGTTTTGTTTAGAAAAGCTCGAAAAATTCCTTTGTAACACCTGCTTTACTGATGTACCTAAATACTTAAAATGCAAACCTAGAATGACTACAATGTGTGTAATTTTTCATTTTCTTTTTACAGCATGCTTTATTGACTTTGACGGATCCCATCTTTTTACTTTGTAGATTTTTTTTCATTTTCAGCTTCAATCCTTTATGCATATCAACAAAATCGTGCAACGACGTGCTGATAATTAGAGCGCAAATCAGTGTTTCTTCAAGGTAATCGATTGCTTGGTACGGTACGCATGCCTCATGCCCACAGTGAAACAGAAGTGGCAGAGAAGACACGATGATGATAATAGCACTTTTTGTTTGCACCCTTTCATGTTAATTTGCACAAATATCATATCTCTTCAATCGCACATGTAAAAACATAAAGCATTCATAATAATACGCAATCTTACAATTATCAAAAGTTATCTCGGTAAAACGATTGATGTCTGACTTGTTTTACTGCATTGCAAAAAGTCCAAAGTATTACAGAATGATGTACACGGTAAACCACCAAGTATGAAATAAGAAATCTCAATTTGCAGTAAATGGTAATAAAGAATGACATCAAAACGGCACTGCTTGACGAGTTATTGTAAAGTTATGAATTTGCAATGCAAGAGTTTGATAAACGGATATTATTGTATCGACGCCAAAAATTCGTCTGACGAGTTATCATTTCATGATTATTATTAGTCTCTCCTTTTTATTCATCTCATCAGATTCATTCAGTGGATTTACAAGTTTGTTTGTTCATTTGCAAAAGTGTGTGGACACTTTAATAACCTTAATGCAGGAATGCACTCGAAATGACTGTAAGTTGATTGCACTTCATTAATAACAGGAAAATGCTTCAAACATAATGCATCTCGTGACTTGTGCAAGGCTGCACTTGAATAATCATAAAAGTACATCTGTATTGTTTGCATTTTTGAAGATAATAATTTGCAATCTTGGAGATTCAAGCAAAGGATTTGTCATGTAGGGTAGATGAGAACTTAATGGAGAGCTAAAACTGCCCAGAATTATTCGACAAACCAGTGACATTGTCAATTGTTTGTAATTAGTTTAATACATGATACACAGTATAATAGGAAGCCTAGGTTCTGAAGCGGACACACACCAATGATACATAGTTTGATCAACATACTAAAAAATACCTTCCACGCATATTTTGCTTTCATGAGTTGAGTGTACTGCTAGAAATATTTAATTGTACAAACTGCAAAAATCAGGAGAAAACGGCAAAGACCTGCGGAGTGTTACTTTCTATGCATACTGTAAAATGCATAAATATTTATATTCTTTATCTTTATATTTATAAAACTAACAACAAAGCACAAAAAGTGCATTACAAAGCATTTAATTCACAGGTTCACGACAATTGGTATTAAAATGAGATAATGTACGAAATTCTACGCTGCAGAAAACAATGAAGCTTAGAGAAAAATTAGCACTGTTCAATATTGGTAAATTAATGTTGAGTTTATATTTCCTCCTATATCCCTCATAAATATACTTGGATAATATGCATTCAAGGTACTCCTACGCACGTGTCATTTGTTCGGTTTGGTGCTTAAACACGGTCTCTTAGTAGGTGCATTACTCATAATAAAACACATTGAACAACAAATACTATGCATTTAAGTGGATCGGCGAACGATTACTGGGTCGGCAAGATGAATTAAAGACCAAAGACCATACGTGACTGGTGGCTACACGTACTTTACTCAATTGCAAATATTTTACAAAAGTTGGAAACTTCACAAGGAGCGAGTGTATCAGACACTCATCTCGTCATCGAATGATCTTTAGTTGTCTTTTTCCAAGATACTATTTAACGAGTTGGCAATTTATGACATGAATACGAGTTGGAGCCAGGCGTAAGCTTTATTATGCTGCGATTGGTGATGGTTCGTGACTTCACCATTAAAACCTACCAATAAGTCACGATAACATACTTATTGGCGTTTATAAAACTTGATCGAGTAGCACATACAACATAAGACTTTCAAACAAATAGACACCACCGTCGCGTCACCGATATTATACGTGGCCAATGTTTAATGTTTATTTTGCGTTTAAAAAATACAAACTTAGGTAAATCGTAGGGATTGCAACATTGCAAGGGATTCATTTACTTGCAGATTTGGAAAAATCAGGAAACGTATATTGTGCATTTATATTTATAGGTAATAATAAATTCCCAAAACTCACCTCTGATACATCTTATATAATTATTGAGCTCTTTCTGTAGCCTTGTAGCAGCATACTGTTGCTTGTTGAAATTAGTTATGTGCTCATCCAGGATCTCATCTGCTGTACGATCAACTTTCCCCAAGTTTTGGAGTATCTAAAAGTTAAGAGAGAAAGAAACGTCATGAATTGAATGATGACATCAAGATAGCTGGTAGTACCTAAATTATTTCTTCGAACTTTGCGGACAAGTCTATTTCACACAGAAAAATGAGTAAGTGAATTTCTTGAGAGAAAGATTATAAAGATAAATCTCTGGAAATTTTCAACCACTTGGCTGGACATATTGGGACAATCGCGAATGTTCCTTTTATGCTCTATGAGCTTGGCCAAATAAGTTTTTGCAAATTCTTCGTGTGTCAGAACACCATGTATGTCGTATTTTATCTACCTTCTTCCATATATGGTTTCGCGTTAGTGTCTGGTTTAAATTTCCATAAGCAAGGTCTCGAGATTTATTTAAGTTGTCATCGACAAAGCAAAGTATGAAATCGGAATTAATAGCAAAACGTTGAGTTTAACGACTGTTTGGTCACAAGAACTACATGCAAAATTCAATCCCAGTTCTATAATTTTAATATTGATAAGTTATTTCAAATAAAATATCCAATTCTAAATTTAAAATCATATTTCACAACGGTTTATTGTTTCAGTGTTAATGTCAGAGCTTTCCTCAACCTCAAAATTACTTCACAACTTTTACATACCTAAATATTTTTACGAATAATAAATTCGAAAAACGTCTCTTTCTAAGTTTAGCTTTCATTTAGGCAATGCAAACAAAGTATTGCTGATATTTTCGATGCAATGAGCATGATATCATCACTGATGCATGCATGTGGCTGTGGCAGATGTGGAAAAATAAAACTGAATGAAAGTGTAAAAACTTTGTTATGCAAGAAAACATGAACAGTTTTAAGTTGGCAGATGAAGCGTATTTTATAACAAGCCTGTGATCATGCATCAATATAATTTAGTCTAGCAAAGAACAGTTTTTTCTGAAATGTTGGAAAATTCGTTCCACCATGCAATCATTCCCTGTGTTTTTGGCTTAGAATTTTCCTAATGTCACACTATACAAGCAACTGCTTGAAGTAAACATGATGTAATTTTGGCAGTAGTATGGCAAACATTTCCAATCTCCAGAAGTAAATCTCAAAAATACTACTTATTAAATGCAAGCTTATGATCGACATATTATTCTTCAAGTTGATCATTGAATGTAAATATCATGCGATACACATGTTTGTTTTATGATGTATGAAAGTGTAAACGCACCTGAAATTACCCATTTTAACTTCCAGAAATGAAATAAATAAATAAAATGATTTTTTTAACCGGAAAAGCCTTTTCCAGAAGAATAAATGTTTATTTATGAGACTGCATGATAACGGATGACGGAAACAAAAACATCATCTTATTATACGAAAATTAAACCTGTATGCGTTTATATTTTTTCCTATTAGAGGAGACAATATTGTATGTAGACCCTGGCAAAAACCTTCAGAAAAGTCGAACAAAGTAACGGGATAACTATGTCCGTCCGTACTCTGAGTGAGCGTTTCGCTTAGTTTGTATCATTTTGTACGTTTCTAACACATCATATTGGCATATAATGAAGTTTGAGTGTACCGCAGGACAGAAATAGCAACAAGGCAGCGTGTTTGCATTATAGAAAGCTAAATCGTCAGCTCACTAATCAAACCCTTCTTCATAAGCAATACTAGTAGCAAGTGCTTCGGCAGTTACACAGTTGCACTTGGTGTAATGCGTAGCTCAAACAGTTGCCCAACTTTCCTTCGGCTTCCCTTCTCATCATCATCGTCACAAATCACATCAACATTCCATCACTTCAACTTTTGATGAGCTCTACTAGTATGGCTTCCGCTTATTTATATTTCTGCACTTGTACATAGGTGGTATTCATCATCATTATTAGCTCCTATAAATGCTGTTTGGGGTTCTTTTCTGCTAAACCTTGTATTGTTGTTTGACCGTTGTTTCACTCGTCCATACGAGTAAAATATTGATGAGCAATGAATAAAACAGTAAAACTTGAATCTATGTACAGTATGTACAAAATACAGATCCAATAGCCAACCGTAGCAGTACACTTACTGAGTACTGATTTTATTTGTTTTTAAACAATGCCACAATCATTCTCGAGTATGTGCGTTCGGATATTTACTACGTATTTTTATTTCTTGTTTACTAATTTGCTGTTCTCATTCCTAGGTATGAATCAAGGGATTCGTATGTGCGGAATTCCATCATACGCGTGGAAAAGGTGTAGTATCCAGAATGCATTATTAATTGTTTTGCGTCAACTTTGTTTGGAACTACAATTTTTTATTTGTTTGCTTGTGACGCTGTAAACAAACGGCTAAAGATGAAGCTCTACTCCAAGCCATCCTCAATGGACCTCCTCCTGACTGAACCTTTGCTACTAAGTATGGTTTTACTTTGAAAAACGAGCACATGTCAAAACATATATTGTATAACTAATAGTCGAGTATCAGACCGTCATCATCGGTTACATTATTATTCCCTACCCCATGGCACACCCTCAATTAATGATCTATCCTTAACTGAATATTGTCGCAACCACCGTGGTATTTCGTTGTACTGTTGGTATTGCTATTATGCCTAAATCCATATTATTTATAATGTAGTAGCCAATGGTCAAGCAATTCTTTACCTAAAAATTTGACATTTAATTTAATGGTATCGGCATATTTTCTCGTGATTCATGAGTATTTTTATTTACGAGGTGTTCAAAAATTTAAATTATTAGTATTATAACTTATTTGTTAGTTGCACTGTTTGTGAGAAACAATGCGCTAAAACGGACTTGGGCTTGAAGGGATATTCATATAATAATTAGAAGGCTATTAATAGGTTTGCCATTGAATTTGCAATTTACATTATTGCGACAAAACACCTTCCAAAAAATAAGCATTCATTTTCAAAATGAAAATCGTCCGAATGTTTGTAGCCTATTTTTTAAAAAGTTACTAATGATAGGATGTAAGTAATAAATTAGCACATATACATCCATCACAGTTCCCCTTGTTTGTATTTCCGGCTAGGCTACCAACATGTTATGCTATGAGTACGCTGTCGACAAATTATATTCTTTACTTTACATTTTTACATTCAACACCATTTAACAGTGAATATAAACAACAATGCTCTAAAGTGAAGGTAATAATTTGAGATTGTGATGCGTAGAAGTAGGTGCTTGAAAACATGCTCCATGTTCATTGATGGTTTACTGCTGGTAGTACATTTAAACTTTATGAAAGCGAGAAAGAGAGAGGAGGTAACACACAGACACAGAGAATGTGTACTCCTACTGCACTGGTTTTTGTTTGCAATCTTTTATTTCACAATCAATTCAACCTTCAATTCAATACTAAGCACGAGCAAACCATGATAATAAACGACTTCAAGGCATCATTGTCAGGGATAGATAAAGAGAATACTTTAGATTTCAACTCTAATACCACATTATCCTCGTAATTACTTGCATGCCCACAAAACAGACTAAAATACAAAGCAAAAGCAAACACCTTGAGGGAGCTCGAGCTTTTAGAGCTACGGACTAGTGTGATCTAAAAAGGATGCGGTTTTATTTTTTAATGGTTCTCTCTCCAAATCTCTTTAAATTTTTTGGTTGTTTTGTTGAAAAGCTAGCTAGTTAATTTGAAAAGTTTTTCCGCTTGAACTATTTCTTTTATTACAAGTATTCCCGGAATATATAACCATGCTGTAATAAGCATGTTAGCACACGTTTATCTTTTGGTCCCTATTATTATGCATACGATACTTTCCTTTTCTTTTACGTAAACGTTTGTTTATGCAGTAAGCAATATTTTTGGCAATCTATTAAAGTATTATTTTTTTATTTGGCAATCCTTGTTAAAATGTATGATAAAGGAACGATTTTCAACTCATCGTCAGTAAAAAAATAATCATCAATTTTCTTGATCATATCTCGTTTAAAAACAGCCAAAGTGAAAGTTTCGACTATGAAATATAATAACTATTCTAACTGAACATGTATGAAATTATATTATGATGATGATAAAAAAATTTGTGGTGCAGTTGTTGTTTGTTGAGACGTTCATCTTGAAATGTATTGGTAATAGAACATACTCTAAAATTGTTTTGAGGCAAGTCATCTTCGTTCTTTTCTGTAACGATCATTCTTCTGTATTCTGTGTACTGACAACTCAAGTTCTTCACCTAGCATGAAACTTGACTTTTTAATCGAAAAAATCACAACTGAGTCAAGCATAGACCTTCCACACGCCATGTACGCATAAATGGTAGTTTTCTACCCACCTATAAGCCTATTATTGACACCCACGTAAACAATCTCAGTTTATCAAAGCAGCTTTTCTTCCTTCTTTTAGCAATATACTGCCAACACAAACAGTACACATTGTATATTTAACGTGTGGTGCTTCTTTTGCTATAAAATACTAGCAACTGAGGACTAACCAACTGCAGGAGATAATCAAGTATTAAACTTGGACAGACCACGCACATTCACACACACACACACACCAAACGCCCAGTAGGCGCTTGTTTCTTTCTAGTACATATAGTTCAGAAAGTTAGATAATAAATTGGAGGAAATGGATTGAAAAGTGAAAAGTTTGCTAGAAAAAAAGATTGTGTCAAAGATTATTCCAAGTGCATGCCCATGTCCTAATATATGGTATATTATTTTGCTTCAGTTAACATGTGGTTTTATACAATACTGAAATATTATAGGTATTAACTCATATTAGTTTAAGAATCGCATCCTTATTATCTGCACAATACGCGGCGCAACAGTTTCCGAGTGTGTCAACTGCCGACAATAATGAGAAGCAACGTCAAATAGTACTTGGGCTTGAGCCTACTAACCCTTTGTTTCCCAAAATTTTTAGTGGCCGCACCCGCATCTTTACATTTATATCAAGAAAACTGCCAAAAGGAAAATCCTAATGAAATGAGCAAACGACGACATTTTTGCTTTTTTAAATGCTGCCGTCGATTTAGCTCTCCTTCTTTCATGCTGTCAGTTCGCTGACATACAATGCAGGCGCGGTGATGGCACTGCCGAGATTTGTTGGCAGATAATCACCATTATATCCATCCATCCACTAAAAGTTCAATAGAAACAACAAACGACGCAAGCACAGGTACGCAGAGTATTTTGCACTAGTGACATCAATTCATCCACGGAGGAAATCTTCGCTTGAAATCATTCACTCCTTCTCTTCATTCCCAGTCGATGATACTATCATAGTCATACTTGTTGTGACGCTGCATAAATATTTCTTCTATAAATTATAAATGTAATCTCATCTTGCAGATACTTAAGTAGACGTGCTTACTCCCAGCCAGGCAGTGCGAATGCAGAAAGAGTTGCGATGACTTTATAAAATCTTTACTCACATAGCGCGGCATTTGTTGTATTCAGATTCTAAAAGAGAAAGAAGGCAAGACAAGTGCATAGGAAATAGCCTACATTTTATTACTTACTCCGCCAAATTGCATTACCATTATTATGTAGTTATAATGATAAAAAGGTATTTAATACACACATTATTATCACAGCTTGGCTCGGGGATAGGATTGATGAATGTCCTGCTTTATCAAGATGAGCTTACATAGCTTCTGTCTACCCTGCAGTTGATGTGCTTTCGGACTGACACGTTTGATAATAAAAAAGTGTTCTTTCTCTTTCAATGTTGAAAAGATGCGAGGATCCCGTTAGATGAACCCAAGACATAGCACCCAAATGCATGTTACAAATGTACATTTTCTCAATCTCCGTTTAGAGCAAAAGTGCCCAACAAACTGACTGACTGACCAAGTTTTCTCCTCGTTGATTTTACAAAGGATTACCTATGCAGTTGATACAAAGCGAAAAGATGTTTGAATCTGTCGATATTGCGGTAGTTTAGTAGTAGTAAAAACGCTGTCAAATTGCATACGAAAAGGTTGATGATGATGATAATGCTTGTTGCTTCTATGAAAAGGCGAAGAATGCAACTCATTCTCATTTTTTCCTTACATTTTTGCAAGTCCTAAATATTATTAATATTACTTTCAGCTATTCAGTTTTATAGCATGGCCAAGATTTCTGTGCAAGGGAACACACCTAAATATTTTTAAAAAGTTAAAAATCCGGTTTATTGACTTAGGCATAAACGTGTATAATAATTTAAACATGTTTACGAATGCATAGTAGTTATCTGTAGATATGGTTGGATTTGATCAATGTCAATGCTTTGGTTAGTTAAAAACGTCTGTACAATATAGCCAAGCATATAAAAAAGTAAAGGAGTAAGTGTGTGCAAATAAATAACGCTACACAATTAGGTAAACATTCGTTTTAATCGAACATGTTTAGTAGAGAAGGATGAAACGCTAAAATTTCTGAGGCCTTAGTTGTTATTATGAGGATAAACATCGATTTGTGGTAGCTCAGTAATCGAAAGCTGCTACAGCTACGTATACTATTTTACTTCATTTGGCTGGTTTACTACATAGCGGTAACGTTATACGCTAACAATTAAGCAAAACTACAAATGGCACACGGAGGCTAACCAGAGGTGTCACTTGCCACTGGTGACAGATGCTGATGTATTGTACAAAGCGATGGAAAAGTGTCTGAAAATTGTTTAAATGGATAGGTCATTCGTGTTTCAGAAAATTTTATATCCCTGTTATACACTTGAAAGTGGAATATTCATAAATTAGTGAAATATTTTATGTAATCGTCTTGAGAAGGCCAAATAACAGCACGTTTGTTTCCTTTGTGAACCATCTAACCATGTTGAATTGTTTTGGTTATTTAGTATTGATTTTATTGCCGAAGACCAACGTTTCGCAACATTATAATCGCGCTTAAAATGCGTCGCTATTGTATTGTATGCATGAAATAATGTTTTCATAAGAACTATATATTTTTGCCATCTTAATGCTTGTTTATGTCCCAATTTAAACTATCCACAATCTCCCTAATACTAATCGCAGTCTTGTTGCTCTCAGATACCACTTGTTCACAGAAATCTTAGCAAAGAAACCTAGTTAAATGTTTTACTGTCACTGTATTGTTTCTTTATAATTCATTTCATATTCATATTATCATTTTTATCCGAAACATATTTCCGGGAACTGTAGTAGTTATTGCATATTATTACTATTCTACTAGTCCATATTATATTCGCACATTCATTGCCCCTGCGTCCAAACCCATACAACAGGTCAAAGTTTAAAAACCCAGAGAATCATGATATATAGATATTTGTGTCGGTAATGCTAGTAGGAGCAGTTGCAGTTGTTGTTCCAAGAAAATTGGCTTCTGTAACTACTCTAGCATTTGTCTTGCAATTCAGTAGACCCAAAAAGATTTTCAGCCTAAACGTCTTCCTTACAGTATATATTATGCAGAATATTATGCAAACGCACACAAGGCACTTTCCATCTCGCATTTGAGACATACAACAACCGCATCATTAAAAATAGGAAATGATTTGGTCTTGCATGGCAATTATGAGGAAAATCTTTGAGAAATCCTAGTTGCATTTTTACTATCCGTCTAATATCCATCCTGTAAAATGTTTGCGTTCTGCGAGTACAAAACAACGGAACATAGTACCGACGTAGCGGAATGTACCCAAATAGTCTCTTCGATTGAGAAAGTCGAAAAAAGCAAAATAGAATTCTCTATAGTTGCGACATCGACAGTGTGGTAAGGTTGTATTAATCCGTGCCAAAAATCGAGTATTAATTCAGTGGGGAATGCGTTTCTCTCGTTGATCCAAACTCTGAGCTAGAGATGTTCCCAAAATGCTGACACGTATGAACCAACTTCGTATACATCGCACGCATAAGATAAGCGTTTCCTTGCTACGCCATATAAATACGAGACCAGCCGAACAATTTAAATAAAAATATCTTTAAGCCGAAGCCAGAATCTAAAGGCTCAGACTTGAGACAAAGACAACGAACTTATCTGGCGTAAAGCAGCCAAGCGTTGATCAACCGGCATTTTCTATGCAAGAATATTGAACTCTCTTATAATCAAGGTAGCCTTTT
Source organism: Entomobrya proxima (assembly GCA_029691765.1). Classification (NCBI taxonomy): domain Eukaryota; kingdom Metazoa; phylum Arthropoda; class Collembola; order Entomobryomorpha; family Entomobryidae; genus Entomobrya; species Entomobrya proxima. Next base: position 31,054,308 of record CM056168.1, read on the forward strand.
ACTTTTCTCACAGAAATATGTACTTTTCCTACCTATGAAATGAATAGTAGGTCAATGTATGTAATTCATTCACCGCCTGAAGATATTGACATTATGGCCGATAAACGCAAATATGCACTTTTATATCTAAAACGATGATGATAACGATGTTAAGTGACAACTGCAGGTGGTCGCATTATTTATCTTTTATGTATCATAACTTTATGCGACAATTCGTATACAATCCCGGCACGCAAATCATATCCACTATGGATTCATGCATACTTCTTACTAACTGTATTTTTTGCAGATTTGCCAAAAAATACTGAGACTTGACTTGTTTTCAAATAAAAAATATAATGTAGATGTTTAGTCCATATCAGCTTGAGAACATTAACACCTATCCCAGTAAAGCCTTATTTGTAAAAATTACTCAAAGTGTCGCATGAAAACTGAAAACAATACGACGTAGTATTAAAGTTTATTACCTTCTCCTTGGCCCTTCCCACGGACCGTTGGAAGGTTTTGCCTATTTTAGAGTCCACCATGGTTGACATCCCTCCTTTGGAATCGCTCCCTGTAGTCGACGTTTTGACGGCTTTTCTGAATGCAGTTCCTTCTCTCGGGAAAAATGTCTGCTTTACTGCAGACTAAATGATGCAATACGTACTACTTTGTACTAACTAGCACTCGTTCGCACAAACACGTTTTCACAGTTTCCAGACAAAGGGAAACCTCAATCATACAATTATCGTAGGAAAAACTTTTGCAACAACTCACTGAGGAAGTTTGTTCTTACAAAGAACGTTATGAACTAAAATATGAAAATGTATGAAAAAATTGTCGCTTTATAACTGGAATCACAAAGACGGGTACAAAACACAAACTTCACCCACTTTTTGACAATTTCAAAAAAGCCTAGAGGGAAAAGTCCCTTTTTCGTATGAAAAAATACAAAAAGTTACTACACTGTGGAATATTGTAAAAAATTTCTCAGGAGACGTGAGCACTGCTGCGTGAATAGGTATGCAAAGACACATATAGGTATGCTCATCCGAAAATTTGTGGTCCACCGGGTTGAACTATTCTTGAACAAGTTGACTAACGTGGTTGTTTCCTGTTTTTTCCTTTTCCCTGTGTGTTCAATTACAGAGCTATAAATACTATTTTATGGAATACAAATATAGAGTCTACCGACTTTGCAAAAAAGATCTTTTCAGAGGGAAAGATGCCAGTAGTGCAGAATGTTGCTGCATGCATACTAAAAAATTAGGCTTCGGAAATGCATGCAAAATCTGTAACATGTATGAAATAAATGTGGCAGAGTAAAAAAATTCTTTGTCAATAATTGTGTGTATGCAAAATGTACTTACGTCGTGGTTTTAAAAAAGTGTACTATAATTTGTTTGCTGAGTTGCAATGTGATTAAGCATTCGAACAGTATAATGCTTTGCAACTTCCTAAAACTCAGTCAACAACAGCTGAAAGGGGAAGAACATAGATCACATCCAACATCGGACGGAAGGTAAAGACTGACTGACTCAAATCACTGCAACTCTGCCAAATTTTTTTCCTTGCTGAACCCTTTTGCTCCTCTACTCTGCCATTTACTATCAGACCTTGTTTTTTACATTGATGATCGTAATTCTGCTCTCTTCATAAGCAAATTTGGTTATTGTATAGGGTAGTGTGTGAAACATTATATATGCGATGATATTTGTACTTGGTAGTGAGATGTAAGAAAAAATGACTTTACTGAGCTGATCTGTTGCTTGCTTTTGGTTGATGCGTAAAATAATATGGATGTGATATCTTGTTTTCATAGCTTTGCCTATGTGGACGCATGATACAAAGGTATATTACTCTTTATAAGTATGAGTTAGTCCTCACAAAGTTTCATCAATTCTTTCCTTTCCGAATTTTGCATAGAGTGCTGCTGAGTGCTAGTGCTAGTGCTGAGCAAAGAACAGACCAGAAAGACATATGCCGTACAATGTAGTACGTGGTATTTAAACCTATTATTGTGCTCTTTGGTTTGTTGTGAGCAACAATGATGATGAGGCATAATAATATTATTAACCTCCCTATGACGCTTTTGCTCACGATTCAGCAGCATCAATATTCTATTATTATCATCAAGAATACTAATGCGTGTGTTGGAGCTGGTTGGTGCTTATGACAAAGGCAATATTATTCTGAAGTGTGAAACATTTTTAAAGATGTTATATTGCTTTTAAAGAAAAAACTACATGCTTAGTGTATACAAGCAGGAACACTTCATGTTTGCTGCTAAGACGACACCACACTGTAGAATACCATGTTGTACTTTAAGACATCCAACCCCAACTAGGTGAGCATTGTATGGTCACATGAAAATATCACAAAATGGTTATAATGCTCAAGTTGGGATGGTTAATGTATAAGATTTTCATTTCCCATCATGACCACTTTGTATATTTAGGTAAACTTTCAACTTATTTATGCAGGAAAAAGTTGTAGAGACTTCTTTAAGAAATGTACACACAAGTACGGCATCAATGTCCCCACTTTTTTTTAAATAAAAACACTCTCCTAACTTTTTGATTTTACGTGTGAAGTTAGCAGAGTTGCTTTTTCTCATAATATTTATCAGTACCTTGCTTAAAGGTTGAACAGATAACTTGATAGCAGTAGCCCCCAATGATGTTACTATGGTGTTTGCTTATTTAAATGTCTCGTAGTACTGGCACTAGTTACAAACGGAGTTTCAGGATTTTCAGAGTCGCGTCCTCATAGGGAAAGAAGCAAACATTCAAGAAAGAGACAATGACCATCAATGTACAACTTTCCTTGTGAACTTGACGATGATAAGAAAGACAATTCACTTTCAGTAAGACCCATTTCAGGACTTGAAAATAACGAAAACCTAAGTGGCAAAAAAACGCGTTGTAGTTCTAATGTGCAAATAAAAATTTCCCGAAAAATATACTGCATAGTCTTGCCAAAAGAATACTCAGCAACTTCTTGTATTTGTACTGAATAAGCAACAAAAACTGCAACGTCACAACGCGGTTGGTCGACGGTCAAGAACAGATAACAATTAGTCAAATGGTCTAGCTCAAGTATTCAAAATTCGAAAACAATGAGACGATGCATTTTGAATCGTAATTATCATAAAACGGAAACAGGTTATTTTTTGGGGGACGCTGTTAATATTAAATGTTATAATGTTTATGAAAAATGCATGGTATTTCGTTGAAGACATTTTTGCAATACAGTTTATGGTGCTATATATTAACTTTCTTTATAATGTGTTTGCATTTCGGATACTGGTTTGCATTCACAAATAAATTCGTTGGAAAATTCGTAAATACAACCTACGTCCCCTACGGCTATACAGGCTATACGTTTACAGTCTGGCTGCTAGTTAAGATAAAAGAAATTGTTTTCTTTTTTTGCCAAATAAGGGGAATAGCTAATTTTTAGTTATAAGTCATTATGACAAACAAATTTTTCAAAATGTGGTCCAAAAGTTGCATACATAACAGACCAACAAGAAAATTAGACTTCGTGCATTAATTTGTATTTTTGAATTGAAAAAAATAATAATAATTCTTTCACTCGAAATTTCAACAAATATTTTCCTTGTTGAGTTTCGAAGTAATCGCAGCCATCATTTCTAAACAATAAGCTAATTATGTATATAGATAATTATGCCTGCGAATTACTTATAATTTGAATTATATATATCCGCACATTCAAATTTAAGTCTTAATAGGGCAATTCCATAGAATGATCATGACTCTCTTGCTTTCATATAATTTTATTGAAAGACATTTTGACATTAGGAAGACGATAACAATGCCACGGAAAACTATTTTACTTCTTTGGTCTCTAAATACATTTTTCAGCAAAACTATATTTTGGAAATTGCTAATTATTTATAAAACTGTTTTATATAGCTCATGGTCAGATTCGCTTTAATAATATTCCATCTCCATGTCTGTTCGAGATTGCAGGTGTAAAGGCAATATAATACAGAAAAATCCTTGTGGTACAAAATTGTAATTATATCAAGTTTCGGAGTTATGTTTGGTAAGATTAAAGCAGCAGACATGCCCACATATGAAAGAGTCTGCTGACTGTATATGACATAAATGACATTTACCAGCAATTAGTATGGTATATAATGACGGGTTATATCATGTCCGCTAAATTAGCAATTACACTGCGCATATCTTGCTCTCGCTAGTCGCTGAAGGTCGTCTACCAAGACGCTTTTTTGATAATTCTCTCCATTTATCTCCATTTCTTTTTAAACGGTTTCACTGAAATCGACATTGAATTGACGTGTACGTCGTGCGTGGGTGTTAATGATGATAAATGATCATGATAATTGGTACTCAAATACACTTCCAGCGCATTATTCATTTAGCAGACCAGGAATTGAGGATATTTGATTGCTACCAACTATTACTGTATTTACAAATACAAAATACTTTTTACCAAAAAGCAAATCAGGTTTAATTTCAGTTACTTTTTAACGGTACCATTAAACAGGCATACTCATTCAACGATTGTTATATTCCATTCATATATCATCGCATAAAGTCATAAATCGCAGCACAGACACAGGCACATTTCGACATTTCCCAGTTCCACATCCATCCCAGAAAAAATCTTAATTCGGTTGGAAAAATTAAATAAAAATTGTTTGTTTTGTCAAAGAATTAAGGAATGCATGTTTCAGACAGGACGCTGGCCATAAACTCATGCCACAAATTTGCAACAATGACAATTAAAGAATTTGCAGAACAAACTGCAAAGTTCGAGCATAAGAAAGGCATTGCACATGAAGAATGCAAATCACGAGAGCACATGTGTTTGTTTTGACTTGTTCAGCGGCAAATGCATCTGAGCAGATGCTTTCACACATGTGTTCTCTGTTGTTCAGAGAGTACGCATTGAAATGTGCATCTTATTTGACAACTTGTTCTTTATTGTCATTGACTAATTAATTGCTAACTTTAAACATTTTAAAATAGAACCCTTTCGACAAGCATAAGATAAGAACTCTGACATGCTGGTTTACTCCAAACACCTTACCAACATAATCTCATCATTGTTGTCAACTAGTTAACTACCGAGGGAAATGGCGTATGCTACCCAACTGCCCGGTTCTTTAAGTTATACCAGGTTTGAATTTAACGAGCATTTAACGCCCGCAGCCGGTAGCCTTTCTCAGCCGTCATGTTATTCCTACGTTGAAAAGATTTCCTCCAGTGTCGGGAATCCAATTGGGTTGCAACATGACGTGCTCTACCCCAATACGATTGCTGCTCTTAATGAAAGTTATGATGGGGTTGAAAATGAAACACCGTTGGTCGCAGGCTGTGTTTCTCATCAACCTGACAAAGAGTTTCCGTTGGAATCCAAAACACCGTTTCCCTTGCCGTTGATAATGTACCCAACCGAGACCGATGGAACCACGTTGGACAGTGTGGATATGTGTGCTCAGCCAGTTTTAAACTGGGAAGCGTTCATGCAGGATCTCAAGGGTTTTACGTATGCTAGACAACCCCAACAGCTCAAGCACCACTTGTTCGGAAGGAACTGGTAAAATTATAAATTAGTGCTACGAAATCATGTTCAAAATGTATAACTGTTATTTTAAAATCATTTTAATTCATGTTGGTGTGGTGTCACAGGGGCCAACAAGCAAATGAAGGTGCGTCACAGAGGACCAACTTGGCACTTGACACTATTCCTGAAGAGTTGGTTGAGGTATCACTTGGAGAAGATGAGATAGCTGATCAGGAAGATGAGGCTGCTCTCCAGATATGTACTCAAGAACAGATAGACCATAGAAAACCCGGAAAGCAGAAAAAGAAGAAACCGGAGGTTGAAACAAGCCGCCTTGCTCTTGAAGAAGGCTCCTCCAACAAAGGTCATCTACCCGAATGTACTGAGTCTGTTGAAGAGAGTCGAAAGAAACATAAAATTATCCCGACGTGGAGATTAAAAAAGTTGCATGCTGATAAGAACAGACAGCACGGAAACAAATATGGAACGACTAAAGCAAGGAATCGACCGTTGGACGTGGAGAATGCATGTGAGCAAATCGATGAAGAATACAACCCCTTTCAAGAATGTGATAGTAAAGAAAAGAGACTTAATAGAATATGTTGGAAGCGAATAAAGAATCAACCAAAACTGCGTGTAGAAGGTAGTTGGAATCACTTGTATGGAGGTTACAATGGAGCATGCTGTTTTACCAAAGATACTAGCTCCAAAACACTCAACCTATATTTATCCAAAGGATCCCAACTTCGTAAGTTGAAAAGAATTGTGTACATAAATTGATCATTGAATCAAAATAAAATTGAAATGATTCGTGTAATTGTAGGTGCCGTGCAATTAAGTCCAGCACAACCATCCGCCATGTTTTCGTTTAAAATTGATTCTGTCTGGGATGAAGTTTCGGATTGTACTACGAACACACCTTCAAGAGATCATCCTTTTGATGAGCTAATTTTTCAGATAGTGTCAAACGAATCGAATAAGTTGTTGGGCGTTAGAAGAGGAAAATGCGTTCAAATTTATGATACGGAGGATAGGATTCCTGATCTGCTAGAAACTATTACGAATACGCATTATACAAAGAAGACCGATTCCAAGAATCCACTTCTTCGTGGACTGGATTTCAACCCAATGATTCCAGCAGAAATTATCACAATAGATGAAAACTTAGTCATAAAAATTTACAACTTTTATAACAGGTATAAAAAATTCCACCTTTCTTTATTTAAGATCCTGCCGCACAAAACTACACGTACAAAAGTCCAATGATATTGTTGTATCTTTTGTTTTAGAACTGTTTCAGACCAGTTTGTTTTGCCGAATTCCAGGCCTTATATTGCTACCCCAAAAAACTATCCCGATTTCAAAATTAATGATGCAGTTGGGATAACCTTTGCAAATGTCGGCCAGTTATTTTATGCTTGGGCAAATTCCGTAGTTTATATGGGAGATCGAAGATCACGAAAGCATTCTAGAGACCATATAATACCATTATTTGATTTGCGAACCCATATCCATTCACTGGCTATGAGCAATCAAAACCATTTCCATGAAAAAACTGCAGCATTGACTGACTACATGAGCTGTGTTAGGAGAAGCAAAAAGGAGCACTACTATTATGTAGGAACATCCACTAAAATCTACTTAATGGATGAACGTGTTCCTTCATATCCAGTAATTATGGCGTACCATGCGCTAAAGTCACCTCCTACTTATATGGACGTTTTCTCTGTATAGTAACCTCTTTTATTTCCTTCATTTTTTATTGGTTAAATATTAGGCTAGTTAAGAGTAATTTTTCTTATTATTATTAACTCATAGGATGATGACCAAAACTTTGAAACCATTGTCGCAGCAAGTCAGCGTTCTTCTGAAACTGTATGCATGGTCTCGGATTCAGTACATTTGGAATGTGCATCCAGACAAGGATGTAAAAGTCGCGGTCCGCTTCTTTACTGTTATCCTAGTCATCTTCACAATTCTAGCAAGTATTTTGATGACGTTGTGAAGGAAGGCTACGACTTTCCGTTTCCTGTTGATACTGAAGTCGCTAGAAAACATTGCTATGCTTGGCCAACTGGTTTGGCAGCTTATCCCTTTGCTTCCAAGGGTAGCAGTACCATTCATCCAGGGGGGATGATAGTTGTAACTAGCAATAATTTCGGTGATGTGTTCTGGCAGGTCAGTATTACATCCGCGAATGTAGCTTTGCGATAAAAAGTTACTATATGATAATAACCACTTTTTACGATTTAGGAATGGGACCAGAAACCAATGCCGCATCACAAGAAATACACCATCGCCGACTACAAGCTAAAAGAATTTGTGACGGATTGGAACACTGAAATGAAAAAAGGAGTAACCTCTGTGGGTACGCGCAAGTTGTCGAAAAATCCAAAGAAATCAGCGGACTGTTCACTATTTTTAGAACCGGCAGCAAAGGAAATAGAACGACTACAAAGAGTCCGGGACTCTCCTTTCGACATCTTCAAACCAGATCAAGTTCAAAATCACGCTAGTTTAAATTCTATGATTTCAATGGATTCTATGTTTGAAAAGCTAATGAAGTACAAGAATCCGCGAGTGAAGGGACTTCTTGATGTTTGGCGCACGAGTCGAAACCAAGCTCCGCCGGAGAGCATTGAAATAGAGGTGAAAATAGAGCCTATAAATTTGGAAGAGCTACCTTCACCACCATCAAGTACAATTGATCTTGACAGCAACAGAGGAGAGCAAACAGAGTTATCAAACATTGAAGCCGAGATCCAAAACTCGTTAAATTTCAATATTCAGGAGGATATGGATCCATTAACTCAGAACGAACAATGGTCATCACTGTATTCTGGCATTTTTGAAACCCCCCAACCATTTAATCACAGTCGCGGTGATGATGATTTTGATGAGCCTATGATCCAACCCTCAGCATCGAGCTCCAGAACATTTTTAAAACCGACAAAGAAAAGGAGGTCAGGATTCTTATAATGCGCACTTTTAAGAAACATGGAAGCACATACTGGACATAAGATAACGTTTATGTATTTTTGTATTTTATTGAAGGATAATAATAGTACATATATTACAATGCTAATATATTCTGTGATACTAAAAGAAACTTAGATATAATAAAAGAATTCTTTTGATATAATTGTCATTTTTTGCAAATAAATACATACCTACATACTACATAAAAGCACAACATAGAATAAGAAAAAGAATACTCACTGGAAAGATAAAATACACACCTAGGCGAGGTCTACAGCTACTAATTAAAATCATTTGACTCAAACTGTCCTCGTCGCTCACCCCATCTTGTAAAGGTACTTCGAGAAGCACCTTCTCTGACGACAAAAAATTCAAAGGCAAAGAACATTGGGTGGTATTTATACAAGAGTGAGTATAGTTTGGAAAACTATACACCACTTTTTCAATATTAAAGCGAGCAAATATGTCATTTGAGACGATATCATTGTCCGAGTAAAAAATGTAATAGTAGTAGCCTGTGGACGTAATTTCATGAACTGTCCGCATTCTTAACGCGTACTTCATCATAGCGTCTTGACTTTGACAGCGTAAAGAGCTGGAAAATGTCTGAGTGAAGAGGGTATCACCCCCATAACAGCTCCACAGGTTCTTAGCAAAGGATGAACCAGACGACCTTATATCTTCCTCGTCTATAATCTCTTCTTCTGCATCAACGTTAGCTTCATCCTCCTCCAGTTCTTCCTCTGGGTCGGGCTCTACGCCCACTGGATTTGGGGGTTCCTCAATGTCAGGGCCAATCGAAGCTTTTGTCATAATTTCGGAGACATTCCCCGATCGTCTCACTCTTTTTTTCTCTGAATAATCTTGCATTGGGTCACCTCCACTACTATGGCTTTGGTTCTGTCGATTGCGGTTACGAAATACATTCATTCTTTCATGGGCTGTTTGAACTCCCTGTCGAGTCTTGTCCTTAAATCGCCCCGCACCTTTGTTTATAATTTTCTTACTTTTCCGGGACCTGGCACGTGGAAATGGTACAGAAGTTTGATTCATTCCATCATCAGTTGTCCCTTTGCCCCTGTTTCCTGTTACTGGCTCTTCTAAATAATCGAATTCCTCAACCCCGTGATCCACATCCTTTTCACCTTTACGAAATGTTACAGTTATTTCTCCACCCTGCGCTGATTTATCATCTTCCCAAGGTTCTACTTGATCTGGATTTGGAGAAGAGTCCAGGAGGGCACAGTGTTTCAAATTTTTATTCCCTTTCACAACCATTAAACGGGCACCGTCGAATCTAGAATGTAACCGTACAAAATAATACATCACTTTACCCCATAACACGAAACACTTTTGTTGAAGTTCACTGAACTTACCTGGAACACACCGATAAAATGACCTTGGATCCTTGTAAAAGAAAGAATCCCCAGTACTCCAAACTGTCGTCAGCAAGTTGCATGTGCTTATCCATTTCAAAGAGTTGTAAATCCTCTGATATTTGAGGTTGTTCATCCAATAAATAGGCGTGAAATGTGGCGTTCATCCACAAGTCTTGCCGTTCACACCATAATGTGGAAATGGGTCGATCAACAGTGACGAGGTCAGATTCGCCTAACGTGTAGATTACATCAGAGAATATTTGGTAGCGGATGTACAGCGGAGCGATAAGGAGAAAGCACGGAAAAATTATTGTCATTAAGCAGAACACTGCAACGCGCAACGGACCCGTAAACCTGGTGGATGTGCCTATTAAAACAAAACAATATTATGTAAACTTAACTCCAAATCATGACGGTAAATAAGATCTTCCAATTAGTTTTAGCCAAGTCAAATCAGTTTTGAAAAGATTTATATACATACTCCTGGTCCTCATATTAATTTACGCTTTGGCTTTTGTCGTGGATGCAAAAACTACAATTTAACTGCTATTAGTTGGAAATAGTTAGTAAAGGGTTGTTTTGTTGTATTTTGATAAATTGCCTTGTTTCATGATACAAATACTAATGCTTTCATTCTCATTTTCACATCAATAACCGACTATATGACTTTAAACTTGTATACTTAACATGCAATTGCAATCACAAATTTCCTTCAGACGAAGGGTTGATTTGACAAATGAAGCTCTGACAAAAGAATCAGGAGTACGTACACATTAGAAAGACATATAATATGCATAATTTCTAGCAGTAAGTAAATAGCAATAAAATAAAACCCAAAATGCGCTTTGTTCAACAAAGAAGAAGAAGGTAGATATTTCGTGGAAAATGGGTCAAATATGAGAAGGTACAAAAGCTATCATAAAATGCGTTTTATGAAACAAAGTTATTATTCCATTTACCAGCCAAGTCACTAATTGATTGATAACGATAATACGCCGTCACAGATCGATTCTCATTTAGCCCCATTGCTTGGTTTCTTGTACTATTGCTCTACTATGCAGAAGATGTTACTAAGAATCAGTAATGCAAATACAAAGTTCACAATTCACAGCACTTCACTTGATACTTTCTGCAGGAAGTTGGAAACAAAACTGGAAAAGTTTTGGTTATTATAATCAAGTCTATATATGAGATACGAGGTTCAAGCCATGGCGTCATGCTCGGGTTAGAGAACGGTTACAACTTACGAGAGATAACCTGTTTATTCTCCACACTCATTATGGAAGTCGTGACAAAATTTAAAATAGCAGATTAGATAGATAGCTATGATACGTGATCTAGAATGCCTCAGTGTAAGTTTGTATCATTACCACAACGGATTGATGCTTCATGGAAATTATAAAACCCGAGAGAAGATATACGATTCGATTAGATTGTAGGCAAAACTATACTCTGTTTTTATTGAGATGGACTATTTTGTTTCAAAACAATGACACAGATAACAAAAAATATTTAAAAATCTAACTAGATTACACCTTAATAAAGCTTATATAATATAATGCATTCTGTGTGGGTATTTAACAATTTCAAATGATCATTGGAAGTCCAAAAAAGGACTTCGTGTCTACTTGATTAGGATACTTATTTGTTACTGTTGTATATTTAACGAACTTGAAGAAAGGTCTAGTTTAGACTTACAAATTATACATAGTAACTTCTAAAGTGGCTACACAAATCTTAGTTCTTTCCTTCTTTCTTTTCCTTCTCTTCGCTAGTTTCGCTAGTCTCCGATGATGAAGATGACGAATCAGAAGAGCTGGAGCTTGAGCCTTCTCGCTCGGATGCCATCTAAAACAATTAATATACACCAATTAATATTTTATACTTCACAAGAATTATTGATTATAAAACAGAAGCATTTTAATTGTAAATCTTCTAACCTTCTTGTACGCCAGTTCAAAGACCTTCAATGATGCTTGTTGCAACTCATTGGTTGCTGCTTTCAGTTCTTCGCCACTGATTTCATCCTTCTTTGCAATGGCTTCTCTTGTCTTGGTAATCAAATCCCTGATCTTAGTAACTTCTTCAGCAGGCAGCTGACTTTCGTATTCTGTGATTTTTGTCTCAATGTCATGAACAACTCCTTCAGCCTGATTGACAGCCTCTACACGCTCTTTCTTAGCCTTATCTTCGGCAGCATACTGTTCAGCATTCTTGACCATGTTTTCGATTTCGTCCTTGCTAAGTCCACCGGAGGACTGAATAACAACTGTAAACCAAAACATTAATTATGTCGTGAACAACTGACTTAAATGACTTTGTTTGAAAGTTTGAAAACTATAAGGCTTTGTTGCCAATTGTCATACTTTGCTGTTCCTTTCCGGTTCCCTTATCCCTGGCACTAACGTGAACGATTCCGTTTGCATCAATATCGAAAGTAACTTCAATCTGAGGTACTCCACGTGGTGCAGGTGGGATACCCACTAATGAAAACTGCCCAAGCAATTTATTGTCGGCCGCCATTTCTCTTTCTCCTTGGTGTACTTTAATTTCGACTTGTGTTTGGCCATCGGCAGCAGTCGAGAAAACCTACGATAAATGATAAAATACATAGTCATTTATTTAATGTTAAATATATTTATGTACAACATACAAACTGCAATTTCAAAACATGATAATTACTTGGCTCTTTTTTGTTGGAATAGTCGTATTTCTACTGATAAGTTTGGTGAATACTCCTCCAAGTGTTTCGATACCAAGAGAGAGTGGAGTAACGTCCAGAAGAAGAACATCGGTAACGTTACCAGCCAATACTCCACCCTGAATGGCTGCTCCAACTGCAACAGCTTCATCGGGATTGACAGATTTGGAAGGTTGTCTTCCAAACACTTCCAACACTGTTGATTGTACCTTGGGCATTCTGCTCATTCCACCAACTAGAATTACTTCACCAATGTCAGTCTTCTTAACCTCCGCATCTTGAAGGGCCTTTTGACACGGTGAAACGGTTTTCTTGATTAGGTCGCCGACAAGTGACTCAAACTTTGCTCTAGTTAGCTAAACGAAGACACAATTCATTAGTTTATTGCTCAAAATACAAGTTTATAAACTACAATTAGTCAATTTGAGATGAGTACTCACCTTCAAGTTCATATGTTTTGGACCAGACGAGTCCATTGTTATGTAAGGCAGATTGATGTCAGTTTGCAGGGACGAAGAAAGTTCAATCTTGGCTTTCTCGGCTGCTTCCTTCAATCTTTGCATGGCCATTGGATCTTTGCGTAAATCGGCCCCTTGCTACAACAAACGATTGCAGTCAATTATGCGTCAATATCAATTACAATTTCTTGTGTACCTCTCCTGAACATGCTTTACATACCTCACGTTGAAATTCTTGTGCTAAATAGTTAACCAAGACATTATCGAAATCTTCACCACCCAGGAATGTGTCACCATTAGTTGATTTGACTTCAAAAACGCCTTTTTGTATCTCAAGAATCGAAATATCGAAGGTACCGCCACCCAAGTCGTACACGGCAATACTGTAATTGTGAAACATTATGAATGAATAAGAGAACAGAAAAGAGTGTGCTTAATTAATTACAAATCATTTAGATTTTTACACTTTATCCTCCGTTTTATCCATTCCATACGCCAAAGCAGCTGCGGTTGGCTCATTGATAACTCGTAATACATTTAAACCAGAAATCTGTCCCGCATCTTTCGTCGCCTGAAAGAATATTCATATTGCAAATTGTTGTTTAAAAGAATATAAACTATTTTTGCTTAAACAAATTGATGGAATATTATGCAGTACCTGTCGCTGAGAGTCGTTAAAATATGCTGGTACAGTAACAACTGCATTTTTAGCTGGAGTTCCCAAATACGCTTCTGCTGTTTCCTTCATCTTTGTTAGAACAAAAGCTCCAATTTGACTGGGAGAGTACATTTTACCATCCGTTCCTTGCACCCATGCATCTCCGTTGGAGGCTTTAACTATCTTATATGACACAGTTTTCCTACAAAATTAAAGCAATGCTTTGATCAAGTTCTTTTTGTCAACATAAACATAATATATGCAAGTTGCCACATATTAGCAAATGTATGGGTAAGGTAGAGTAAGAAAAAGTACTTACATGTCTTTTTTAACTTCAGGGTCCTCAAATCGTCTTCCGATAAGACGCTTAGTTGCATAGAACGTATTTGCAGCATTTGTAACTGCCTGACGTTTGGCTGGCATTCCAACTAGTCTCTCACCATCTATTCATGAAGAATGTTTAAAAACACAATAGTTTTAAATATTTACTCGGGGTATTAACCCAAATTTTAAAGTAGCTATTTAAGCATCTTGCTAACCTTTTGAAAATGCAACCACTGAAGGGGTTGTTCGAGCTCCCTCGGCATTTTCAATCACCTTTGCCTGTTTGCCTTCCATAACCGCCACACAGGAGTTTGTTGTACCCAAGTCGATACCAATGACGGCACCACGCACTTGCTCGGACCTGTATCGGTTAGCAAATTATCAGTTTAAAAGAAGCTTCTTTCAGTTTCACACTTCTGATACAACTAAATTCAAACTTACTTGTGTCGAACAATTGGGGCATCTTGTTTGTCCCTTGATCCATTGAGAAGTCTGCCATTCACCTAAAGAATACATTTATATCACACAATTGTTAATTTCTTGCGAAGAATTCCAGTTTTGTGGTTTCAACTAATTAAATGTACCTGGTTTATCGCCCAAATGTGGGAACTCCTTGAGGGGGATGAAATGCCGGTAGCAATCGCCTGGCGATCTAAGATTGCTCGAGAAACTCCGCTCAGAATAGTACGCATTTTGTCAAGGATTAAGTTCTTTCTGTAAATGCATAAAAAAGTATTTAGACAACCGGAAACTGCAAAAACACGTGCTTCAAACCACCCTCATTATCCGGCAAGTCAACTTCACTAAATGCTACTTCCAAATCCTCCTACCCCCTTCTTCAAGTTAGAGATTTAGAGGCTTTAACTTGCCATATAACTGATGCACAGCTAATCAATTAAGCATAAAGCAGTCTAAAGTTATAATAAGCTTACCAAATTATTCACAGAAAATTGATAACGCCAATGTTTCCAACTAATCTCAGCTGCTCTCTACAGAATCACAAGGAAAGAGTTGTCACTGGAACCTGCTCACTGGCTGAAACTGACAAAAGACTAGAATCCGCTGTAAGATAAGCTAGTTAAGTAGTTGAAAAGATAATTAATGAAAAAGGCTAAAAATAGTCCACTGTTTAATTTTGCTTGGAAGTTGGAACAAGAACGCTGTGGTGTGCGGCTCTACACGGCTGGCTGTAGTGTGAATGCGAGAAGCTTTTTCTGATGTAAGAACGAGTAGCGGAGCAGAGCAAAGGCAACGTGATTTTCCAGAACTCCCCACACACGCTAGCTATTACGCTCTATCTAGCTGCTATGATAGGGCTCACCCAGTCTATAAGCCTATAGCTGAACGTACCCCATCACACATGCTTTTCTGTGACGATGATCATGACGAATGGACATGGAGAGCAAAATGGGGCAATGAATGTCACTTTGCTGCATACTCCTTTTATACTACCTTGGCCAAATCTCATCTTATCTTTGGATAATCCAAATTGGACTGAATTAATTGACACGTTTTCGACGCTTGGAAATTTCGATGAATATGAATTAAATAATCTATTAATAATTGACATTCGGCTTGCTTAAAAACTTTTATTTATAAAATGTAGAAAACAAGTAACTTTGTACATGAATTTACATGAAAAGTTAAAACATTCCGAAAAACTTTAGAATCAGCTAGTTAACAGTTATACATATATACTTAGTTAATACATTGACAAACTTTTTTTTAAATCATTGACTAGACTAGAGATACATGACACTTGGTTTTTGCTCATTTAATTTCGAGTAGTCAAGTCGGAATTCCTCTTGCTAGTAATGATTAATCTCAAAAAGTATTCCAGGGAATCCAGGGATATAGTCTTAACGTACTCTCAAAACTCGTCGAATTCTCCGGGTTGGGGACCTAAAGGCGTCACTGTAGGTGTTGTTGTTAGCATTGAAACTATCATGCTGAAAATAACGAAAATTTACAGGATTTTGTTACTACTACTCATGTACCGCAGCGTTTTCAGAATTAGCTACTTGTATTAATTTATACGTGGCTTGACGTACCTGTACAAATACACGAAAAATGCGATGAGAAAGAAACTGATTCGGATTAAAACGTCTCTCATGTGGGCTTTTAGTTGGCCCCGGTTGTATATTTCGGTTGGATCATACACCCCAAGGTTTCCCGATGGAACTTTCATGAGCCTTAATAGTATTCCATAATCACATAATTTAGTGTTAATTGCTTTACTTAAAATCAGGTTTCGTTTTGATATTTTTTAGAAACAAGTTTTAGTACTTACTCATAACCCGACCAAACGGTTACTGGAAGATTAAAGAAAAACAGCCAGAAGTAGCCATGAATCAGGAAGAAAATGTTAACCAAACCTTGGCCACATAGAATAGGAACCATCCACTGCAATAGAAAGAACATTTCCATCGTCAATTTTCGAAGACATTGTTACGGCTGCTACATTGACTCTCAGAGTTGTTTGAATAAGATAAACTTACCATATTGAGCCTGTCACAGCACTGCTGTGCGTTGATATAGTCGCATTCCAGATCCGATAGTGTGATTATCTGAAATCAATTTAAAATGAAGTAGCAATTTTAAAGGTTCCGTATCGTTACTGACCACGAGAAACCACCAATATTTTTAAACTTACAAAGTATACATAGAGGAAGGCCAACAGGCCTGTAATGAACATGGCGAAAATAAAAAGGAATGTTTCTGTAAATATCATCTTGATCCCGAATCAATATTAATACTTGACAAGTGAAATGTCACGTCAAACAACAATCTGGCAATGCCAATTTTTCTGTAAAGTAAAAATCAGCTTAAAATTTCGACACTTTTTCGGTTTTGTGTGCACTAAACTAAGTCATATTGGCTAGAGCAATTAAGATGAGATAAATAAGTAATTTCACTACTATACACACCACAATAATTAAAATGCAAACTCATGAGAAAATCAATTACAATTATTTTCCCCAAAGTTAGAATTGACTTTTGTGATGTAAAGCTGAAACTTCACTTTTCGATCTTCCCTGGTTTTTCTGGAACCGGATGTGGTTCTTTCCCCGTCCCAACTTCCCATAGTGTTCCCTTCTTCATTGTTTGTACACTGTACTCTGTTATGCATGTCGTGTGAGTCCATCCATGTATTTTCACTTTCTCTTCTTTCTCTATTCGCCCCACTCAGGAAAACAAAGACTTTGTCGCTTGAGTCAACTTTACATAGTAGCTTCTTTCTCTCTGAACTCTTTTACTATGCAAATTAAATGATTCTTTGCAGCGTCTGGAATAATTGATTGAGCAGTGCATGAAAACGCAAAAATAATTTCCAATATAAATTATTAGGTTTTTATTTCAATTATAAACAGGCAGAAAATAATAATTCGTTTAATACATCACAGTAAATCACTAATTATCCTAGTATGGTAATTAATCTTGAAATATTGGACTAAATAACTTGAAATCTAATGATGTTTTATTAAGCAGTAGAGCCAGGAGATCCATGCGCAATAAACTCGGTGTTTTTCCAATATTCATTGTTACCCAGATGTATAAGACCCTCAGCTGCCACAACCAATCTTCGCGTTTGGGATCCCCCTGTTAAGTACACAATTGCATAATGACATTGAAAATTAAAACCCCAGCCATATACATACCTATATACTTTTGGATTTTAAATGTGCTTACATTTCTCAGAGCGACCAACGCAGGAATAATGTGCGTCAGTCCACTTGATTCAGCAATTCTGCTGATGCAGTTAATCTCTTTGATTTCATTGTACTCCGCAGTTGGAATGGACGAGTGTATTTCAAACGTTGGATGTAATGCCTAGTTGTGCAGTTGCGAAATGTTTAGAGTTGCTACCTTTATAATATGTGTACATAATACGAGTAAACTTACGTGCTTCTCACGCCATGACATCTTCGGTATAAAGTTTTGCTTCATGTGTCCTACAGGTTTGGGTACAAGATTTAACACGCCACCACCTTCAACAATATCCTTAAGATATGGTAAGTCTTCTGGCAATTCGAACTTTATAGGTAGAAAGTTTCGATCGTTCAAGCAAATCTGGAGTACAAGAAAACAAAGTAAAATTGGATCTGGAATCGCATGTACACAGAATACTGGATATGTACTAAGATGTTAGACTGTAGCAGTCCACCAATATAATCCAGAAAAGATACCATTCTAAATGAATGTTTAAAGTTTAAACTTACGCGTTTTAATAAATGAAGTGGCGGCAGCAAAATTGGAGCTCGTGCATCAATTTTTCTGCCATCCAAGAACTCTATTTTAAACTTGAGTTTGGAATAATGTGGCATAGGCCGGGGAAGCATAAGTCGGGGTTGAGCAGCCAAAACATACAAATGTCGCAAGGCTTGAAGATGGTACCTGTAGATAACAATAAATTGATTCCTTATTATCTCATTTACTTTCTCTTAGATTTAGCGGATATTAAAACATGCCTATTATCGTTGGCATTGATTGGCCATTTTGGAAACACTGCTGCAAGCAACACTGCAATGCTTCGATCGTCATTAGATAATGAATAACGTCCGCCACCTAAGAAAAGTAAGCCTGAAGCCATTGCAATACACATCTCCATTCCATAAGTGTTACTCGAAGATGTGATCTGGGTTGTGGCAATTTTAGATTGCATGAAACGGCAAAGTCTCAAAGCCTTGACGTTCCCAGTTCCAGCATTCACCAATGATACTGCCATCAGTAGAGTACAAACGCAAGATTCCAGAAAATTCTTGGGAAAGTATTCGCTAATGTTTTTCGGGTATAGTCTACCCTTTGCCCTGGAATCTAGTGAGGCTAGTTTCAGAAATTCATTTGTGTAGCTCCAAAGTGTATCACTGACAGTGTGCTCCGATGTGCCAGCATAACGAATTCCCAACCCTAGACAATAGCCACAAATTATGCTAGCCCAAGCTTGTCTACAAACAACAAGAAAGTATTGAAATTATTGACGATTTAATTTTCTAGTCTGTAAAACAACGTATTAATAGTACTACTTACACTATGCTTTCTCTGTCAATTCGTAGTTCTAAATTATCCGATTTTAGGGAAAAGCTTTTTGACAGCGCCTCTGGCATCAAATGAAACTCTAACCATTCTTTTCGAGGATCGTCAATCGTTTCATATACTAATATAGAGGCTAAGGATCGAAGCATAAGGACATCCGGTCGAACACCATCTAGCAGATGTAAAGTGTTTGGTGGTGATAGCCATTTTATGACCGCTTCATTTCCACCTGTAATAATTTTGTACATGACATAATTACCAAAAGAGGATGATTTAAACTACTGCGAATGACCGGTAAAATGAAACACATAAAGGATCTTACTTCGAAGGTAAGTTAGTGCTACAGCTATGATTGCAGACGGTGTGGTCACGTCTACGTTTACATTATCGCCTTCCTCAATATGACAACAGCGGTATTCCTCCCACAACGAAGGCATGGACTGGCCATACTGATTATACACGTCTTCGTCATCACCTGGATTAAAATATGGCATATTAAGTTTACCTGCTGTAAGTAAGTAAGCTGACAAAGATATGCTTGTGTGTCAATAATTACCCCCGTTGGTGGTTGAAGCGGGTTTGGGACCGCCAACAACAAAACGGCGGAGTATTCCGTCAAATCCGTCCTCTCCAAGACAAGAGTTACCGTCTCTTCCTTTTCCAAGATTCACGAATCCCAATCCAAACCCTACATTGAAAATCCGAACAGATCATAAATCAGTTCGACTTAGATTCATTTACCGTCACGCTAACCTTTGATTTTTCAAGACGTTACCTGAACATAACGAATGTGCTTCTCTATCCGCAGCAGAATGATTATTCTCTGGTTGGTTTACGTTAGCAGCAGATGCGTTTCCATTTCCTCCGCCACCAAAAATACTCAGAGGGCTGTACTTTTTCGATATCTCCCCAAGCAAAACTTTGGCCACATGGCTATTGTGTGTTCCAATGAACAAAAGTCCAAGAGCAAATGGAGCTACCAAAGTTGCCAAACGGGGAATTTCTAGCTCTGTTGTACATGCTGGGAGCATTGCACCAATGTGTAAGCTAACGACCTTCCAAGTCGAAATGTCTCCAGTTCCTAATATTCATATTTTTAATTAGTACAAGTCAACAACTCATAAAATTTGAGTGAAACAACGCAACATGTCAACATTTAAATAATTTTACCTGCTAAGTTTGCACACAGACCCAAAAGCATTGCCATTGTTGTGAATGAGTTTTCTTGAGCCAAGTATTCGTGTCGGAGGGTTGGAGGCATAGAAGACAAGATGCCGTTTAAACCAAACCCCAGTATCATTCCGGCTTGTTCCGGGCCTTCTGCCATTCGGGCCTTATTATGTGCAAACCTGAGATGTTTGAATGTTCAATTAGTAAAATGGAAATATGTGCATTTCGGACAACCTTTAGTTATAAGAACATTATGTTCGTAAGACCCACCAAGCGTCAGCAGGATCGTTGAGAAATGAAACTGAAAGCGATGACGCCACTGCATTGTGGAAATTTGGCCATGCAACATAACAAGGTGGAAGATCATTTTCATTAAGTTCAATTGTTGTACCTTTCGTAGCACACTTTCCTGAAAGGCATAATCTAAACAAAATCATACATGTCATTAAATCAATCAAGTATTTAAATATATATCCTATAATAGATTCATATATTATCATACTTTGGCAGAAATATTCCACTAGTTAGATTAGCAAAGTTCTTTTGCTCAGTTCGAAGTGTAAATGCCGCCCTTCCCACTGGTGCAGCAAATGTAATCTGGATTAGCTGGAGCAAATGCTTTTCTTGCTCTTCCACGTATTCATGATCCGACATTTCTGCTCGCTGCTCTACATCTATGGCTAACGGTGACGCGGAGTCTAATAAGCGGCAAACTTCTTCTAATCTCCTGTCTTCTGAAAACACCCTCTGAAAAGTACAATTCATTAACTTAAATGACATTTTAAGTGAAAAATCAATCAATTTGTCTTTAATAATTGTACATACCATATTTAACACATGAGTTGTCCAGGACGGCTCATGAGTAGAGTCATCCTTTTCTCTGAATGGAGTAAAGACTTCAAATACTTTATCCTTTACTAAACTGCATGGATCATTTGAGCCGCTTAAATAGTCCATTCTTCCAGTAACGCTTATGGCAGGCTCCGGCCAGCTGAAATGAACTTTGGTTTGGTTCCGTTGAAAAACATCGGCCAATAAGATGTCAATTACAGGAATGAAACTACTCGTATCAGTTTTCACTTTGACAAGTTTTTCTAAATTGACGACATTATCAGGGTCGTCCAACAAAACCTGCATGACTTCCGGAAGGGTTTCATATTCTGGATGCGATTTTGGATCTTTCTTGAGGAGCAGCTTGGCAAATGCTTGTAATACTGACGAGGATTCTAACTAAAAGTTTAACATTTAGTATTTAGGTAAGAGGCAGATTGCAAATAAGCAATCAATTAATTAGGTAAGCATAGAAAAATCAAAAGAACCTTAGATGTTGATGAGGATTTGTGATGAAGAAGAATGCAATGGGACAATTCCTCTAAGTAACGAAATAGTTCGTTAGACGCACTATTCAGCTTCATATCCTGAAATGTTAACGTAAAAATTTGCATCAAATAGTCAAAATTAAGACTATAATCGTGATTTCTCAGTAAAGAAAAATGAAAAGCTATTACCTCTTTCAGAGATTCAATAGCGCGATGTGTTTCTGCTAAAAGCTTAGGAGTGAGATCTCGTTCAGACTTTAAGGCTTCCACCACAACATTAGTAAAACATTCCCATTGATCTTGAAAGTATTCGGCATATTCTTGGCTCACGTACTGGCAAGCGAGCTTTGCAACAAATTTAGATGGTAGTTTGTCCGAAAATTTACTCATACAACGTGTGATAAGACTGTTGTTCAGGTATGAGTTAATGCTAATCACAGCTTTACGTTCATTATCATCTTTTAAGCTGCATATAATCATATTAAAGTCAAAAAAGTAATCTACACTTCGAATAGGTGTCTCCACTTCGTAGTTCAACTTTGAGGATGCTGCAACAGTAAAATCATGATCTAACCATGCCACCTTAATTTGTCCATCCAGTGTCAACACAACTAACACTCTTTGAGCACCATCATCACTTGAACACACAAAGTCCTGAACACCCTTAAGTGCGTAATGAGAAATTTTTTCCCCACTTTCTACATCTATACAGTACATGTACAACCCAGATTTGATTAAATAAAACATTGCAATTCTAGTCTTATGTACGAAACTTGAAACAACTTGGAAACGTTTTGGCTCTTTCCATTTTCCACGTGAATTCAATTCAATGTGGAACATTAGCTTTAAGTATAATTCCGGATCATCATATATTCCAATGTGCGGTGGAAAGAATCCGGCATTAAATCCATTTGCAGTTTCAGAAAAATCAAAGCTAGGCCAGTAGTAAACCGTGCCACCCTCTCTGTGACAAGATTGACAAAAAAACGAATTTTAATCTCATATCCAGCAAAAATTTAGAAATGTAAACTACCTGTTAATTCTCATTGCAGAAGCCTTGTTTTGTCCACTTCTTAGAAATGGAGAATACATGCTAGAGCCCCCAGCAGGTGTAAAAGGCGAATTGATTTGATCCTGCGTTGCGGTGGTGTAATACATGGAGGCATTTAACGTTGATCCCTGTCTAATGTTTCGCTTTTCCAGTTTATATAACCGACGTAATGTGAACTTATCATTTTTCAACGACCAAAAGATGCAAATGTCTCCCTCACACCAGAGAAGTTTCTCTGATCTCGTATCATACTCGACATAATCTAAGTATAACAGTGAGTCATTTTTACATTATTGGGCCAAAATCAAATAAAAATCACAACCTGTTATCCAGGTCCATAAATAGTATTCGCAAATATTTTATATTGATCTACCTGTGACAGGGTTGGACCTTTGGCTGATTTTGCTGACCTGCTTAATAGGATGTGTTAAAACGTAAAGATGTCTTTCCTCTTCGGCTTCAAAAACTGCATCTTTTGTTGAAGGTACAACTAACAGCCCGAATTTACAAGGAACTGCTTTATCGATCTGGAAGTCAGGCATGTATGCTACATAGGATTCTGAACTGCTTTCAGAAAAGATCGAAATCCCACCTTTCTCCACCAAGCAAATATACGACTCATCCTCTGCAAAACCACAATTTAAATCAGTTTACTAATAGGCTTTGCCCAAAGCTATTAAAATGCTTTCATTAATTGTTTAAATTTGTAGTGTCTAAACCCACCCAAGTCGACATTCTCTGATTCCACATCCGATGGAAATTTAGCTTTCACAACATGCTTGATTCCAATTCCAGTACTGTATGAAAGTTCTGGCCGATAGAAGCCCTTGATGAACGACGGTCCTCCAATGGGCCCTTCAGAAAACAAGCAAATGCCCCTGCTTATAAACGCCTCTTCAAGTACCCCTTTTATTGGCCTCTCAGAAGTTGGAGTGGGTGAAACAAAGTATGTCGTGTACTCGGGAAAGTCAAGTTCCGAAGGAGTTCCTAAGCCTGTCCTTAGTGGATACGTTACCCCAAACTTAACCACCGACGATTCTCCTAGACTTAATGCACTCAATTGATGCGGCCATTCGTTACAAATTTCTTGTGGATACCAGGCATTCTTCCTCTTGACCTGCACTCCCCAAGGCACTAAAATCTGTACAAAAGCCGTTTTAGAACACATCTCCAATCATTAAAATTTCTATTATCTTCCATTAGACAATTTTAATGATTCATTGCCATTTTACCTCAGTTTTGACAGCGGTAAGAGACTTTGACGATTCCATGATGTCCCTCTCCCGTGTCCTAAACTGACACAAATACAATTATCCCGGAAATTCGCAGGTCAAATTGTTTAACGCTTTTTGCACAATGCAGGGAATCCTTCCGACTTCATTCGGTGCCGCAGCCGTTTTGACTTGACTGCTTGGAAAATGTGGCCCGCTCGCATGTTTTGAGCTATTTGCTTGTCCTGAGAATGGATGTGCACATGCTCTTGTGTACATGCTTGCACGGGCTTTTGTTGGTAAACACAAACAGCAGCGCTTGGATCAGATGGTCAGTTTTATAACGTGGCATTTTGTCGGTGATGGACGGAGATTTTTAGTGAAAAGTTGGTCAGTAAAAACTGTAATTAAATGAACCTGTTAGTTATCGGTTAGCTCAAGTTCTAGCTGTTCTACCAGTCACTTCCGGTGTTGGAAATATAACCGCAAGACGCTGAGCGGCACAACGCTTAAATAACAGTATGGTTTCCGTTTTGTTTAGAAGTTTACCACAACTTACCAGGTAAGTTGAAGCTATTGAACTCTAGCACTTTAATAGCATTCTTTAAAAACCTGACAATTTTTAACTATGTCAATCTGTTGTAGGCATCTGTACAGGGTTCCAGAATGTGTCATAGGTCCTTTTGCAGTCTGTGGAACTGAACATACATCTGCAAAGTGGATTTCTACAACATCTTGCTTATTGTAAGGCTTATCGCTTGATATAATTATCCCTTGCCACTCTTGGTTAGTATAAGGAGATGAACGTCTTCAAATATTGCATGTAAGTTACTAAATACTTGCTATTTGCAGTGCGGAACCTTTGAAGAAAAAGAAGAAGATAGATCCTGCTGTGGTGAAGGCAAGGGAGGAGCGTAAGAAGAGGAAACTTGAGAAGCAAATCCGAAGATTGGAAAGGAATGCAAGACAGTTAAAGCAATTGATAGAACTGGATGTTCCAGCGGCGATAATAGATCACTATCAGTAAGTTGAAATTGTTTGGTTTTCCTACTGTTTGTAGTTTATGTCCGTTTTAAATGTGTTTGTATACTGAATGTGTGTACTTTAATAGTGAACGACTACGTCGGGGAATTTCAATCTCTCCGGAGGAGGAAGAATCACGCTGGCTGCTTGAAAAGGAATGGTCTCGGTACATGTTTGCAGTGAATTCTAAAGAGTTAAGAATGATAGACCGAATCTTAGCAAGTCAACATAAGGCGTTAGAAGAATTAAGACTAGAATCTGAACAATTATATGAGGCCGCTATCCAATTAGATTTTGGCTATGTGCCGTGCGAAATTAAGGGACCCGTGGAGACTCCGCCTATTAAGGATTATGTTGCTGCAGAAGGTGACTTCATTGATATATCGAGAAAATGGGAATAAAAAGAGATGGATCCAAATACCAGAGTCATGTAGTTTGAAGACAATATTATCTATAAGATGTAAGTATTTATGTGTTCCAAATAAAATTTTTGACTTTTTCTTTGTACGACCTACTTCATGATCTACCCTGTTGCTCTCAAATAATAGACACGTTGATAGACTAGTCAAAGGATGAATGCCACTGAGAAACAATTATCAATTTTGCAGGATCAAAGATTCTTAATCAATATTGTGTGTTCCTTAAAATTGAATTACACTGATGAGGGATATTTAATACATGTACTTCTATTGACGATCTGGGTAACATTTCATGAAAGCAAGTTGTATTTAATGAACCATGATAATATACTTTTTTTAAAAGTTGTAATGGTTTAGTAAAACAATTCTACTAACAAATTATCAAAATACATCCCTTGTCACCACAAGAAGTCTAAACATATTATAAATTAATATGTAGTTGATACGCAGACTTAATTAAAGAAGACCGATTTAGGAACTACAGCTAGACAAGATTGGATATTATCTTTGCATATTCAATACTCTATCAGCGTTTTGAAGTACGAATTATAGGTATACTTAAAGCTATTCTAAACTAGAAAGAATACATACATTATTCTTATTTTAATGGGTTGTCATTAATAATTCTGACTTCTTACTAACTAAATAGGTGACAACACCTAGATTAATCATAAACCCAACACATAGTACATATAATATGTACCTTATATCCAATCTAACAAACTACGTTTATCCTTCTTCACCAATAGATTCCAATCGTTCTGCAGTTGGCTTAATATTTGCACTGACAGAGGGTTGTACCATTTTGGGTTTTTTAGGAACGGGACCATACTCTCGTGCATTAGCTCTCTTGGAATAAAATTCCATTGCTTCCTTCTCTGATTTGTAAAACTGCTTTTTCTCCGACTTAGTCATTCCAATAACATCATGAGAACTATACATAGTTAGTATTAAAAATTAGGATACATACATTACACTCTAGCTGTTTTTAAAAATAAAACGACTATATATGTACAAACTTACTTGATCACTCTATATCCCTGCATGCGTAATTCATGGATTCGTTTCCTGGGATCGAAAGTTGGGTAAGCCACTTCCCCATCCCAGTTTTCGGACCGAATGGCTGACATCGACGCTTCATCAATCTTTGGGGGTTCTTGAAGGTTGACTTTGTAACTAGCGCTTCTACCAGCTCCACAAGGATCTTTTTCCTTAGTTTGAACTAAAAACACACATTTTAAAAATCAGCAATATATGCACACGTAACTCTATCCTTCCATTTTCCTCTTATTAAAGTTATTAAAAAGGAGACTCTACAATAACAAGTACCACTGGAGCTATCACCAATGTCATCCCAATCGTCATTTGGCATTCGCTTATCGCATACTGCTTCATGATCCTCCAGATCCTCTTTGAGGACATGATGAGACCTATCATACTGACAGATTTCAAACAGCGGCTCCTTCCCCTTAGCAGCTTGATCCTTACAATGGAGGCGATAGCAATTCAGTACATGTCTAGGATACTTCAATGGCCTAAATACATAATAAGTTTACCGTTTTTAAACAAACTCTTTACTCTTTATCACGCTCATAAACACCAATCAATTACATAATACAATTTACATACAGAAGCGCATGAGATTTGTTGTAAGGGCAGGTCATCAGTACTTCACCGGGCATCAAATTATAATTGATTCGAGGGTCCTTGGACTCTACCACGATTTTGCCGGTGGGGCAAGCCATGTTCACAACAAGCCGATAGTCACGAAGACCCCTCCCCACAATTCGTCGGTAGTCTTCCTGGTCCTGATGATGCAAGAATTTAAATTATTCATAATTTCGATTATTAAGAGTTCAATAGAGTTACCCTGAACTTACCACAATGCCTAGAGATTATTATACGTAACTTTTCAATTGAGTCCCCTTTATTACTTGTTGGTCAACCTAGAAGTAGGGTCCGGGGCGGCTAGCTACAATTTGTTTCTACTTTCTAAACTTTTCACTCGCGAGTACACTGGAGTGGAACAACATATTTTGAATTCGGTTTCTTCCAGTACCTCCTCAGTATCGATCGATGTAACTTGACTGACGACTTAGCTCTGATTAAAATAAAATAATATAAAATGAGTCTGAATAAAATGAGTGCGAAGCCAAAAGTAACTAGGTAATAAAGGTAACAAAAGTTCAATGGTCTGTTTGTGGTTATAAATTGCACAGTTCTGTCAAAAATTGTATGCAAGTAGGCCAACCACAAACAACCAATGTGAATCTATTTTTTAGGAATCCTTCCTACCCGGTAAAAAGATCATGTTCATTTACCGCATTGCATTTTTGCATTACTTTCATAATTACTCGAATGCTCGAGCCACGTCCAACCGTCCAAGTGCTATGCTGTCGTCACCAACTGCAACATTAACCTTTTATGCAAATATGATTTAAGTATGCATTTATTTTTATACTTTTTGTGTACTGCTGCTGCTTATGCAAAATGCAAATTAGTTTTATGAAATGCATCATCGGTTTATGCAAAACGGTTTCCGCAGCGGAAATTCCGCTTTCATTTGATACGTGTTGACTGTTGACTGCCGAATCATACTTTTTATCGAATGCCATCCGCATCCGGACAAGTGACAAGCTACAATTACAAATTAGTCATATAATATTGAGCATATATCATGTTCCATCGAAGAAGCTGACAAACGCAAACGAAAGCTAGTAACTAGAACTAGGTAATTAGATAGCATCCGAATTTTATAATCTTTGTCTAAAATTCTAAATAATCTTTCTAGATAATATGCTTTCGCAGCCTTATCATCTACTTTGTTTTCATTTCATAAAAAGTATGCTCTGTAATACAGAGTCTGTATTACCTATATCAAGTTATGCACGTAAGAACAGTCTTGCTGGCGTCACTAACGCTAGTAAAGCATTATGTAAGGAGTTAAGTTGGCGTCCTCTTTTTTATGCGACCTTGCAAATAATTCGCCAGCTACTAGCTTTGGTAGCGCTTGCTTTTGGCTTTGTCTTTCTTTGTGTCCTTGTAGCATGATGGTGATGATAGCACGGAATGTGCTGCAGAGAACTACAATAAAGGCATCACATGAGGAACGGATGGAGAACAGATGATCCTGTATTCTGTGCTGTGACTGTGATGCAGTGAAAACCGTTTTTTACTGCGCATTTCGTCTGTTATAAAACGGAATCAAGTGATCAAATCGTTTTCGAATATTTCATGCATTTTACTTTCTTTCTAACTCTCAAAGCAAGAACAATGCGAAAACTCTGCTTTAATTGGCATCATCATTGGTCACACTGTTGGAAGTTTTTCTGACTTGGATTAATGTACAAATCCAATACAAATAACAAAAAACAACGGAAATAGCAACCACAGGACAGTCTCAAACATACATTCCAATTATCTTTACACAAAGTGTAAGGTTAAAATCCTTGTTACTCTGTTTGGTTTTATGACCAAGGTGTAAAATTGAAAGAAAGGTAAGCATGTCAGTGCTTTTACAAACACTCAAATTACACACACGCATAATTAGATTTGGGCAAAACAAGAAAGCTGGAAGCCACTACCCATCATAATATCCATTCATCTTCTTAAATCACTCAGTCATTGATTACTCGAAAGTGTTGTGGAATCTTAAAATGACCGAGTACTGAGTACGTCTAATGTTGTCTTTCCTTATCATCAAATCAAACCCAAGCTATAGAAACTTTCCATGCCATTGTGTCTATAATATAAGCGTCATTGTGTGTAAAGTGTAGCAAGTATGCATGACGTACTCATGACTCATGATTTTACTTTTAAGTCCTAAAGTTTATAATAAATTGGTATGTGGTATGTTTTAGTTGGTTCAGCTCAATTGAATGAAACACAAGCAGCAATATATTTTTTGGGCTGGGAGAGAACTTAACACTTGATGATAAATGATAGATTTGATAATGCATGCCAAAAATGTTCTGATACAATGACAGGTTTAGTTATGGTAGTACAAATATAATACTGTACAAATGTATATAAAATCAGGGTTAATCATCTAGTAGTGTACTAGTTGCTTCCTGGATTGCAATGGTTATCTTTAAAAGATAAATAAATATTCTTTAAACTAGGCAATTGCAATCGTTTTCTCTAAACTTGATGTTTTATCATTTAAGTACACTCACCCACTTTCTCGCCTTCCAATCTTTAGTATTTTATATTTATAGGAATATGTATAGTAATTAATCTTGAATATGAGCTTGTGAAAAGCTGTGCATTGTTCGCAATTCGCAAGCATTATGCTAGACTAGCATTTATAGTGAATAGTTCATGTTATCAGTTACACTGTAGTAGCAATTCATCTACTTTAAGAACGTAACCGTCAACCGGTGTGGCTCAAGAAGAGCTCTACTCGGGATTATTTTCTTTTTCGTGTACTAACACTAAAATTGCTACATAAAACGTCTAAATGGATTGTTTGAATTTGACCATCGATTTGTCTTATATGGTTTACTTGCAGTTATGGCCACAGGTGGAGGTAGATCTAACTACGGAAGCACTATGGATCGAGTTCCGGATGTTGGATTTGCTGGTGAACCTGGTCCTTCCACTGGATTTTTTGATGATGCGCAATTCTTCCGGCTATGTGATGCAGTTGCATCCAATATATTTAGAATCGGAAAGCATGGTATATTAAATGCTACGCTTCAATCAAATGCTATTACAGTTAGTATTAGTCGAAGCGTTTTCAAAATGTCGACCATTTTCTTTCTTATTTCAGCTACAACATTAGAAAAGACACTGAAGACAATTGGAAGTCGAAATGATTCTGATACAGTTCGGGATTCTGTGCATGTTGTTACCAAAACGGCCTTGGGGACAATTTCCGATACCAATGGCCAAATCAAAGAACTTACGGCTTTGATGCACAAGCCGTTGCCTTTTCAAGGGGGATCTGTTGGAAATGATGTCAAAATGCGCGTAACTCGACTTACTTCAGATTTTCAGCAGTCCATTCAGCGTTTTAACAACATTCAAAAACAAATCGTGGCAAAAATGAAGACGACCAGTTTACCAACACCAAATAGCGCAGCTTTAATGGACGAAGAAAGTCAAAAGCAAGCCTTAATTGAAGCCGAAGAGCAGCAGCAAGCGCAGTTACGCCTTCAGCAACAACTAGAATTCGAACAAGGGCTTCTACTTGAAAGGGAAGAAAGAGTAAGGCAAATTGAATCCGACATAGTGGACTGCAATGATATTATGAAGGATCTTGCAGTTTTGGTCAATGAGCAAGCAGAAGCTGTTGGTGAGTGAGGATTAAGCATTATCTTGCACACCTTTTTAATAAGAACCTTGAAAATAATACCAGTTCTGCCTTTCTGAACCAAGATACAATCGAGGGACATGTGCAAACAACTTATACACAAGTAGAAACTGGGAGAGAAGAACTGGAAAAGGCTAATGCTTATCAGGTAAATTACTACACTGCAATTTATTTAGCATATTTTGTATTTGTTGAAGTGTTCTTCAATAGATAATTGTTTTTATTTAATTTTTTGTTTATAGTCAAAATATCGGAAGCGGCTATTTTGTCTACTTGCTGCTGGCTTTATCATCACGGCTATCGTAATCATAATACTTGTAACGCAGTTAAAAAGTTAACTGTGATGTGCTATATTAGAAAGTCAAACAGTTCTTGGTCGATAGTGTACATGCCTTCAAGAAATGGTCAATGTGATGAACAGTCCTAGAGAATCATTGGAATTATGGCCACAGGAGTATACGGTGGTTGTAGTACTACTTAAAGGTTTGTTCATCAGTGATTGACGATTTACTGCTGGGCGATGGGCATTTTTAGTCGAGAACGATGTACCGGTTGAAGTGCCTTTCTTCGAATTTGCTATAAAATAATAGTTGTAAGCTATATTAATCATAGACTATAGAGATTATAGGGTTTGCAAATCCCAAGAATTTTATTACACAGCTCGTAAATGTCATAAAATGGGTAAAGTCATGTTATCAGTATATTATTCATGATGATGATGCTTTCATTACTGTTTATAATACAAGAGAAGTAGAAGTTTTATCGGATAAAACGATAAAATCTTCTTCGTGTTAATGTCCATCCTGTCAGAAAGTACCAGGTAGACTCTGACCTTTTGCTCTGAAACTCTGCAAGTTTTTCTTGCATTTCGCATTCCATTTTCAACGCGAGATTTAAATGATATGCAAGTTATGCGTTTTTTATTGCCTTAGATTATCTATGCGGATTCAAGCTACGTTTTCATTTAATATATTTTTGCGCATTAATAAGTAAATAGTATAGTTTATGAAATCTGACTTGAGTTTGTTCCTGTGTAAATTCGTATGTATGTAGATATATTCTTTCGTTATGTTATGTTAGCCAATAAAATCGAAATGTTTTTGAAAAGTTGACACCATACACCCTTCAGAATATAGGTGACTAACTTTATTTTCCATTCATTATTCAACAGTTTATAAGGAATTACACGGCAAGACAAATATCATGTACATACAGGTCCCCATACAACCGTACTGGTGCGTTGCGCTGAAAAATTAAAACAATAGTCAGAATTTTATAAAGTGTATACCCTACATACTTTTACATTCATCATAAAACCTTTTGCTGTTGCGTACGACAATCCAAGCTTATAATTGTTCTCGATTTGTGTGCGTCATCCATAAAACTTTAAATACAATAAATTATGCTTATAATCATAAACGACTAGCGTTTTCTAAACGCTAATCTAATTACCTACTTTTACCTCTTTCTTAATCTTTTAAATACAAATCGACTAATAAAATGGTAGGACTAGATTGTATGTGAGTCTAATTTGTATGGAAAGAGTTTACGTATATGTCAGTTTTGTTGTTACTGTTTAAAAGATATTATCCTATTAATCCTATATCCTATCCAAATCAGTATATATGGCTCTTGAACTTTCATCTAATCATCTTTTATAGTCAGATTACAGCAGTTTGAGATATCTGGAAACTTTCTCCTCTAACTGGTGCGATTAGTTTGATTTCACTAATTTTAAATAATATTATGTACCTTCTCCTGCTTAAAACAAGCATATTAGGTATTCGTAAGACAAATTAGTTGTAGCTAATTTAATTATAGTTTTTATAGCATTTTTTGGATATCATAATATTTATTTGTTAATTTTCAATATTCTTTCCCTGTATTAATAAACCAAGTCAAAAGCAAAAAATAAGAGGTGTAACGTTACTCTGATTTTTTTACTTGGAATGAATGGCTCTAAAAGTCATCTTTATTTTTTTTAATCTAGGGATATTTTGTCATACTTAAATTAGAATGTTATCATATTTTGATTTTTTCTTTCATTTAGGTTACAGTTGGTTAGTACTAGCATTCATTCATACCACCAATTCAAAACAGGGTTTTATTGATAACAGGCGCATATTTAGTTTTATTAAGACTGAATGAATTTCTAGACCTGAATAAATTGAATTAATCAGTAACATTCATTCCAGCTTAATAGATTAATTTCTAATTTCCATTTTATCCGAGTTTTACGAATTAAGTAGAATGAAGATGATTACTGGTTGGTGAAATGCGAAATTCTAAAATTTTCAAACATTTTCCGGATATTGTGTTTTCGTGATTCGCGGTGGTACAATTTTGGTGGTTGAACTTCTTCGTTGCGCCCTACTGACACTTGTAGGAGCAAAAGAGAAAGGTTTCCACAGCTTATGTGGATGAGAACTCGTTGGTTTACTGTATGGTTTGGCTCCGGGGTGAGGCGAAGTGAGACTTGATCTCCGAGAACTGCTATGACTGTAGCAAGCATCTTGATTTTGATTTGGGTCGTCGTCTTCAGAATGATGTCTTCTACCATGCATGTTATAGTTGAAGTTTTCACTCGTCCTGGACAAAGGAATGTTATACTCCCCAATTCCACTACCAGAGCCACCGGGAATGGACAAACGTGGGGAAGGTGATCGTTCAGGCACCAAGGTGCAAGTGGATACAGCGGGGCTCAAGCATGCAATGGAATGACGTGAAGGAGAGTGGAAAGGTGATGAACGTGGGGAAGGACGAGGAGAGGTAAAAGGAACTGGTATGTGGCCGGGTCGGGGAATTGGGGAGTTCCCCGAATGTCATACGATCGTTCCTTGTAACTGTAATGATGGAGCTGATGCCGTACAGTCTTCAGGTGGAGTCACTTCAAGACCAATTCCTCCATTCAGGGTGAGACGAACGGGAGGATGGTTCGTGGGTGGAATACCGATTTCATCATACGAAGATAATCGACGCCCCCCAAGTCCGAGACCTTGACGTAGGGAAGATGCTCGTCGCATCAGAATATCATCCGTTATGTTTCCAACTCGCAAAGAATTGGATCGAGGTCTCCTGAAAATATTACAGAAAAGATAATTTCTGGTTACATCGCAATCAAAATTTCATATTTTCACGTAATAAAGTGGTATCTCATAATTGCAGCTATTATGGCACTTACACACTGGGGGAGTCGGGTAATGATAGACTATTACTTTTGCTGACGGGAGCTCTAGAACCATGAGGTGTTGTCGCACCGGTGCATACAAGAGAACCAGCGGACGACCGGCGTCTGCTGGATTCCATTCCTGAAACAGTGCCTCTCTCACCATTTCCACTTTGCGAGAAAAGATTAAAACCCATTGACTGCCCGTCTCCGTTTCCATTAAGACCTATGCCCGACACGCAACTCAAGGTGGATTTCCGACGGGAATTGTGTCGCTCAAAGGTTTTCTGGGCGGAGAAGGGACTTGGCTTAATGAGATAAACAATATCTCCCTCCTTCAGTTTGAGATCACAAGAAGGATTGATGATGACGTATGATAATGAGCTTCTTCTTTCAGTAAAATGAAAAATTGTATCACCAAAATTTGGCAAGCCCAGGCTTTGCATTCTAGACCGAATCATGCTGGCAATTTCTGCCCTCTCAATTAGTTGCACGTGCGTATCTTTGGTGTTTGAGTCCTCATGAACGGCCACGCTCAGGTAAGAGCTCCTTTGGGTACTGCAACCACCAAGACAGCTCTTTGGAATGTTGATCTGTGGAATGAACGACGTGTTTGCCGTGCCAGACTTGGGAGAATTTGGATCATTATCGTTTTGCCCTGATGTTCCTAAACCGGTTCCGGGCTCTGTGCCAGGAGTGCCGACCTCGCTATGAGACTGATCCCCCGTGTCAAATCCATCTAACGAATCATCGGCGGACGTGTCTTGTGTTCTATATATCCCTATTGGAATCTCGCAAGACGTAGAACATAGTTTTTGGTAAAGCCGCCCATAGGTTCGTATCCAAAGATCATTGTGAGTTATTTCACGCTGGAAAAAATAATTGCGCGTCTTAGAACAATGCTACATGACGGAATAACTACTTTTTCATGCAAAGCATTATAATTTTCCATTGTAGCTGGGAATGATATCAACTAACGAGAAAAGTAATGTTGTTGATTGCTGCATGTATAATGTAAGAATTTCTTAAATCAAGTGGGATCAATTTGCATTTGGTGTTAATGAAGCACCTGAGAGTGGAAAGATTGGACTTGATTCAAAAACTGCTCTTGTAGAAATTTGTTGGAAAAAATAATGTAGCACAAAATGCAAAATCAAGATTTATGTGTTTGAAATGCTTTATAAAGCTAAAAAAGGAGAAAAAGTTTCTAGGCCATAAATTATTTGAGGGAAAGCAAGTATCCTCCCACGGTTTTGTTCGCCTGAGATTGAAATTAAATTCATTTACTCCTGAAACATGATGGATGTACGTGAAGTTGAGTCAGAAGCTGGAATCTGGTACTACATTACTACAACCACGCATTCCATATTACAACCCTATCTACAAAGGTATTGGGCATGGGTCTTTTCTAGCTACTTTGCCTTTGCTTACCGAAGTCAAAAATCCAGATCCGGGAGCTTGGTCGATTCCTAGGAGAAGTCGAACAAATGTAATAAGATAATCTTTTACAAAGGCCTGGTACAGTAAAGTATCCAGCATAGATGCGGAGAAAACACTTCCAGCAGCAAATGGAAGGCGAAACATGTACGAGATGTGAGAGCCCCTTTCCTTTTCCCTCTGGAATTTGTCAAAACATAATTTCATGAATCACACGAAGATGGACATATAATGTTATATACATGTGGAAGAAAGTTGAAGTGAAAGCTTTCTCCAATTTCCCCCTTTTTGGACGTGGCCATTCACATAAAATCCTTATAGCGTACCCAATAAACTCAACCAAGTAGATGCACTTTCGGTTAACTTTTTTCGGAATGTTGTTAGGCTAAGCAAAAAATAGTGCGGGTTTGGCATAGATGTGTTTATGTGTGCTTTTCAATCTAGGTAGTTCCACTATATGGCATTCACAGTGAGTATGCAACTGCGACCACTTTTAAGATGATAATATGCTTTTCTTGCAAGAGGCTTTTGGATAATTAGTATTTAGTTCCGTTAATGACTTACCTTTTCCATTTTGGATAGGTGTAATGCATAAGCATCATGAGCTCGAAATTGCATAAATCTCATGTTGCTGGAAGTAGACAGTTCTGTCACAATTTTTATGTGTGGGAAGAACCGGAACATAGTTTGAACGGCACATATCGTGTTACAGTCTGAAAGAGAGTCCTCCTCAGCAGAATTTGACAGCTCCTTATTGACTACGACGACATTTTCCGCTAATGTGATGCCGGCACGAAGAAGGTCGTCCAAGCAGTCAATGCTCCCTAGCATCCAATATATCATTGGAAAATAGGATATTGCGTCTACGAACGCAGGATCTGGCCGTCGCTCCAACAGCAAAATGATCGGATTCAACCTGCTTTTAGGCCGGAAATGGGCCTAAAATTTTGTATTATTGAATATATTAATTGAATGTAAAGTAATAGATTTAGTGTCTGTTTTAATTTTTCTGCTCTTAGTACGGATTTTATATAGATTCTTTATAATATAATTTGAAATAACTCACCCGGAGCGGCACAATAAAATTGTAGATTGCTGTCGAAGCAAAATCCGCTGCCAAGATTATTGTACTGTTTTGCCAATTGTAGTCGTACGCGTTACGATGTACACAATGCTCGCATGCCTAAGCATAAAAATCCATAAAGCAACAAAAATTAGAAACATGTGCATGGAAAGTCCTTGGCATTTTTTGCGTATGAAACTTCATCAAAAGTTAACATAAAGTTGTCACTTTCTAGATTTACCCACTCGGAGACAGTTCACGTACGTATGCACTCATAAATACACCATTTTTATCTCTGCTACGCAGTACTACAATGAAAAGACAACGTGATTCTGTTCCCAGCATACACCACCGATTTATTGTGACATTCGCACCTAAATTTGCTTGGTAAACGCTACATATCACCTTTTTATCGCCAACGCTAGACTAGACACATGCAAATGACAGGAACGGACACAGCCCGTTCCCAAAAAGAAAGTGTATCACATCATAATATTATGCAGCAGTATTGCTAGAGCTAGATGGAAAGAGAAACAACAATTTTTCTCAGTCTCACGTACCTGACAGAGTTGTAGGCAGCATAGCGGCTTCTTATCACGTAGGAGGTAACAGAGCGTTGGAGTGACACCGATATATGGAGACACTGGTGGAAAACCCTTGACAATTTTCTCAGAAGGTCCGCCCAGCCAAGCTACTTCATCATCAGCTTCGTCTCCTTCCTCGTCTTCCTCATCATCCGAGTTCCTTTCCTCGTTGTACGTCTCATCTAGAGAACTCGTGTAAGATTCAGGAACGGGAAGGATGCTTGGTCTTCGACTATCTGTTTTCCCAGTCATTAATAAGTAAACAAGAAAATTTTCCTTGATTAGCATGAATGCATTTTCAAGTGCACACAGACAGAGATAGGGGCGGTTGATGGGGCACACACTTGTGTGTCCAAAGCATGAACCTAGCCTCACAGGATGATGCTGTTGTCACAAGAATGCATAAATAAATTAGCGAACCCTTGAATATCACCACGTCAGTTCCATCCACTCACTGTTCATCAAGAAAGTGAAAGGATGAAGTGCGCGTTTATTGTCTACGACAGTGTCACCGCAGTTGCAAATACACAGCACATCAAGCAATTTTGTTCAGTATATGGACACTGATGGATGGATGGATCCTACACTTTCATTATGATGGAGAGTGAGTATGCAGTTGAGTGGAAAATTGGTGAAGCTAATAATAATTGCTCAATTACCTCGTCTGAGGGAAGATGTCGGGGGCAGAAGCAAATTGTTCTCTGTCGGTTTTGCCATTAAATTTAAATACTGCATCGCAGTGCCCGCTCCACCTCCGGGACTGGGGTGAGGGCTAAGCCCTCCCATGGTGGGTGCTTTGTCACCACCATTTGTGTTCCCTGGTGAGAGACTCGAACCACCACCGCTAGGTATTGAAGGAGTATGCACGGTTAGATAGGGATTTGGGTTGCTACAATTTTCCGTGATTTTTATTTCACTTGTCCCCACTTCCGACATCTGTGCCCCTGGAGGATCCACTGAATGTGGAAGTAATGCGCTGCTGGAGGAACAAGGTTGAGGTTGTGATGGTTGTTGTTCGGATGATCCTGGTGGTGGTGCTGGCCCTGTCGTTGTTGCCCCTACCGTTTGACTCCCAGCGGAATTATCGTCAAAGTCAGAGTTTTCCTCTTTCGTAATGCTGAAGTAAAAGCAAATGTCCGACTTTCTCATGATATGTCTTGGACCTGGGTTGAGCAAGATTGTGTCTTCGTAGAATTCAGGTAGCTGGGCAGGTCTAACCCCAATCAGAGCTACTCCATATTTTCGGTGAGCATGGAACGAGGCATAAGTAAAACTTTTGCCCTCGTACTCTCCAAAGAAGCGAGAGTCACTTAGACGGATGTGGTAGATTTCATTTCCAGAACACCGGCCATACAGACGGTGCCATTCTTCGCGACTGGTTTGGCCTTCCCTGAAAGTTATTATAGCAAAAATGTTAGCATCCCGTTTGTACATTGGGGTGAAACAACGCATCGATAGTCAGTTAAAGACTGAAAACATGTAAAGTATTCTTCCAGTTGTGATTGCATTAGTACAAGAGTACTTTCCACGAATTTTGTCAAAGCTTTCAAAAACCCATATATCCACGTACTCTCTAGAGACACTGCCTTGCATAACAATCGGTCATAACATATAATGTTGCCTACTTTGCAACATCGCTAAAAGTGAAAGTACATTGCACACTGGTTGTGATATAGCGTTCCTTTTCCCTTATAAAATACGATAATATGATGTCATCCCTTCAAGACGTTCTTTCATCCGCTCGCTTTGCTTTTACTGATTAAGCTTCGCTTTCTTTCATGGTGAAATAGTTTTAGCGCTAGTTTACTAGTTGGCCTAGTGTATGATCCAATAAAAATCATCACATCTCGCTCGACATCTGCCACACTAATGCAAGTATGAATATATACAGCAGAAATTTTAACCAGAACTTGATAATATGAAATGGTAAGTATGTTTAAGAGGTAACTTTCTCTTCGATTAGTTGTTGTTATTAGAAAAACTGAAAAGCTTTTTCAAAATAGACAAATACTTTTATTTGCATCTCCGACGTTGTTGATCTTTAATAGCCGTAGACATCGCATCAGGATACATGCTAAATACTTACCGACCCCTTGATGTATGTAGCAAAAGAGTGACAAGCGTAGATGTTCCTGGGAAGAGACAATTATTTGCAAGTAAAGCATACTTGAACTCGTCCTCACAAACGACGTGCTCAGCAAATCTGACGTGG
Source organism: Entomobrya proxima (assembly GCA_029691765.1). Lineage (NCBI taxonomy): Eukaryota > Metazoa > Arthropoda > Collembola > Entomobryomorpha > Entomobryidae > Entomobrya > Entomobrya proxima. Next base: position 31,093,351 of record CM056168.1, read on the forward strand.
ATTTTGTTTTCAGGCCGGAATATTTGTACGTACTGCGGAACATTTGGAGCATAGTCTTTAACGGCCCAGCTACGTAAAATGGTGTGCTCATCAGCAGCTCCTTTATCAGCATAGTTTCTCGCTGCAAGTATAAAACACGCTTCTGCCTCTCCCATTCTTGCCCTCATAAGATCAGTGTCCTTAAGACAGGAGCCTTGAATATAAATCACACGTTGCGCCCAAATTGGTACTTGGAGAATCATTCGCATTGTCGTATCAAGTTCCATCGGGGAAAGCAATACTACGTAGTAGTCCTGTAAAAACAAATTACGTAGGTACATGTTAGACACAGTATCATATCCGTCCACCTTATAAGCTTTTCTCATTAGAATTTGCTCCTTCCTCGACCTGCTGCTAGTGTTTCAGATGTTTTTCTGACGTATAGACAGGTATATTATACTTTTAGTACATTATATGGCTTGTCACTGATAATTATTTTCATAGAATGACATGACATGAATTATTTTGGACATCTCTGTTTTCTCCCATGTCTCCTATATAAGAGAGTTTGTTCTATGCTAGTCATTTGGTACACAGTTTGAAACATGATACGAAAAAAGCCTTTCTTTTCTCATTACTTTTCATTTTGTTGTCTGTTGACATTCTTCACTCTTTTCAGGAATTCATGTATAGGATTGGTTAAACATTCCTTTTTTGTATTTTAAAGCAAGTTCAAGCAAGGCTAAATCCTTCGATACTACCGCACACTACATATTCCATAGATCATATATTATATGACACACAGGAAATACGAACCAGTATCAGTCCCTTACAAAATATCATGAAGTACGTGTTCTATTCAAAACGCACTTGTCCGTAATGAAAATTGCATTTATCAGAAGTTACAATGCGAAATGTTTATCAGGGTTGGTTCAATTTAAGTAACGTTTTTATCGTGGGCAACTAAAATTACGTGATTTCATTTGGAAGTTCCACGTGACTGGTTCTTCTTTTTGAACAATTGTAAAAAACAATTCATGACACAATCAGAGTCTAAACACACTTTTGCTTTTATTTGAATACATTTTTCAAAGAAATAACTCAACTGGTACGAACTACTTTCGAGGTTCCCGTACAGCTCTACAATATGTTTAAAAATATTGAGGCTAAACAGTTAAACAATACATACATGTATACAAAAGTGAAAGTGAACAACATTTTCATTCAATCTAGAACATTTTTGCTTCAACATTCACTTTACATTGCTGCATTCATGGCTACATTATTAATGACACGCTGACAACTAAAAATTCACAATGCCCCATTTCCCTTGCGTTATGTAGGATGAGCAGCTCATCTCACATAATGTGTAGGGTAGGAGAGGTCTACAGAAGGTATTATCTTTCGTATATAAAAATCTAATGCTATTGTAAGCAAGCATTCTTTTGAGGTAGAAAGCAAAAGTGTTAAAATTTTCTCCTGTGATATCATCTGCTTGATGGCTAATAGCGTTGCCGTTCACCGTTCTGAAAACAGGATGTAAAGTGAAAGTAATATTTATTGGATACACGTAGCCGTCCTTGCTCGGGAGTAATTTTTCGCTCAATAAAATCTTAAAAGGTTGTCTTTTCAGGTCAACTAAGTTTCTGCTACAAAGTACATTTATGTAACGCCCTAGAGGTTTTTTGTAGATACTAGAATGAGCTGAATTGGCTATAAAGCAGCTAGTAGTGACATTGTAACATGGTCATTTTTTCCTCGGGTGGAAAGTGGCAAAAGCCTGGCCAGCGATCTAGCAACGGAGAACATCTCTAGCTGTTAGCGATGAGAAAGCTTGGGAAACTTACTTGAAGCATGGGATGAGCATAAAACTCATTGAGGAAGTCCATAATGGTGTCCGCGTGTAGTGTGGTGCTACACACGACAACATGGTGCTCATTAGAAGCTCTGTGGGAAGAGTAATTTCCTCCGAGTTTTTGCCGTTCCATCCAGGTGAAAGCAAGTTGTTCAAATTGGGTCGGGAGGACAATCAAAGCTATACAAATCATGGCTACCATAAACAATTGCGACGGCCATATATCTGGAACGAAATCTCCGTAGCCAACTGTTGAAAACGTTACAACAACAAAGTAGATGGCCTGGAACAGATTGAGCCGTTTATGTCCTGCCCGCTGGAAATGCTGAATCCCACAAACCGAAGTAAACACCAGACACACCAGTGTCGCCGTCAAAATCGTAAGTTGTTGCGACAAAGCAGATTGGTTTCGTTGCATCGCCCGGTGAAGATCGTTAAACATGTTTTCCAAGGCATACTTTGCCAGCCAAGAGTTCAAAAATACAGGAATAAACATATTGCGAAGAGGTGGATGGAATAAAGTTACGAGAAATGGAACTGTTGTCACCAGTTCCAGGATAAACTGTCTAGATAATATTTGTTGAAATAAATTCCCCTGAAAATACAAGAGAAATCAAAGAATAACACATTTTGTTATCATTAAATACAACAATTCTCCGATCCAGTAAGTTTTGCTCTCTTCCTCTCTACCATAACACGCCCTTATGCATTCGACCCTAATTCAATCTCCCAACGCTCGCTCTTGTTGTGTAACAACAACTAATAACAAGCTCATTATAACAGAATTGGGAACTTCAGATATCCATCAGAACAACTACAAATCCTCCAATGGTTTGTGTCCCTGTCTCTTACAAGCAAAATAAAGTTGGTCATTCGAAGAGTTGCTGCCCCGTTATAGCAGTTTCAATCTCCGAATCCCCGGTATTTGTATGCATCGCATCGATATTCCGCATGAAGTTATTCAAGTTCTTGTGATTCGCTAATGATGTATACAAGTTAATTAAACTTGTACTATTTATAACATATTATGCACCCTATAGCATTGTACAGAACTAGGGTTTAAAACTTTCTCCTGATATCAAGCTAACTAACAAAGTTCTTATATTCAGGGGATTTTACTGCGGGCGTTTACGGTTTACTGTTTCATACCTGGTCAAATAAAATATGTGCTTAAAGTCATGTATATACAAACTGAAAAATATAAAAACATTTTGTTCAAAATATCAAAGATTTATATGCTGCAAAGATGAGGGCAAATCAAAATGGTTGGAAAGTGAAAAACATTATTCGTACAGGTATAATATTTTCTTTTATGAAACAGCGTGGGTAAGTCAGTTGTCATTAGACGAAAATGGTTTCCATTTCTAAGCAGCTTCATTTTTTAAAAAGGATCTGAAGGGTCTAAAAGGTACAATGAGAAGAGTTTGTGTATTTACTTTACCTTGTAACCAAGATAAACGAGTAAAATGGATTCTGCAAAGCTTATGGTAGCCAGTATCACATGCACAACCCACATATAAGTGGGCCTTTCCACCCAAAGGATCGCATCCCAGTTAATGACAGGATTATCCTGAAAGCGCTCCTCCGTTTGGTTGAGTGCTGCTAGATATCCCGTTTTGTCCTTTTCGATACATCCATGGCTAAGGAGAAAGTAAAATTGGAAAGCTTTTAAAAATAATGGCAACACTTATACTCCTTGAACATATCTACAGATTATACTCAGCTTATTCATATGGATAGCTTAATGGATTCAACGATGACAAATCGAGTTTATTACGATCATAAAAAGACAAAATGGAAAAGTAATCTCATTATTTTTAAAAATCTCTATTAACCCCTTATTTTTAATCATTTATGCTTTATTATTTAACTATTCTAGTTAATAATTATTCAAGTATACGTTCACTAAACCAAAAATGTATTTCTGAAAGCAGAAAGTTATTCCATTCATTTATGAATTCTAAAATTGGAAGTCAAGGGATGTTATGATAATGAGCCGGTTTACAGGCTTTGACGCGTTTCATATCAACAAATTAAACCAGTTTTGTAAAACGCACATTATTATTACTTCCAAACATTATTTGTTAGTACAAATGCAAGCACAAATACAACCTCCACCGAGTGATGATACATTTTCCCCTCCAAATACAAATACATATTTGCAAGCGTTTTACTCATAGACAGCCATAGGTTTCAATTTGATAAGGTAGGCTAATTTAAGATGTTTTATGCATACAATAATATTTAATGTTGCGAGAACTAAGTAACAAATTATAAAGTTGTTTTTCGCAAACGTATATTGCTTTCAAAATGGGCTTCAAAGTTTATTGATTTGTACCGTACATCTCTTTTCTATGCTATTCGTAATAATATTTTATATTATTGCAATTTTGCTATTATTGACAACAACCTTGTTCGATGCTAATCATCATCATATTATTAGTCATAGTTTATGACTATTCTTGACATGTTCAATTTCACTTCTCTAATTTAATTGGGGTTTTGTAATGAATGCAATCGATGACATGGTTTCTATTTTCTACATATTTAAAGTTGTTAAATTTATACTATGATTTTTTTCTCAAATGCATGAAGCGCACTAACTTGATCCACCAGCAATTTAGAATAATCAGTAATATGGGATGCATACATACTTGTGACTAGAGAGTTATTATTTTTAGTAAATCAAACACAAGAGGCTTATCGTTTGTGGGTTTGTCATCATTAGTTGGCAGTTTAAACTCTGAATATACTATTGTACTTTCTAATGTTTAAGTTCTTGATACAACTTGATGACAGACAGCCATTATGTCTATTTTTGTAAAGTAAGCTTCTTATTGATGTAATGATGTAGCTCTTTAGCAAGTTCTCTTTGCTCAAAGCTTTATTTTGGTCTAAAAATATCTCAAGGCTTACTTAATCAAGCTTTTCGTTAGCCCACGCTTTTGTTTTTGCTTTGTGCTACTCTACAGCATGCGTAGCAAATTTAAAAAAATAAATTAACAAAAATAATAACTCGAACCAAATCATAGACACAAACACATCATGCATTGATTGGTAACCTAACTTTCACTCACGCAAATCTTATTTTCTCGCGCAAATCACGCATTGCACTTCAGTTTTGTCGCGGTTATCATATGTGTCCGACCGAAGTTTAGTGTTGTAAGTAAAGGTTAAATCGAACCAATCCATGTACATATACAATATTTTATACTCTAAAGACATGAAAACCAGGAACAGATACTCAAATTACGTCACGTAACAAGACGTACTTTGTATTCATTTCTAACATTGGAATGCATAATGGAAAATGAAAAATTCCTCAGTCTCCTGACTTTGATGTTTGCAAGATTCTTACCACACATGAATATTTGACTATATTAACTTACCTATCTACAATGTTTCATGACTGTTTGTTCCTGCAGTTCGTGCAATACACTCATCGTGCTTTTCTTTACTTGTATAGTACAAAGGCAATTCATAATATTTTCTTGAGTTTGAGTAAATAGTTCTTTTAATATTTTTAAGGGTTTAAAACGATGAATATATACTTACTGCTTATACATCTAAGAATCATAAAGTCTCTGAAACATTTATAAGCACATTTTGTGGAGATGGAACAACAAAGAATCTTGCAATTTTTGCTTTTCAATATTGTATGTGTTAGGATTATGACAATTAGATTTTTCCAAGCTGTGATTTCATACAAAACGAGGGAATTATTATATTTGAAAAGTTACGCGTGTGAGAATGTTATAGATACTTAAGGCATGTGGGTGGATGGATTTTCAGACAGGTATTAAAAAGAAGGTGGCAGCGTCCATAACTCATTTGAAGGATCATACAAACCCCTACATTTATCTGTTAACATGGAAATATATGGAATTCAGTTGGTATTCAGTTGGTATTCAGTTTAATTCCTCAAATGTCAGAGCAGACTATGCTTACCCTCTGGTTACACGGAAATATTTTGGTGGCACGTGAGCAGTGAGTTTATATTGAGAAGGTTTTTATATCTATTCTATTCAGCATTGAGGAGTTTTTTCTATTGAGTATTCTACAAAAAACCATTTATCATCAAATTTCACATGCACACCATATCTCACAAAACTGAAAGTGCCTAATATAAACCATATATGAATCCAGGGACTAATAGCATCAGAAAGGAAAATTGTACTTAAACGGAAATTCTTTTTTTGCCAAGCTGAAAACTTGAATTTTCTACTAGATACTTAACATACGTTTTTAACTTTTATATGATTTCAAATAAATGATTTAAACAATTATATGTGATTATCCGTTAACAATTAAAGCTTTAATCAATTCACTAATGAAAAATGCTACCAATTTGAATTTTTATTGACCAATGTGCTTTCTATATTTATTTACCTACAACAAAACAGAAAACTTTGAAATAATGTGACACAAAGTACTAAAATTACCATTTCGCGTAGGTAGGGTCGCTGTCCATCACAACACGACAAACATAGAGGATGCAGGTGAACAGTTTCAGAACCATGCGAGCAATACGAATCCGAAGGCTGGAACGTTGGTTCTTGATGAAATACAGCTGGAGTCTCTCTTTGATAGTATTCTCATTCACATAGTATTCCACCCGAACCCTGTAAAACAATCATTATGTTTGTCATTAGTCATTTTACATACCCCACCTTTCTATCTCTTCTTCCCTTGAAAACTGGGTCGAGATATGAAAACAATAAGCAAAAATAATAAAACAATATTATTTCAGTCCAGCACATTCAAAACTCATTACTTTTCTGTGTGCATCAAAAACTTTCTTTTTGCTACATGAAAACCTAGCTGGAGGATTCTCGCAGCTGGAGAATAGTCTCTAGTTTTTCCACCTTGTTTTCTACCACATGTAATATTCATTAAGTGTACATGTTCGAGTGCCTATGTTTGTGTGTTTGCATCAAGAAGTCAGGAAAAGCACTTCAACTGATAACGCGAACATGACTTTCTGTTGCTTTTTATGAAGGGGTTGCATACATGCGTACATATATACAACTTTGTAAAGCTAACTTCCAGCTTTTTTCAAGTGAAAATATTTATTCGCTTACTTTTTTAGGATAGAAATGTTCATATGCAAAACAAAAACACGCTTTTCACCACCGCTTCGAAATAGAACAATGATGATGGCCGAGGCTATACATTCAGTACGCATACAAAAATGTGTACTTGTGGTATCAAGTTTCTGGAAACTTTTGTTCGATTCTTTCTCTTTTCAGTCACAGGCAGCGTCAGAGAAACAGTCTCCAGAGGAAATCCAAAAAGGAGTGAACAGCAAGACTCCCACTTGTTCCCGGTGGAATAAATGAAGAGTGCCGGTGTGCTCCGTTCAACAACAAGAGTAGCAAGTTGCATGGAAGCATTGAATTCATGAGTGAAGATGATTTCATTGAATTATTTTGTTTCCCCTTGAAGTCATTCTGCATGCAATGCGTTTCCCATGTTAGCATTTTTCTTTGCTAAAAATTTTACATTTCTATATGCACCATACGCTGAATACTAATAGTTTTTAAAGAAGCTCAAAAGTCTCAGTCGTTCTGTTTTCTAATCTTGCGTTTCTTTCTACTAGTAGTCTTTGGTCCATGTCAGTCACAGTCACATGATTTACCTACTTCAAATTTAATGTCAAGTAATAATAATAAAGTGCGATAGAATTCCGAAAAAGTATGATGTATCGTACAATAATGCTGCAGCTATTTTTGTGATAGATAAAAAGAAGGAGATGACATTCCTCTGACAGAAATAACTCAAGTGCCAAAAATTGGCAACAACATAAGCTTCAACTGTCACCAAACCAAAGTTTTCCCACAACTTAGCACTGCATGCTAAATGTTACGTAAAAGTAACTCCGGTTAGGTTTTTGATAGCCTTTCTCTCTCACTTTCTCTTTCTTCCTGTCATCTTGGTTTCCTTTTCACTTGAAAGCAAATGACCACAACCACCAGAACAATAGGAGTCACCACATGTTGTCACTTTGGGCGATATAATATGTAAGTACTGTAACATTACTATCTGTATTCTTTCCATCAAGTCATACCGTAAGCATATGAGGCATTCAGTTAACATTTGACATTAAGTGACCCATTTCCTTTGTTCTGTAATAAACTTGGAATGAAATGAAAATGGATTCATATAGGTTGTAGTTGAACTGGTCAATACTTTTGCCATGTTTACTGATCATGTCTCCATGTGAGGACATATATATCCAAAAACGAGAAGTTAGGCCCCAACTGTTTGGGAGAAAGGTGAAGAATACAATCGTGAGATGAGGCAGTTGAAAAATAATCGAGCCTTGCAAGAGGAACAAGATGGATGGATGACTTGACCATGTACGTAACAGGATATATCATAATGCGTTAGTTAAATTGAAGCAAAATGTTCTACAAGTTGCAAGACTTGTTCTTTCGAACATGCGATCAATATTGCAAATAATGCAGAGTTGTATTTTGTAATTAATCTAGACCAGCCCACGTATTTGCCATACAATTATTATGCCCATGGCTCTTACGTATACTTTACAATGCATGTTTTATCATGTCTTGTAACCCTAAAGTCCAATGTTTTCAATTTTCTATACCCAAATGATTGCGCAGGCATTCATACTAAGGGAGAAAACAACAGCAAATAAAGCAAAACAAACTTTTTGACAATGAGACCAAGCCAACTGGTTGAAATGTATTAAGTCCAACGTAGTGATTGTAAACTGAATTGAATCTAGACAAATTGTTAGTTGAGTCTGATGACTTGAATGGACTCACCGAGCGTGCACAGCAACTAAATTGCAAAGTCCTTACATGAATATGCTTTGAATGTCGCTCGTATATTTTACCCAAACACACGTCGTTTCGGTAAGTTCATATGAGTGGTCAGGTAAAAAGCAACAGCCCATAGCAGGTTACCCCTACCTTAACTTGTAAGGTTGATTTGGATAGCCGCACTTAATAGTAGTACCTTCTTGCATAAGTATTGACATTGCAACAAGGTGACATTTGATATTCACAATTCTATGAGGGGCACAAGAAGACAAGACTATCGGATATGTGTACATAAAGCAAGGAAGTTAGTATTATGAATTCATCAAAACATCATACATAGGTATTTGCTTTGCTATCCACCAAACCACAACTGAAAACGTAAAGTTTCATTATAAACCGAGAATATTTTGCAAAAGACAAGTTATAATGCATAAGAAATTTTGCAAAGAGAAATAGAAATTAGGGACAAGAAATAGTTTCTCCTTGCATGATTAATTTAAATTGGTCGTATTCATTGAAAAATTACAAGTAATTGAACAATTTGACGACACAGTCATGAGTAAAACTCAAGTGACTCAAGTAAGTATTATTTGCATTGTAAACGTAGAAGCATGAAACATTGCATACATTTACTGAAGTACTGAAACAATGTTTCGAATAAATCCGTCACGCGTCTGAATCTAAAGGAACACGAGATTCTTCGTGGCATAGAAAAGAAAATGTGTCTGCTTAACTATCCTTAACAAAAGCTGTTCTGAGAACGAAAAATAATAGATGAACAAACTGACAAACATACTTGTGACTACTAAAAACCAATACGTTTCGTGCTGCTAATCTTCAATAATGGAAAAATATACATATATAAGACAAATTTCATTTTGCGTATAAAATATTGTGTGCGTATGATTACGTAGATGAGAACTATCCAAAGGAGAAACACGATGGGACACAAGATAAGGTGAAACGAGTAATGATAGAATGCATACCCAGTTTTGCTTGAGGGTTTTTCGGTAAAAGTCAACCTCTCCTCTCTTTGCTTGCACAAAAAAGTTAAAGAGGGGCAAAAACAGAGAGAAGAGGAAAACGAGACTTTTTCATTTCAAAGTGAATGGAAAGTCAAATGAAGTGACATTTCCGTTTCTCTGATCTTTGTGTACGCTACAAACTGTGCTAACGCTACAGAGATATCAATACTTGTATATGCGCGTTTGTTCTAAAACACGTGTATAGTAATCCCAAGCTTTACATGCAATGTGAATGTACGCATGCATACATAGATGATGTCTAGAAGATGAGAGAAAGTAAAGGGGGATTGAAATACCTACTGCAACAAAACGTTTGAAATTCTTTGAACCTTCAAAGAGAGGGTGGCGTAACATAATCGCATCTTTCACGCTTGCAAAATGGCTTTGTACAGATTTCCCAGAAAAAATGATGTGAAACAGTTTCATCCACACTCTGAACTCTAATCAAGCAAAACAAAATGAGCTAGGAGTAGAGGAGGAAACAACATTTACTAAAGATGAGAGCGCACAGAAAGAAATGAAAGAAGAGGAGAAAACGCACAAAAGACTCATAGATGGGTCCATAAAGGATGTAGGTACATGTATAATACGGTAAAAAGGCACGCGTCACAATTACGTAAACGAGACAAGTTTGGTACGTGTAAGAAAAACAATTTCAACTGCATTTTTCATTTCAATGTTGATAAATTATGTAAAAAGCCGGATGTACATAAACCTGTTATTCGCCCGTATTATATAAAGTCGTATGTTCCATATTACTTATGCATTTGATGGAGATGGTTATAAGGATATTCTCTTTTCCTTTTAACTTGACTAAAACATTGGCTTTATTATAGTAGTTTCTTGAAGGGAAAGTTTAAGGGTTTTGAAAAATATACGTAATAAAGTATTACATGGGATTCTCCAGTCGCTATTGCATAAAAAAGTCATTATTTTTCCCCAAAACAATGTTATCGTCAGTTATGAAAGTTGCCTTTAATATACTATAGCATCTTTCTTTATCAATGTGCACTAGCTGCCAATAAATAGATTAATGTGCTTTCCTGGTGGTCCGTTCCAAAGGTGGTGAAAGTTATTTATTGCCGCATTTACAATGTATGCAAGGGTGCTTTCCCAAGAGTTTTTGCAAGTACCTCTTTCTTCGTATCTTTCAGTTTATCCGTTTGAATGACGGAAGACCATAGATTTTGTGATAAGATATAACCCTCTTCAAAGAATGAAAGCATCATATACACATATCCTGAAAATACAGCCTTTCCTTTTGAATTATCCATGGAACAAAATTGGGCCAACGTCTATCACAGAACTTTAAAAGATATTGTATTTAGAATCGTTTTACTAAGTGGATGCGTCTGTATAACTATATATATTATATTTTAATACTTTTTAAAAATTCCTTTATCAGCGTCGAATACTATGATGCAACAAAATTTTTGCCCAGTGGGTGGTGTACTCAAGTCAGTCACTCAAATACTTTGGTAAATACGAAGGCGGGATAGAAAAAAGTAAAAGGTAATGAAGCCGTCTGAAATAAAAGTCTTCAAGAGGAACTACCATGAAAAGTTGTTATTTGCGATGATTAAGTGAAAGATTCATAATGACGAGCCTGGCATAACGAATGTAATAGCAGTCTTCTAGAAGTTTACTCGATATCATATTTTCCGCTATAAAAATATAATATTAGTGGAAAGGGAGAAGTTATTAATGAAGTGAAGTATCTGGCTATTAAATTTTTATGAATATCATGTACCGCCTCTCCTGTCAGAAAGATGCTTGCACACAATCAAGCGATCGAGAAGACACTCGTTAAACTAAACATGGATAGTTCTATCTAGTCCTAAGCGTTCTCTATCAATCGTTTTCTTACAATAATCATAGTCCATGCTCAAACTTATAAAAAAATATAGAATACGCTGTTGTTTGTTTGTTTTCACAAACTACACTTCTTCACGTTAGATTGGATTCTAAATAGAACAGAACAGAATAGACAGTTGGTAGCCTACAACGTTGTTTGATACGTAGGCATTCCCATTTACGTGACAGCCATGTGTTACGTAAATGGTAGTGGTACATTTTCTTGCAAAAATTCTCCATTTTCTCTCATTTCGTAGATATATAGACAAGCAAAAGCTCGCATTTGGACCCCGAAGAAAACCCTCCCAAGTGACAGCTTTTCTGCTGGAAAACCCAAAAAACGTATTTGATATTGCCCCAGTTTAGCTGTTTCCGATGATAATATGAGCTGTGTGCTAGAGAGAGAGTCCTAGAGCCCACCTTTGCGATGGAGCAGCTATATAATATATTATTAATGCATACTATGCACCAAACTTCTCACACACGTACCTTATTTCAGGTCGATATGATAAACAAAACGTATACCTACATTCGTTTTGATGGATAGATGGATCTCCATCTCAATCCGTTAGTTTCATGAAAATACTTCATTCCTAGATGGACATAATCGTTCTTTTCCGCCAGGCATCAACCCTCTGTATTATGTCGCTTTTGTTTACTCGAAACTCAAGCAAAAAGATAGACAAGTAATTGATATATACAAAAACATGCATATCCAAGCAATAATACAACGGCAAACGCTGGGAGTTCATCTCCATATTGATGTGCTACGAAGACAGATATGTATCTATGTAATTTGCCGGATTACTCATCTCAGGGTTGAAGCGAGCAATGGAAGGTCGTATTTTCTGCGAGATAACGGAACCAAACCGGCACTCTCCTTTCCAATAATTCCGCATGCAGTCAGTGTGTATTTCTGACAAAAAATGGGTAATAACAATGCAAACGTGAGCGAACGCTCGCTTTTTCATCAAGTCGCAGTTGGTGGCAATGAGGATAATAGTACGGGCTCGCCGCATGAGAGAAAAGGCTTTACGTGTAAATCCTTATTGATGTTAAAAGCCTGACGTGGTAGATTTTGAAATTTATCTAAAAAGCTTCAAATGTGTTACTTACTTTTCCCACTGAAAAATCTCAAAAAAGTCAACCTTTCCTCCGGAAGGTGATGGAATCATCATGAAAAGTAATCAAGCCCGAGACGACCACGCGCGGTCCACTCTTTGCTTTTAACTCACTACTGATTATTAAGGGTGGTGATGAGAAATTTTTTTATTAAATAAACAGAGCAAATGTTTCGTTTTATGTGTGTGTTTACACAGCTTTCACTTAAATTTCAGAGATTTTCTATTTACACAGCGCAAATTCATTGTTGCGACACTTTTATTAGCTTGGAAATAAATGTTGCAGAACTTAATAACAATGGATCGCCGCCGTGGCTGCTTTAGCGGCTGCTGTTGGGATTGCATGCTAAAGTGCAACATTTTCCCCTTAAAATATGCTTTCAATTTTGGCCCTGGAACTACGCCAAATCCAAGCATGGTTCCCAGAAGACAGGGACACCACCACTGTCTGTGGTTCTTCCACAACAACTCCACTTATTTCCTCTTCTTTTTTCTCAAAAACACCCAGTACCATGATGATGAAATGATGTTGATGACGAGGATTTTTTTATAAAGTGCACAAAAAATGAGAAAAACGCAGAAGCTTAGGGTGAAAGTGTCCCTCTGTATGGTTGATACACATCATACTTTTATTTCTAGTAGTCCATTTTGTTCGACTGCAGGTACACTATACACAATACTAAGAAGTCTTTGACAAGTAAGGACGTAAAATTCACAGTTATTTTTTCTGGACTGAGAATGGCACAGTTCAAGTAAAAAGACTGGAGAATGAATGACGTTGCGTTATACTGTACTTTATATTTTTTCTTTTCTCCATTCGAACTCGTGCTCATTCATTCCACTTACATGAGAGAAATCCATTGTGAAATAAATTCAGAAAAATACTACAATAACAGTAAACGATACGGTGATGTGAGCATTTGGAGAAAGCCAGAAAGGCAGTTTGTAGCAAGAAGTGGTAGAAAAATACGTACACAACCGGAAAGATATTGCATCACTCAAAGAACTTTACAGTCTTTTCTAAGAAAAAGAAACACTTGGCCAGCCGCAAAAATGCCGTTTATTGACTCTTACATCACAAGTTTTGAATTATTGTATAATATTATTATTATGGCTCTGATGTGATGTTGGTGGCGATACGGAACTGCCAAGAGCGATTTTTATTTAAGTTTTACTAATACACTCATTCTTATACAGTGAACGCAGCAGCAGCAGAAATATAAGCTGCCTGTTCAATGTTTTATACATACACGCGAGAAAACGAAACATTGAGTGTGTGACACTTTCTTTGTATAATAACAACAATTTGAAAACTTTCTTGCTGTGCCGTCTTCAAACCGTCTATTGTGACACTGTCTCCTTTTGTCTTGGTTTCTGGATGAGGTATTCTGCAATCATCACCGCAACATGTTTCCGAGCACACAGTCGTATGTCTTGCTAATAATATACAGAGTTGTCTTATAATATTATCTACATTATACCCCTTTTATCCTCTCTAAAACCGCGCAGCAGCTCAACGTATATTATGAATACAGTTTTTGTGCTTTATTAAGCGAAAAAATGAAAGAGCGGTTATTTAGCTTTCACTTTAATTGTACACATACACAAACGAAGATAGAGCCAACCAGAGAGTTGCGGTGGTGGTAGTGGCGAAACAAAAACTATAATGTAATATACTGCTATTATGACAAAGTAGCAGCAGCGTAGTAACGGTGGTGGTTGTCAGACTCTTGTTCTTTCTCACCGTTGTCTTCATTTCTGCCCTGCCAGCATATATGATTACTTGAACTTAGCTTGTGTGCTAAAGGTCTGTCTTTTACTTGCATGATGATACTAGAGAGTGTATATTATTAGGCTTTCTCGTCCTCTCATTTTCTTTTTAGCTTGTTCACTCATTTTTCAGTCTTTTTTACCTGCCTGTTTTACCTTTTAGCCCAAATACGAGTATACAGATATAGAGAGAGAAACCGACAGCACACACGACCAAGTTTCCACAAACGTCTTTTCCCTTTTCGCACAAACAGCAGCCGATTTGCTTCTCTGCCTTCCTGCCACTTTGTGTTGGCCGTGTGTTTACCAATAGCAGCAACAGCGGCGGCGGCTCACTTTTACGCTTTCTCTTTCCATGACTTGTGCTTGTAACTTTTTTCCAGTATTTCCACTTCTCAAACCACTACAACAACAGTAACCGCCATGCATCGACATCTACAATAACAACTCACTTGCTCAGGTTTTGAGCATTGCTTTCACTCTGCTCGCGCTGCAGCAGTAACAAGACAAAATAACAACCCTGCTCTCTATCTCCCCATACGAGTAGTGTACACAAGTATACCATTTCACCCGGGTTGCCGACAGTCAGTTTAACAGAATACCGACAAAACTAAACAACAGCTTCAATGAGGGCCATGGATTTGTTGCTGTTGTTGCCATTATCATTCTAGCTTGACAAAACAGGAGGAAAGGTGACTGCTGAGAGCAGTCATCTCGTAAAAATGGTCTTCTGATTCAACTTCTTATTTCTACCCAATTTGATACGCACCGCACGACTCTTTTATACTTTTTTAAAAGACAGAAATAAACACACTCCGAAATAATAGAAAGGGCTTTGCAGTATAATGCAGTACTTCCTTCCTTCAAGGAAGTTCTTCCAACACTGTTTACGACAATTCCATTCATTTCTTCGTCTCCTTTTTTTCTTTTTCAGACTTTCTCCCACAACCACATTATTACAAGAAACATACTACGCGCACAGAGCAATAGTAAAAAACCACCTCCATCAGGAACAGTTTAACTGACACTTTTTCTTCCCAGGGTTTCGACTTCATCCAAGTTGCATGCCCATTATAAGCAACTAAAAAGGATGGTAAGTCACACACTCAAAAGAAGCTTTTGCTTTTTATGTCCCCAGGAGTGTGGATGTGTGTGTGCATAAACCCTTTTCTGGTGTTCGTGTACAACCTGAACTCTATTCATGCATTATATCACACATAGTGTTAGTATATACCACCAAATATGTAGGTAATTCCTTTTAAATACCTTCACTCCTTTTATCGCGATCGGTTTAAGGCAGGAAAACGAAAAAAAAGAAGGAAAAACATGGGTTTGATGATGATGACGGCAGTGGCTTACTTTCACACAACTTATGTTGAAGCCTGTTATTTTTTCTCTTTTTAAGCATGTTGTTATTCAACTTGGAGGAGCTTTAATCTTAATGCTACCCCATTACGGAAGGTAAGAGTGTATGTATATTTGTGTCATGAGAAACAGCACTTTAAGTATTACGTCGAGAAAAAAACGAAAGAGGGGAGAAAGGAGAATTCTCATATTTTATAACCTGTCCGCACAGTAGCGTACCTCTTGAAATTACATTCAATGTGTCCTTGTACTTATGAATTGTATCTGGACACGAGTCAACCGACAAGACACGGCGACGACGATGACAACAACGGCGTATGTTATAAAGAGGGCGAGGAGGAAATGAGGGGTTACAACAAAACTTTTTTGTTAAAATGTTATTACATTTTTTTGCCTCAGTCTACATTCTACAGTAAAAAGGTACACGCTCATCTATTCTCGCACCATTTCTTTCCCTTCTAGACCTGACTTGCTGGTGATGAAGGTGGTTGTGTTATGAGGGTGAGCTCAATAGTAATAATAGACCTTTTGTGTTGGTATTTTGTTAGTCGTCATTATCGTAGTGTGTTCATGACCGACTGACTGACTGCCAAAAAATATGATATTATCGTCATCATGGTTCGCCGGCCACCTTTCTTTTCCACCTAAACATGAATGCTGCTGACTGACTGCTGCTGGTCCACTTTTCTAGAGAAACACACGTCTAGAGTCAGTTGTGATCATCCTTTGGCCTTTGTGTGTAGAGTATAAGTAAACACAATGGAAAGTATAAATGTCAAACTGAGATCTACGACGCATGAAACATCTATCACATGATGCATGCGAGCAACCCCGACTAATCGAAAGTACAACATCTAATAATTTCGTAAGCAATTTGGGATTGCATTAATTTCAGCGCAAACTGAATACGTAGAATGTCATTAAAATACGTCGCTGAACCGGGTACG
This sequence comes from Entomobrya proxima, assembly GCA_029691765.1. NCBI lineage: Eukaryota > Metazoa > Arthropoda > Collembola > Entomobryomorpha > Entomobryidae > Entomobrya > Entomobrya proxima. The sequence continues at coordinate 31,110,052 of CM056168.1, forward strand.
CTCACCGCACAAGTCTTGCACAGTTCCATGCATTATGTCAGTTTCTCAGGGAACACAAACTTTGGAACAACCAACGAATGTGCATGTGCTGGAGAAATAAGAGAAAGTAGCCAACGCACAAGACAACTTTATATTACAGAGTGCGGGGTAAAGTAAGTGGAAGTAGTGTATGCGTTTTCCCATGTGTAAATGACTGAACCGAAACTGAAATAATAACTAATGACCTTTAGTTGTAAATCAACCTTCGTTACCAGTAGCTCACTAGTGGCAGTATAGTAAGCAGTACTCATTAGTTTTTGCTTTTGTAATGGCTATACTTGAATGCTTGCGTTGCAAATGTATCATGCCTTTTAGCGCTTTATCTTTACCTTAACTTATTAAGAGTTCAAAAATAAATTGGAAGCGCACTCAATTATTCATTTTGCCGTTTAATTAAGTTAGAAAGTGCTTGGTTTGGTGGCTGCGTAAATAGATGAGGGTCTTCGTGGGTTATAATGAGACATGCTTTTCGTGTCAGCGGAATCCCTAGAGTTTAAACACAAATCATGGATTAGCTGTTGTTTTAGGGGATTTTATACACAGTGTTTTGCTTCTTCATATAATAAATATTTCAAAATAATGCAATCAAGAACAAGATCTGGGAAACTAGCAGTGGTATACAGGTATCCACAGTCAGGTATCCTAAGAAAGAAGTATAATGCTTTCATAAAACTTTCATTTTCTCCTTCTTTGAAAAGATGCGAAAACAGTGTTCATTCTAAATACCTGTGGCAAGCAGCCATGTGCATGTGAAAAGAAAGATTACCTATATTTCTTAGTTTTAGCTAGTAGGAATAGATAGCTAAAAAGTTTCCATGGCCAACTTATCAACTTGCAATTTTGTGTTGATAATGAGGATAATAATTTAACCATATAGCGTTGGCTTTCAGGGCAAGGCCATATAGTGTAAACTGGGCCCTCATTCAGTCTTTCTCCTCAAATTTTTGCATTGCATTGATTAAAGAATGAGAAAAGGAAGAGCTACCACGTGAAGTCCCATTATGCTCGTTAGTGTGTCTAAATTGTTAACTACTAGTGCAGTAAATGCCAAATGCCGTTGATAAACCCTCAAACTATCAATATTACTTGATATACAGGTATAGTCTGCATGTCTTAGGTTCTAGATTAAATACGTTTGTTCCATTTCAAATATGAACGAAAGCAAATTTTTCTCACAAAGCGGAGCAAAAGGGAAAAAAGTTATATAATTTTGTGTCGATTCTCATTAATACCACTTTATGAAATCTTGGCTTAGTTTTTCTTATGTTTCTATGCAAACGCTCATATAAAAGTTAAATACCTGCTGCTGCTTCAGCCTCGACAAATAAGTACCTATAAGTTTCTAATTTCTAAAGGCAAAAACTATGAAACTATCAGTCAACTTTGTTAAATTTATTAAATCATATTATATATGTATTCGAATTCACGTATTCTGGCAGCCGATAAAGAAAGATATGCATTCAAAATACCAAATAATATATTGTGTACTTCATGCATATGAAATGGAACTATTCTTGCACATCAGCCGAATCCATCATAAAAGCCGAATGTTGGTGTTCCTTATTGATTGAATAGTTAACTAAGAAGAAATGTGTCATAGTGCTAAACATACATTTTCCTGAAAAAGTGACAACTGCGAGAAACGAACTAAGCTAACTACTGAAAATAATAATGTCTCAGCTCTTTTATTTTTGTCACCTACGCCTTCTCTTTTATACCTGTGAGTGTGGTGGTGGTGTGTTCCTAAGTTTGATGCGAAGCAGCTACATTGTAATTGTGCCCAAAGTCGTACAACAGCCATGTCTATTTTTCTTGCTTTTCATGATGTTGATGACGCTTATTCATTCGTCCCTTTTGTACTATTTGCTAAAAAGTCGTCCAACACAGCAACAAAAGCCAGTGGAACACACAATACAGTTACTGCCACTACTATGAATTCGTCGTCGAAACCAAATCAAATATTAATGTTAAATGAAAAGGTACAAACAAACATCAACAGCAATGGTACCGTCACTAAATAGTAAACTTGTTTTAACTTCCCAAAAAGCGTGAAAGCATGTCGTGTGTTACTACTGGTATATATCGTTATTTTTCTGGCTGTCCCCTCAATTCCCAATTGATGAAGAAATACTACCACGTTACAGAATACACTTTGTGGATAGACTGCTAAAATGCCCTAACCAAAACGGCACGGTTATGGGCGGAGAGATTTTAATTAAAAAGGAAGAGGGACGGATTGGCACGACATGCTAAAATACTTAGTACAAAACTCCACCATGATGAGCCTTCTTCTCTCACTTTGAAAAAAATCATTAATGTTTCATTTGGATTATAGAAATATACAAAAACTACTTCTAGCTAGACACAAACTATTCAAGTAGATATACATTATACAAAACAAAAGTGAAGACAATTATTAGGAGGAATCATCGCGTTGAATGTGTATACACAAGTACAATGTTACACTTTCACGTCAAATTTAGACGCTGATAGTATTGTGGTGCACAATTATTATTTTTCTCCGTCCAAGAATGACGATAAAAACACACCTTCCTAATAAGTAATTCAATTATAAGAATTAACGGGTTTCTGCTTTTAAACAGTAACAACTTTAGCAACTGTGTTGCCTGTCGATTCCCATAAATACCTAAGTAGTAGGGAAAATAAAACTGATGTTACTCTGTCATCTTCTTTCTCTAAAAAATGTCTTTTCTCTTTGTCTAGCCATGCACGATGAATGAGATGGGAAAATGAGTTAACAGGAAAGAGTACAGCAGTAGCAGTGACTAGTAATATAAATAGTAGTTATAAGTATAATCCAGACTATGCATAATGCACACTTTACATAGACACGCTTGTGCAAATATAAAAAAGCAAATTGCCTTTGATCACGTCACATCCCAACTGGCACTAAATGAAGATGAGAAGGCGGCATATCGTGATAATTGACTAGCTCTCAAGAATGCCTTTTCATACGTTCCCTGACGTATCTATCTAAAAAACATACCTTCGAAAAATCTTCTAATTTACCTTTTCATTCCTTTTCAGTACTAGTTTCTTTATCTAGCCTAACTTTCCTTGACGTCTCATCTTGACGTTTGCCGACTATCTACTCTCTTTCCACATGGCAAATTCAAATCTGATGATTTAATTTGCACTAGCAACATCTTATAACCGATGATGCTGTATTGTGTGGAAGTATACTAGGTACATGTCGAATGAAAATATGAATGCAACCCACTGCGCTTATTCGAAGGAAATGAAATGTTTGTAGAGTGAGGTCGTGCGGTGCGGTGTAACTGAATCGTAACATGTGAAACGAGATACTGACAACCGATGATGGAATTTCAACACACCGCTTGTTCTGACGATTTTGGTGGCTGCACTTGAATAGCAATTACCAATTAAACACCAGGCAACTCGGGTAAAATGTGCTGATACACTTGCGATACATGTAGTTTGTAAATGGTTAGCCTATTCTAGAACGCACACCTACCTGACGACAGCGAAAAGAATTTACTTTCTTGATGTAATACAATACTTCAAGTGAAAGCATGGCAAAGGAAGACCAGATACTTTTCACAGTGCCCCGCATAGTCTAAATCGATTGGCTATATTATTGTTGAACATTGCCAGTTTTTTATTCTCCCTAGTAGCCAATATTCTTCTGATGTAGGTAGGTGTGTTGAAAAAGAACTTTTGATCTGTACAAGTAGAAGAGTAATAATGACAGTAGAAGGCACACTAGCCATGCGATGTGACCACTTTGCGGTAGTTTCTATGCATTGCATGGACACAAAAAAGCGTCCTACTTCAGTTTGAATTGTTCTGAAGCACTTGACTGCGAGGAAGCAAGATGACAAAGGGAATGATTGTTGCTACTGTGATATGTATATATATCGTTGTGTCGTATTGATGATGGCGTTGCTAGAAGGTTGGGAATGATGATGATGATATGATGTCTAGATTGCAACTGGAGTAAAAGAAGAATGAGATAAAAACTGAAAAGTGCAGCTGCTTTATTCTTCCTCTCTTTTGCTGTCTTTCATATCATTATTACATCTGGGCTATGGGCAAAAATAAAATGTGTTTCCTTCCATTTCACTGAGAATACAGAAGAAAAAACCATTTCCACTATCTACTATAATATATAGTGAGAACATCATCTTCATCATCAGCCTTCCTTCTTTTTTGTATTGCCCTTTCCAATCCGTTTTACCCTGACTTTTTCCATCCTATAAAATATATGGATTTGCGTATTTTACGCTTTTTACGCGTTTACTCTTCCCAAAATATAAAGTATACATACATATCATTTTCCCGTTTTTACACACTTGAGGGAATACTACCACAGATAATTCGAATACGTCTCTTCATTCGTTCTGCTGTCTTGATAAAAAAATTGACTCTCCTATTCTCTTAACTGCGTCAGATCTCTTTTGCAGTGAATGTGTCTCAATCTCAATGTACATTACATTATACGAGATTTTTGATGCAGTTAGACCACTCAAAGCAATACAACACTTTTTCAGAAGATACAATATAATATCTTCACGTTTGTTGATGAGACGAACACAAAGAATAGATGAGTTTTTAGCAAAAAAAGAAAGATAAAAAAGAAGCTAGAGTGTGGACGAACAGGACGCCCACCGCGATTACAATAACCATATATATATGAGAGAGAGAAAAATCGTTGGTTCTCTGCTACAATCAACAATACCTACGTTTTGTACTAACTTCTTCTTCTTCAACTTCATTTTTTCCCTGGAGCTTTTCCGCTTTTATTACTTGAAATATGCACACGCGAGAACAGTAAAAGTATGTACAGCTGCTAATGTTTGTCTATGCGTGTGTCTGCATGTGTACGTTTCGGTAAGTGAAAGAAGTGAAAGCTGTCGAATTATATGTTTTAGTACTTCGCCACAACTGTCTGCTTATCTGACCTATTCGAAGCATATAAGCTGTAGAGTCAAGTCAGGTTATCCAATCCATTTAGGACAGAAAACAAAAAAACATGTTATTTCTTCGTCTTGTTCTTCATTCGTCTCCTCCTCCTCTTCCACTTATTCTATCTTTTGTTGATTTAGTGCAAGAAAAACTTACACAGATTTGTTTCCACTCCAGTTCATGTATAAATTGGACTGCATGCTGCATATATCGTAACCACACCAATCCTATGAAATAGATTATCTAGCAAGCAAAGTCAAAGATGTAAGGCTGCTGACGTGATGATGTGGATTTATGTAGGAGGTATGAAAACGTAGTACGTATTAATGGTGGGTGATTTCTACATGGTACAAAAATGTACTTTGTTGCCAACACTGTTACCACTACCGCTATACTACTGAAACTGACACATCACCGGTATTACGTAACTGTGACTAAGTACGAGTACACAGGTGTTTTTGGGATGATGATCGTGTTTGAAATGTTCATAAATTGTAGTGTGTGGATATTATCATCGTGTTTGCCAATACAATACATTTCGGGGAAAGCATGACTTGCATGCTTACAATACAACTTTCAGCTATATGGTTCATGAAGAGCAAGCAACCGTGCATACCTAAAATTTCACAACTCTGATATGACGTGTTCTTCCGTGTTTTTACACTTATGTTTTCTACCTTTCAAACACTTGTTCATATTCCTGTCAGTAAGTAATCCGTTAAAGGGATGATGGTTTTCTTTTTGCGTCTTTCGAGGTTGGATGAAAGCATTTACGCCTTACATTCAGGATGATGATGGGAAGTCAAGCCCTCATAGCAGCAAAGTGCGTTCCCAGTCTAAATATTGACTTTGGGAAAGTCAAACCTCTGCCTTCTTCTGGAGTGAACCAGGAAGGAAACATAAGACGTGGGTTGCATGGCTTTTGCCAATTTCGGCTGAGAAAATGTAATGCAACGTAATGATACGACCATACTACACGGTTGTTGTGTTTTATGCGATGATAAGTACAGGTTTGATGAAAGGGGATTTTTATTGTACAAAGCCACACGAAAAGCACTAGGGATGAGAAAGTTTGTGGAAGAAAGTCAAAGTTTACATGCACAAACCTAATCCTAGTAGAAATAGCATGAATGTAGGTCTAGCGTTTTTACTGGATTACTGTCATTATTTGAATTGATATATGATGCCAAGCAAATACTAAAATTCCTGAAATACGGATTTAGAGTGCTAAGAAGGATCATCAGGATCGAATGATGAGTCCCGTATTTCAGTCATTTTCTCATCAAATAATCAGCATCTTTTAGTGCACGCACTCAGTTCGAAAGGGGTATTGAGTTTGTTTTCTCCTCTTCTTCATTCTACAAAGAGCTTATATTTTAGCTGAATGATGTAATACCGTTAATCGTGTGGTTTGGTTGGGCGTAAAGCGGTTGATACTCGATTTGGTGTCAGATAAAGAAGAAAGCAAAAGAGAAGTATGATTCGACGAGCGAAAGAAATGACATATCACAAGGAATTCTTAACCAAATGGTAGGAAACTTAGGTGCAATAAATTTCACTTATTCACTGTATATATTTATGTCACATATTTTGTTGTATTCTTTTGTAGTTAATTTCGTGATTAATTTGTAGGAGTAATAAAACAAATGTGATATAACAACCTACTTTCTCATCATGGTATTATGTGAGACGAAAAAACATGCACCTTCTCCGCGTTTTGTCAGAATGTGAGATTCTCACAGGATTATGGTATGGATCATGAATGATAAAGAATAAATGTTTTTTTCAAGTCTTGCATGCTTCCATTTGCTTTCTTCTCTTGGCAGACCTCAAATAAATGAGACCATGTTCTGATCAGCTCTAATTCTACATTCTGAACTCACAGTTGATTTATATTTTAGCACCACCTATGCTATAAAACCAAGGCAAAATGAACACACATATAAGTATAATGTGAAATGTGAATATAATGCAACCTCTCTAAACACTTATCACTAACAACAGCGCAAAACACACTTTCTCAGCGGCTATTATCAACATTTCATTCTTGTGTATCTAATAGAAGCACCTAAAACGAATGAAAATATTCGCAGAGTGAAGAACGCTATACTTTTTTGAGTGTCTGGTATTCTCTTTCGTGTAATGAATAATAAAACGTTCTCATCTCTGCTTCAATTCCCTCGTATTAAAAGTTGATGTATTAAGAACGGTTTGCATTGGGAATCCTTTCCGAGAAACCGTTTGGAAAGCAAAATGATATATAATTCCAAGTGTAGAAAAGTCTAAACATTTTTCTGCAACTAGTATATTATATTTTTCTACTTTGCCTTAGTGTTATTATAGTGTTAATGCTGATTTTGTGAGGTTTTCAGTTTTGCTTAAAACTTTCGGATTATTCTAGAATATCCTAATTTATCATCACTCATACGCTCTCCTTTTGCTGACTGTAGAAAATTATCGCCATGTGAATTTACGCTTTAAAAAGAAATGGTGGGACAGACAGAGTGGACTGTTGAACCGGGAAGGAAAATCAATCTCATGCATGCAGTACTGTTGAAGATATATAGCTTAGAGGTGTTGTGAATATAAATAAAACAGCTAGGTAATGGATATCGGAATAGGAATGATTGCAATTTGTAGTCCCTGTGTAGGAACAGGAAAGAAATTACTCGATGAGCCACTTTTCTTCCGCAGTGCAATAAAACATCCCCCCGCTTGCGTTTTACGTGAATAGTATAAGCAGTTGTATGCATACTGTGCGTCAATCCTCCCTGATTGCAACACCAATTTGCCAAGATCCATCATCCTCGTGTTAGTTTATAACGAATCATAAAATCGGGGACTGAGAAAAAAGGAGAAATTGAGATTTATTAAAATGATTTTCCGGACACACAAAAATAAACTCGTGACATTTATATCCGCACGTAACACATTTCAAGACAATAGGTTGAATAAACCATCGATTTCATTTCCATGGTCTGAGCACGATTGCTGCTGACAAAAAAAACTTTGGAAAGAAACTACAAATGGGAGAGAAAGTGAAAATTTGTCGGAATTCGCAAACACTTTTATCTTCCGTTTGTTCCCGATTGACTCTAGCGTAACATGTATACTTTGCATATTATGTATTAGCAAATCTTGTGATAGGTGTCCATGTCCTTGATGAAAAGGTGTGAAACTCTGCACGGTGAATATAGGCATGCCTCACTGCATTATTTGTTTATATTATTTGAATACTCGACTCAGGTAGTTTTTTCAAGGCATCAACGAAAGCTTTCGCCTGGTATCAGTAAAAACTAACGGTTTTTCTACGACTAAATTTTGTTTAGTTTTGCTGTCCTCGTGTCACAGTTATAAGTGCATTATGAACAAAAAGTTGTGTAAGTAAGCGACATGCTTTTTTCAGGATGAACAAACGTGGTATAGATTGCTCATGTGATGAGACAGATACAAGGACGGCAGTGACGTTTTAATGCACTATCCACGTCTAACTCATTTCCCCCTTGTTCTCTTAAACAGAACTCTCGCTGTAGCAGTAATATAAAACAAGAGATAAAACGGATGAGTCTCAAGTTACACTGTGACGAGATGTATGCAATAGAGTCTCCAGAAAGATCAGAGATAAATGGAAAAGCACAAAGAAAATAGCACATCTTTACACAAATACAGCTTTCTAGGTAGTGTAAAATGGACATTGGAAACGTCTTTATGACTCAAACCTGTTTGCCTTCTCTCCAATTGTTAAAAAGAAATGGAAATAGCAGTCAGCAGTACATAATGGTCGTGAGTATTATTTTTGACGCAATTACTTTGAAACACCATAAAGCCCCTAAATTGTAAAAGCACCATTTTTGTAAACTGAAAACTCGTATTTAGCTCCCAATTTTACTAACTCTAATGGAGTGCAATCCTTAGTTCATTTTAAAAGACTGTTTTATGTAACACAGGTACACATATGCACCATGAAAATCCATATAGTGCCACACTTAAACCGTAGTCCATTATAATATGTATGCAATGTGTTAGCCATACGATTACGACTTTTGATAAGCAGATTGTTCATGATAAAACAACTTTCATTATATATAAATAATGATGTTTTCATACCATTTATGTATAAAAGGGAAAAACAAAGTATTACGCTTAGCTACATTACATCATGTCTTAAAGCTATATACCTACTATATTTGAAAATCTCTACTGACTAGCTTTCATTTAATTCGACATGTGAAATGTGAAGTTTTTATGGGTTATATAAAATATATAGTCAACTACAAACTACCATTTATGCAAAGAATAAAAATTCCTTTCCTAAACTCCTAAACTGAGTGTTGTTCCAAAAACGCGGAAAAGCCATCTCTCCAAATGCCAGATACAAAATACAAGGCACTTTTAGATTTTGGTTACTTTTTTCTGTTAAGTTTCTTTCTCGTTAGTATACTTTTTTATAAATGACATTATTATACAAAAGTGACACGGTAATCCACTGTGCAATGTGCTAAGCATTTTCTTCTGATAAAAATGCAAATTATTTTTATGGTACCTTGTGACTCGCCTGATCTTTTGTTATATGCAAATGACACATACACACACGGACAAACTGATAACGGTAAATTTTATGTTGTACTCAAGTAGTATTTTTCCTTTCCTACTTAGGAAAATTGGAATGTGCGAGCAAGTGTATATAAAAATATGTCACGAATGTGCGTACCATCAAAACAAAATTATGCAAAAAAGGCGACAAAAACATCAGGAATCAAATTGCTCGTAGTTATCTTTCTCCGACAGCGTTGGTTTTTAGTTTCACTTTCTGTCTGCAGGAAAGAAAACATTATCTGTTATTTTTTACGCCCACCTACATATTCGTATATATTTCAAGTTCTTAGGGATATTTATCTGTTGCTTATTTTAACTTGCGGGAATATTGAGTTGCCCCATGTGCCATGACCAAAAGTAATTCATAGTAAAATATAGTTTGTAGTAGAATTTATTTGTTAAAATCATGAAAAATTACATGAATTCGACTATTCTATTATTGCGTATGATGAAAGTATTTTTACGATCAATAAACTGATACTAACCAAAATTTACTAGAAAATTCTATTCATCATCACTTCATGCTTCGTACTGATGGAATAAATTGATTTCAGCTTTTTAATACACCAAATACAAAATATATTTTACATATATTTTACGAAAACATGCTCACGTTGCATGTACATTTTCGTTTTTTACAAAAAATACATTTCAATATTCTTAGCAGCTTTTGAATTCTTTCAATATTTATGTACTTCTTACCATGTATGTATACTATATATAGTATTTATACTTCTTTGCATGTATTTATATTAATACTATGTCCTGTCGATAGTAGAAATGATCAGCAGATAGTGCTAACAAGTTTGTAAATTAACTTGGGTTACAATATTTCAAGAGTGTACTATGAAAGCTACTTACTGCATCCTTCTTCCAGTAGCAAGAAAGTAATGCTCAATATTACTAAAACTTTAGAATTTGAAAGCTGCATGTAAGGTTAAATACTTTACTCAGGGCGAAAACAGTCTGTTGATAACACAAACAACTCATTTCTACAAAATAGAAAACATTTTTGTGATGTCCTAGTGTCATCATGTTGACACACAGAAAAACCGTTAGACATGGGATAGTTTACGTTAGTTGTTTGTAGTTGATATTGTTGTGTTTGTTTTGTTTAAGCTACGGTTACAGATCTTCATGGGAGATTCGGGTATTTTTTAAAGACCTTGAAATGTAAGCATACAGCATAGCGTGAGCCTAATAAGTGGATATGAAGTAGAAAAAGCTCTACGAAACTGACGACATGAAATTTGTGTAAGAAGATATAATGTAGTTAAAATGAGCTAAGAGATAAGACGAAATGGGCACACAAGTGAGGTCATCAAAATAGTCGCAACCCAACCCAGCTTTGTAGATTATCTCTCGAAATTGTTTAAACACAATGTATATATGTAGGTGCAATTCCCGAATTCGTTTGTATTTTTCTTTACGCTTACATGCTCGTTTGGTTTACTTGCTAGAATGGTTGCGGGTGCAAAAACATACCATGAGTTCAAGTAATCATCATTTTTCTTGGAGAAAGCCGTCACCTAGTTCCAGCTGAAATGAGATTCGCTAAAGCAAAAATGCATGCATCTTATGTACGGTACATATTTAACAATACTAAGGCAAGGACGAAATCGTTGACTGGCTATGTGACTCACATGTTTTATGACCACGAAGAAAGCATTAGTTTGGTACAAAAACTCCAAAATTAACAATATAAAATAAGGAAAACCAAAACTAATAAGAGTTTGGTTAATTAACTAGCCAGAATATTAAAACCCTATCTAATTCCTTTTCTTTTGATGTTGCTGCAATGATAACCAAGAATTTTTTCCAACAAAGCGCTACTAAGAGGGCTTAATATTGCTTTGTACGTGCTCACTTCCAGGGCAAGCTGTTAAACTGTCCCCACTGACCTATAACCTAAAAACATGAGAGTATCTTCGATAATGCACAGTAATTAAGGAGTTTTTGTGACAGTCATTCATTTAAGTCGTGCGGGGTGGCCACAATAGGGTCTTCAAACCCACTCCCATCTCCCATGACCCATATCGTGTCATTTTGTACACACAAGAAAACATCATTAAAAATTTAATGAAGGAGCATAACTTCTAATGCTGCCGTAAATATCTAAAGTAGATTTCAGGTATTATGTTTCTATTAGTAACCTAAGTAGGTAAACTCTTGGTTCTATCCTTGCTATGACCTATTTCTCCGCTCAGGACAGCTAACTGTTCTCGTTTTTCGTTGACAGTAGAGAGCAAGGACTAGCTGACTTCAAAAAAGAGAGCCGAATACCGTGACTTTCAGTGTGTTATGATGATAACTAATTACAGTAATGTATTTGGAGAATATGATCCTTCAACTTTCATCAAATGATATAATATAATGAAAAATGAAAATATACTATCTTACTGAAGTTAAGAGAAAGCAGTGATATAATTAGAACTAGTCACGTTTAAAAGGAAGTAAGAAAATACAATAGGTTAATTATCATTTAGAACGAAAAATGCACATATTTTGGAAGACATATAGCAACTTACCACTAGCCTAACAAACTATCAACCATTTACACGTTCTATCTAGCTACTTTTACCCTGCCCGATCACAATTTTTGGACAACAGCAACTAATAAGGGGCCGCCAGCTTGGAAAAAAGCTACTGAAGGACGCTGGTATAGCTCTTTGTTTCATTATCCGAATAATAAAGGAGCATTTTTTGAAACACCAAAAATTTCGCTTTAAAATTCATTAAGAATAATAAAACTCATTTTTGAAACGTGTAACGTAAAACGCATCTAAATATTATAATAAACATTTGCTTAAATAGAATTTCGACAGTTAGTTTAATGAAAGTCGACAAATTACAAATTCATCCACTCAATTTCATTGTACGCACCAAAAAACTGGAAGTACTTGTACTTACTATGTGAATGTTTCTGCTACAATTTTTTCATCGTTGATATTTGTGGCGTGACACATCATAACACAAACTCTTATTCCTTATAGATTTGTCATTCAGCCACAATAAATAGAATCATCAAAGCATTGTTCATGTGCAATATCAAACTTGTATATATTTGGCCATAGTTTTACATGTTTTTTGAACTATTCACTTGAATGAAGCCCACGGTGAGTCTTGGAATGGTAATTTATTGATGCGTGCTCACGAACACACGTGAGCAACAACAGTTGGAAAACAAGTAAATAGATAACTTCAGCTAAAAATAACACAAGGACAGTGTTTTGTTTGCTAAAAAATATCATCAATTTAGACTCAGTATTGATAACTACTTCACCGACAGTGTTTTTGTGACATTCCGTGTTTCATGCCGTCGCAGTATGCCCCGGTAAACTTGCTTGTTTGCTTGCAGCATACTTCACGCCCTCCATCTCCTCATACTTTTTTGTTGCCCTTCCTAAAAGCATATTTCTCTTCCCCTTTCACTTTTTTATTCCTACTTTCATGAGCTCAAGTATTTGCTACGGTGGTATGCTTTCCATTTATCCCTCTTCACATTCCTCCTTTTCAATCCCACTTGCTTTCCACAATAATTGTTATTATTACAATCCCAAGTACAGCACCAAAAATGAGAATGAAGTAATAGTGAATTGCTAGTGGTGGTAATAGCACATTTACCTCTTTCCTTTTGTTGTCTCTGACACATGTTCTGCAGATGAAAAGACGGCCATTCACATAGTATGTCAAACGCGAAAAGCATATGTGGAAAGCCAGGTAAATGGAAAAGGATATAGTGCTGGTAGTGGTAAAAACCAACTTGATGTCGTATGCAAAAGGTTTATCATGCATTCAATCGACCAAAGAATTTGACATGTATAACAACGCGCTATCTACACGCAACGAGACGAACCTGTAACTATTACCTGTTTGTTTACATGGAAAATGTAGGTGTTTTATCAAGTAGTGCTTTCTCCGCTTATGTTACTTAGAATTCAGCGACATTAAAGATGGTTTTATATTCTGGTTGAATGATATCAAGCTACATTATTTTTGTTAGGATTTCATGGGACATTAACACAGCTGGAGAAAACAGCATTACAGTGTCTTGTGCATAGCATAACGAATGAAACGATTATGATAATGACTGCTGGAAAAACACTGACAAATAAAAAGGGCTAAAAGTAAGCGATTTTTCAAAATTCATAAACTAACAAGTGCAGTTTGTGTTGATCTTCCTTTTTGCTTGATACACCGTTACAACAGACAAAAAGAAAGTCAAATAAACGTTTATTGCTTGTATCATTTGTGCGGCCCGCATCCCATGAAGCAGAATTAATGATATATCTGAGAGAACAGGTACAAGTATGTATAACATAAAAAGTTTCAAAACAGATGGTTTATCTAAGAGAAAGTATCTCATCTACATAACAGATATTTTCTACAAAAAAGCTCATCTTTCTAGCCTTTCAGTATTCCGATTAAATTCTATTACTGTTCCTTTAGGCATGTTAAGATAAAAGTACAGAAGAAAACTCGCAATGTTAGCTGCATAAATATGATAGAGGAGAGTTACAAACTCCCATTTTAAAAATAAATTTCAAAGGAAAGGTAATGAAAGGAAAAATGGAAGCATGATTAAGGATTAAAGATTAATATGTGTAGTACCTGGTACGCTTAGATCTTGGTAGGTGACATGAGCGTCAAAATGTAACGGCATACCTTCTATTGTAAAGTGAAAGCTTTCACTTGCTTACTTTTGTTATTTTCATCGAAACAAAAGAAAGACTCAAAATATATAGACATGAAAGGATGCATTTTCACAAACAGCTATTGTGTAGAACAAAGAGGTAATAATATCTCCCTTTCTCCAGTGCCATGTCTGTCTGTGTATCAGAGGAGCTGAACGTGTATTAGCTTACTTGTTTTGACTATGTTTAAAACAATGGGGAAATGTAAACCAAATCCTACATTAACTCGAATACTTAGAGAACGGATTCACATTCATGCTTTTGTTTTCAGGAGCTAATTATTTCGTTTACTATTAAATCCCAAAGGGTAATTTCGCTTGCATTGTGTCGGTAGTTCTTAGAGAAAGGTGAACGTTTTGTCTCTCATATTTTAGCATTGAGAAATTCATTTTGCAGAAAATCGAAAGTAATAACGTTAATGTTGATTCATAATAACCTAAAAATACTTACCTGTTCAAATCGGCTTAGGCCTATTATGGCCATTTCAGTCAGATAAAATTATCATCATCGACAACACTACATACGCGATCGACTAATGAAGAAAAGATCATGAAGCCTACTGGTGGTAAACCAGTCACAGATATCATGGCGTGTTATAATGATAATGTCAGTCATAAGCCACTCGTGTGGGATTTTTCTGTTGAAGCTTTGTGCGCTGATTCTTCTCGAGAAAACATCCCTTAACAGAGTGACTGCATTGTGCAGTGTTCATAAAGCTAATGGTGGGGAAAAAGTCTACTGCTGCAAAAGTATGATATCAATATCAATTTCCTCTATATTAGGTATTAATAAGTTAGGAGTATATGTACAAAGGATACAAGATTTTGGTCAGAATATAGGTACACTTATTCTTCTAGAGAGCAAATGGGACAAAAAAGCTACCAAATTTCCTTTTGCTACACAGAAAGGCTTTCCCTTTTTCCTGTTGTTATATTTCCCTGTGTTGTATGCCAGAGTGAATGACTGCTGCCAAACCAAAAGGATATGCTATTATCATTAGTTGTACACATCATGATGACGCCGGACAAGCAAGAAAATGGGAGAAAAGATTTCCTATTTGGGATTTAATAACTCCTGCTGCTCCTACTCTTGTCCTTTGTATGTTGCATTTCTATGAAATGTAATGGCTTCTCTAAGTACATATTAGTTACTCCTCTTCGTTTTATGCCAGTAATCTAATCCTCGGATCCAATAATAACAAAATCTTCTACTTTCCACAGTCCACTGTGTCAGTCAAATACACAATACATGTATTCAAGGCAAGTAATTCACAGAAGCAAAAAAGCCATCAACTGTGACTTCTATTAGTCTTGAATGATTGATAGACTAACACATTATTATTGCTATATTATGCCACAGGTACACAGAACATATATATCTGCAACCTTTATATAATTAATACTAAAGCAGACACACAATACACAAGTCTTTTTTAAAGAAACATAATCTAGCATGAATCCCTTCTTGACCTATTTAAATATTATACAAAAGTTTACGTATTCACTATGCCGTATTCATCACATTCCTTTATGAAACCACAATGAGCTTATAGGTATTATTCACATGAAAGTAGTCCCATCTTATATTCATTTAACTAAAATTGCTGTGTAGCTTTTGAAAAATACACTAATACAGCTGAAAAATATATAGAAACAAGAAATGTTGAAGTGTGCAACAACGTGATGGTTGGCTTTGCCCAATCAGAAAAATCGAACAAAGTCTATTGTTATAGCTACGTATTGTATACTGTTGGTATCTGACATGTAAATGTTGTTGGTACTTGCTTTTGATGCTATACATAGACTGACGTAAAGAGACGAGAAATTCGAATTGACTGTTCAAAAAAGCTACGAGACAACGCACACGTCACATACGGATGAGAAAAAACAAGTATCAACAGTATTAGATAAGCGATCCACGACAATAGTCATGGAAAACAGTTTCCAAAGATAAAGAGCAAATATAAACGAACGACAGAGAAATTGGACTTCATTTGGCGTACACATTTAATTAGACATGGACATCTAAAAAACAAAGGATGTAGGCGTAGAGGTCGTCCTGTGCCAACAGCCCTCATGAACAAATGTGTACTTTCAAAACAGTTTTAATTAGTTTATTATCAAACTACTAATGGTTAACAAAGGGTTAAAGGTTTCTTCCTGTAGAGTTGCCAAATAATTATAGTTAGGTAGGTTTCAAATTATGATTGAATGCAATTGATACAATTGAATTGCTATTTGCTATCACCAGTTTGTAATGAAAACAATAAAACAGTTTCACTACTGGAGATTTTCTTTGAAAGCATGCGTGATATTATATAAAGTTCAAGAAGATTTTATGAAAAATCTTCTTGATAAAGTTAAAGAGAAGACAACTAAATGAAAGTGAATATTTGATATGTGTAATTGGTTTGAATTACTGTGATTTTAGAATTATCACAAAATACATACTTTTTAAAGGTTTCAGTTACCTATTTATAATTGAAAATGTTCATATAAAAGTAAATTCGACAATAAAATAAAGGGTTTATAAAAGGTTTATATGTATTAGTGCTCGATGTTGGTGTTTCATGGATGGTATTATGATATGATATAAATTACATTTTGTCGTTTATTCGGATACTTATAATTTATTTGAAAGTATTTGATACTTTTGGCTTTTAAACTATTCAAACAAGGTTGGCTTCAGATTACTGTCAAATCAGCAGTTTCAGCAGCGAAAATGTGACCTTGCTTGAACGTTCAAATATTTAACCCTGTAATAAATTATACCTTGTAATAAAAATATTATGATGCATAATTCCTTGATGTGACGTGTCTTCCGAACCCCAGATAAACATAATTAGAAACATCCTACTAAAGGAAAATATTAACTAACAAAGTATGTGTTCTATCTAAAAACTGCAAAAAAGCACGTTTTGGAAGCGAAATGGATACCTATAAATAGAGTCATCTATCCGCATATTTAAGTTGAAACAACACGTGTGAAGTTGCTACAACACTACAGTAATCGAACCAAATTATTTATTGGAAATCATTCATTTTCTGGACTGGCCATTTTCCCGGGTAGTAACAGCGACCATGCTACTGTATTTTGTCACCACCAGACAAAAGCCTCTATTGTAATGACAAGTAGTGGTAAAGAGTAAATTGATAATAGGATTCTTACTTTTCATTTTTGTGTATGTGCTCATAGTACTTATATGCATTATTATTAGATATAAAAATAACTTTTCATGACTGTTTTCTGTGTTTTTGTCTCTCTCAAAGGTTACAATGATTACACGTTCCATCTTTATCAATATTTGTGAATAACACTACTTAAATATGTATATTTACATTCCATAATAAGACTGAATTTTGCTTATAGTATTAGAAAGTTTTACTTATAGTAGATCTGAATAAATCGACAGTATAATTAGGGAATGTTCCTTTACATTTCTATCAATTATTAATTTTGACATTTTGTAAATAGTAAATAACTAAATTTGCTATATTTTTCTGCACATACTGTCAATTCCGGCATGTATGGAATACTTGATAAATTCTGCTTTTATTCTCCTTAATGCCTTGTTTCGTCCAAACTGTGTGTGAAAACAGGCGAAAAGTTTGTGCGAAGGTTCCAATCAAGTAAATGAAGATGTGAAAAGGCCAAGAAACAAATTTTATACTGAATTCATGTAGCTTCACAGAAATAAAATGAAGGAAATGAATAAGTAAAACTTGTAGAGTGACGTACACTCATTTTATTCAGAAAGTTGAACTTTCTAAAACTAGGAAAAACAAACTTATTTTTCTAGGTTTCGTTTTGGGATTTCAGGGAGTTTATAAATTTGGATTTCACGGGTGAATAGACACATCATTATCATAGTGATTGCAATACATCAGCATTTAGTTTGCTTCAAGGCAGCGGTAGTAGTATAAAAGTACAAATAATGAAAACGAATGACTTTCACATTTTCAAGTAAAACGGTGAAAGTGAGATGTATCATGTAAGTGTAAAACTTCAAGTAAATGATGATTCGCCTTTACATGTAGACATTTTCCAAGCTTCTAAAACTGAATTTAGGAAATTCTTGCCATGCTAGGGTTACAGTGTCTGCAGTCTGCAGACCATTTTGCTCCTCTTATATGTTAGTTCACAATACCATTTCATACACTCTGTTGTCCCTAGTTTTCCTGCATTTGTTGGGTCTAATGGGGTAGTGTGAAACTAAACGTTTACCGAGCTCATTTGGACTATTTCTTTGAAAGTGCAAACTAATTTTATGTGTTTTTGCTAGGGAGGAACACTTTATTAAGAATTTTATGTATTGAAATTGCGTTTTTATATACAATCCAAAAATGATTAGAATACCATAATATTATCAAATCTTTAGAAAATGAAGATGCAGTAACAATTTTCAATTTTATTAAAAAGTAAAAATCAACGTTACTTTTAACAAACACACACGGTTAAAAAGATATAGTATGACTAGCCAGAAACCAGCTTTTTAAAACCTTGTTTGTCAGTATGTACTGACTAATGTCCAAACCCGAAGGTTCAACAAGCTATGAGACTCCCCATGTAAATAAGCGCAGTTGGTTCCAACGGGATATCCTGGTGTTTACACGAATTCGCAAAACTGATACTGTAGTTGTTGTGTTTTACATGTAAACTGGGGCGGTACCTAGGTTTCATAGAAAGTTAGAACCATTAGTGGCACAGACTGCAGTAATGGGACATGGGACATGTGGAAAAAATTGTTATGGCATGGTCCCTCACAAGGCAAACCGCGTGCAGCATAACTGACAGTATTTGTCAAAGGGGAGCTCTTCATTTTCTAATAAATGATTGATTTGATTAAATTTCCTTAATGGATCAACTAGTCACGGAACGAATTCAATACCAAAAAGGTTACAAGATGGTGTATTATATTTAGGTAAAAACTGGGGAAAAGGGAAAAGTCAGAGTTTATGGAGAACAACGTTAACTGCAAACTAACAATCCTGATAGATATATTGCTAGCTACATATTGTATTATGTTAGTGTTAAATATAAATGAACGGCCTGCATTCTTCTCTTGCTTGTAATATAATGTAATGTGCATAGACCATTTGTTAGAGGAATCATTTGAAAGAATCACTGTCAACCGCACAATATATGGTGATGCGCATGCATTTTGTTAAAACAATTATCAGATTATGCTACTTACATTCAACAGTTGATTTGATTATAACAATTACAATATTAGACTCGGCTTGAAAACTTAAATCAAATTGGCACGTTTGCAAAATCGATTTTCCATTTTGACAATACCACCATCGCCCTAAAGAGTATTTTCGTCTCTACAGCTAATGACATAACTAAAAATGCTTTAACAAGATCATTAACCGGAAAAGTAGAATATTGAATGTAGCGAGAAAATTAAGTTAAGAACGAAAGTGTAAATTTGCTCAGGGCTAACCTCTAAATGTGAGTCAATGGTAGCAGTTCACACAAAGTTTCAGCTACATATATGTCATTATACATCTTATATTGATAATGTTTTATACTAGAAGATCTCGCATATATTTCACAGAAGAGAAAACAAAGGAAGATTTGGTGGAAGAGATGCAGCACATCACACCTTTCACTGAACACTTTCATTTCTTTTAGCAATAAAATGGAAACATGTAACTAGTACTATTTCACCTGCAATATGTATGTAACATTATCAAACCAAAATTTAGAGCGTAATGTGTATTTTAGTGCCTCTTATCGGCACACCGACACTACTGACACATTCGTAAAGGAGACCCACAGGTCTGAAAAGTTCACTCAAGTAGATCAAGCGAATTATCGCTTTTCAACACCCGGAGGTTTACATAGTTTGAACATGAAACTATTTTCAATGACGGTTACCAACGAATGGTCTAAAATGACATCTGGAATAAAGTTCAGTGTTTGCATGTATTATACGTATTCAACCTTTGAAACTTTTTCATAACTTTGAAAACTTATTGAATTGAAGCTTAATTTTAATGATTTTAAGATGAAATAATTTTAAGCAATTAAGAATAAAAACATAATTTCACGACAAATTTTGCTTTCAACTTTTACTGCAAATTTGTGTCAGGACAATATGTATATTATTATATCTTTACAAATAAAGAGCACCAAAATTATTTGTAACAAAATGTTTTACTTTACCACACAACTCGCAGTTTGTGAAAGAAAATCAGTGTGACAATGTGCCTTCAGCACCTTACACAAGCTAACCAATATGCTGGTAATAGCAAAAAAATCTATCATACAGTTATACGTATGTACTATGCAAATGTGACATGATTAAAAGGTATAAAATTGATTTTTTACCTCGGAATTTGCATTTCAACCTCATCCAGACTGTCAGTTGGGGTGGGTGGAGCCTTCTCAAAAAGCCTGCCGGGAGCCAGAGTCAAATGATTGCAGGATTTTAGATGTGCCCACTGAAACCGGGTGGACTTCTGCCCACGTCGTTGTACAGTTTTCGTCTGCTGCTCCCTTTGTCTACGCTCCTCTTCTCGTCGCTGCAAATTGTGAAGTCGGAAGAAAAATACGTTGGACATCCTTCCTCCGTTATAATATGGAAATTATATATTATGTATCTATTTCTTTCCTTCTACTTTCCTGCTTTTATTCTTTCACTTTATCGAATTCAAGAAGTGTATTCTTTTCTCCACTTTTATGTGTTTATACGAGGACACTTTTGCATAAAGTTTTTTTTCTTGTTCTATTAAGTTCATCTTTAAACATTCATGCCAGTAAGCATGCATGCATTTACTAGCGATCTGTGGCAGGAATACTTCTATAAAGTAAAGTTTTTAATACACATGACAATCATGATGCTGCTGGTGGTTGTTGTTTTTTGCTACATTAAATCATACTGGGTATATATAAGCATATATATTCAAATGCTCTCTCACAGCATAGGTATATTATATTAATATTTGCAGCAAGTACTTTACAGCCAATATCCTTTGTTTCTTTCACAGCGTTTATAGTTCATATGCTTTAGTTTTGCACTTGCAACGTGATCACTATCTATAAGCATTCCAAGTTATAGCGTAAAAACATCACTTTAGGCTTTGCAGCTTATTGGTGCAATTGTTACATTCGCATATATATCACTTTTGGTTAGAGTCTAGTTCAGACCATAAGAGTTTTTCTACATAACACATTTGTGTGTGCATTCGAAAGCAGAGAACATTCAAGTTTGTTTGTCTGGATTTCCCTTTAAATATCATGGAAGTCCTTAAGGAACGAAAAAGTACAGAAATACTCTAACAGAGCGCCATATTATATCTTGGGTCTTGTGCTGTGCTGCTGCGGAATCGTCATCACAAACATCGTCATCATGATCGTCACCACCGCGAAAAAGTTCATAAGTGTCCTTTCATTGGCATCATTGCATGAGGTTTGGCAAAAGCAAAAATATGTAGGTTCATCCTTTATAGTAAGAAGCTTCATGTTTTTGAAAACATTCTCCCAAGTAAAAAAGTGGCTTTCTCTCTGACGGCTGCAACAGTAATGGATGTAGACGTAGTAATAACTTTAGCCGTGTAACATCAACTATGTAGTAAAACATGTAATATTGATACTGCTACTGTTATGCGTATCCAGAATACGAAGGCTGAGACATTTCTCGTCCTTGTCGTGAATAACAGTTAACTGTACACACATACGAAATAATGCATATCAGTTATGGAAGCACGAGCAGGGAGGGAAGAATATTATCATTGCTAGTTGTTATTATATTACTACTTTTTGTGTGCTCCTACATCACGATCCCAGTTTGCTAGTAAAATTTCTGGAAATATGTGTCCTCCCAGTCTATTTTATACCGTTATATTACAAATGACATTATTCAGTTTCGTGAAAACCTTACACGAAGAAAGTCACTACAAAACTATATTATTTGCATAGACCTTAACTTTACTGTCACCAGAAAAAGAGCATTTTTGTACAAGTCGTTCACGTAGTCAACCGTCGAAACTCAACTATTATTGATAGCTCTCCAGTATCTCGATATACTCGCGTTACTTTTTCTTATGTAAAGTAGCAGTTAAAGTAGTCACTCATACATTGTGTGTAATAAATAACGAGGCTTTTCTATGGATGACTGACTTTGCTAGAAATTGTGTAGCTTTTACAGTAAGCTACAAAAATGTGGTATAAAGAAAATAGTAAGAATTTGTGCGCTGTCACTGCGCGTAACTTTATCAGTTTCTTTTATTTGTTGCAAGTTACAACGCTCAACGCTGTAGGTTTTTGTGCGTTAGTCCTTGTTCGTTATTCACCCTCCTCTACACAATATTCTTGACTCTTACGCGCTGCGTTGGTTGGTTGGCCGACTGACGATTACAATTCCCAATGTCGCGAGGTTAGCAGTAGCGTAGAAAGTAATATGCTAGAAGGAGTAAACAGAAAGAAAATAACAAGTTAATAATACATATTAGTAGAAATTTTTTGGTTGGAATAAATAGTAGCATATCATGAAGTGAGTTTCCTAAGAGTATCAAAAATGTAGAAGATTTCGTTGAGACCAGTTTAACGATACAAAAAATTAGTACCAATAATTCCCTTTCGTGACACTATGTATTGTGTCATTAGGATTTACATTTGCTTTTATTGCTGTTCTGCATCGTTCACTCACACTATGGGGAACCACTATATATAGTGAGCATATATTTTTTATTTGTTCGTTCAAACGATAAGAAGAGCAACTTGGAGCCGTCTTCACGATAAAACAAAGATATCACGATCAGAAATGTAATACAAAAAAGTATACACAGCATAAGCAAAGACTACATACAATAAGGGTAAAGTAATATATCAATAAGAGGATCCTTCCTTCCAGTTAAAATTGTTGGGATTTTCACTATAAAGTAAGATTTTTCCAGAGATTGCAAAGCATAAAATTTGCAAATTTAAGACAGCATCTTCTGAGGTTACTATATTATTTTAGGTTTGAAAAAAAGATCTTGTTATGAATGTTGTAGATTATGTTCCTTATTTGTATTACTATGTTTTGCTCTGCCACCCAGATCATTAGCATTACAAACGAAATCCTAATTTTCCATCGCTGTATATAAGGACATCCTCTTAGTTTAAACCCAACTTATTTTTGTCTTGTTCCACAAGATTAAAAAGTAGCATTAGCTTATTTTACATTAAAAGAGAAAAGTACTTTCTCTGGCAGTTTTAGCTTAGCGTTTGAATATGAACCAACGTCTTTTCTTAAAGAGCTTTGGAGTGATTCCACAAGGATAATACAGTTTTAAAAGTCGCATTTCCATTCTTTCCTTTAGCGTCTTTTTCCAAAGCAAAGAAACTTTTGGCTATTTGACAGCTCCTTATTGCTTCGAGGTTCCAGACTATAAGTTCCTGCACAAGAGAACAAAGTAGACTTTCACCGTTGACATTACGTTTTTAGCTTACAATAAAACCATACTCACAACGGCTTGTTTTCTTTTTGGGTGACATGTAATAATGCTGCAGAGACATAATATATAGTGTTTAGTTAGACTATCAAACAATATCTACGAATATTGTTTGGAAAGATAAAATTAGGCGAGAATGGTGCACAGAATTTTAGTATGTCAATTTCATGTTGCATTGAAAGTCGATTTTTGCATATCTGTTCCCTTCTTTTGCCACTATAGTTTCTAAAGAATATTATAGTACTATTCGGTTTTGCTGCTGAAGCTTGTCTCAGTTATTCAATATAAAGAAACTACTTTGTATTTCTTGTGTTTCGAACAATTGAGCTAAAGCGAAAAGAAAATTAGCTTTCTGGTCCTTTTTTGTCATGAGTCTATAATAAATGGGAAAGCAGTGTTAATCGCCTCGTCGTATGCCTTTTGACAACCATGCGTAGGTTTATAGGCGACTTGGGAGAATTGGCAAAATCCACCCTTGCTTTTTTGCTTCTCGACATAAAAGTGTGTAAGCTTTATTGTGGGAGTCTCTTTCTCTCTCCGATTCCGCCAGTTGATTTTATTTTCTTGTCAGAGAGAAAGAGAAACATGCCAAGAAAAACAAAGAAAACAGCACAATGATACTCTTGTTGTTGAGTTTGCCTTTGCCTTTTCATATTTTAGTTGTCTCTGGGAAGATTAAGTACTTTTTTAATATGACATATGAGATCAGCCTTTTAAAGATCATTTTAAATCTTTCCTTCGTACTCATAACTTTACAGTTCCATTTATTATTGCTTATAAGACGGATCTACTATTTGGTCCAATGCCTTCACTGCTCAATTTACACAACAGGGCTTTTTCCTTTTAATAAAAACCGTCTGCAACGATAAAAAGTTTATTTCGTTGCCACTGTGACTGTCATACTACTTCCTTTTCAAGTCTATTATAGTCTAGTAAATACGCATACAATTACTTGTATACTTGATATTTATAACAAATGACCTCTTTCTTCTTTTACTTCTTCAGCATTTTCTCATTAACCGCTAGGACATGCATGACAAACTTGGCTTTGCGCAACAGACAGAAGTTCTGCGTGAGATCACTGCAACGTGAAATCAGAACAGGTCTCTGTTGGTTTGATATATAAAGCAATACATACTGGTTGCTAATATAGAAAACGAAAAAAGTAAAGATATAAATTGTCCTAGTAAACACGTAGTCTTGGAGGCACTGCGCATTGATAACAAAGCATCGTGTCACCCATAACGCTTGAATGTAGCACATGTATGCAAGTCCCATGACAGTCTTTGGAAAAATGCTCCGAAGAAGGTGACACACATATAACTTTGTCACAAAAAAGTCTCATTTTTCCCTAAAGAATTTCTAGCCTATCAGCAACATTAGCATGTTATATGTATCCATAAGTGAACTATGATAGAGTCATGTCAGAACAACTATTTATTCATTTTCCAGACTCGTCCTTATTTTCAGTGTTTTATTAAAAATATGCTTTTATTTTGGCACGGTGCAATAACAAGTCAAGAGGTTACTTCAATCGATTTCAATGACCACATCTTGTAAAGAAGGTCGTTCCATCTACTATCAATGATATCAATAAAACTATCGTGTCGCCATTTCATCATTATAATGTAATGTTTGTCGATGCATCTACTAGCTTGTTCTGTTCCGCAAGCGGAGAAAGCAGTAACAAAGACATCTATCCGGACGTTGAAGTATCATAAAGAAGGAAAAAACTTGGAGTGGAATAGTTATGAAACGTTGGAGTCTCATGTTTACCCCCACCTTTACTTCCTATAAAATTTAACGAGGAGAGGTGCAGCTGCTATGTCAACTCGTGCATAAACACTTGGGGAAAATGAGACGAAGCTAGTAAAGTCCCATTATATCATTCGTTTGTCCATGGCTGTTTGTTAGAATGTAGTTTATTCATGAAAAATTCAAACAGCAACGGTCCTAGTACAGAACACTAAAATAATGGGTTTCCCTAGTAGCACGTTTGGACGTTATCCTCGGTCAATAAAAATCCATAGGTTTTTCTAACTTTTGCTGTCTCAAAATGTTGTTCCGGATTTCATCGCATAAAAGTGAGATTTGCCCTGAAGTTGATGAGAGAAAATAGTAAAATGATAGCACTGTGCAGCTGTGCTACATCCTGTTTAAAAAACTTGAATTGTAGACTTATGTGACAATGCGACCAAAACGCTTCAGTGAAACAACAGAAAACGTAACAACGCTTTAAAGGAAATCTTGCTTTCCTTAACACTTTTATTTGTACTTTTGGCTTTGAACTTTTTATTGTTATTATATCTCTGGCCTTTCTTTTTTCCTATATTTCAAGTGGAATCCCATTTTATTTAAAGCTTTGTATAATGTATGGCTATACCAAGTGTTTGCATGCAATGCAAATTCACACACATTTCTTTCTTCAGCACACATACAAGCTTAGATAGCTGTATTAAATAATGTGTATAATTGTTCAATTGGAATAAGTAAAAATGTTACGTGTACGACGATGAGCAATTTTGATTTTAAAATTCAATTAAGCTTATCGATTTTATTATTAATTGTAATCAATACCTGTCTCCATTTTCAATATTGCTGTTTCCTCAACTTGATTACGGTTATTCTGGGCCAGTAACTGTCCTTCACAATTGATAATAAATAGTACATACCTAAATGAAAATAAAATTGGGGAAAATGTTCACGTAATATCTTTCTCCTTAAAAAACGATGCTCAAATAGAATTTTTTAGAAAACATGCACACTTTAAAACTAGCAATGTAATAATCTTTTATCGGTGTTGATTCTATCAACAATCATTAGGTATACCAAATTGTGTCTTTTCATCATTCTCGTTTACCATCTTACCTGCATTTTGAAAAATATAGAACGTGGACAAAATTTCAGTATTCACAAGGTCCCTGGTTTCGAATTTAGGTTCAGACTGTGTTGCATTCATATATAGGTTTTACAAATGTGGCCAATTTGTGTCATTACAAGCAGAAGAGTTGTTACTAACTGTCATTAACAACAACAGTGAAGAGTTTCAAACCGTAAATAATCATGCCACATACACAAACACACAAACACATGAATTAAGAGAGGCAGTTTAGTGGGTAGTGTACACAGTTCTATACTATGCAATATAAATACTAAACGAAGTTAGCCGGGTTTTCATATCGCAGTGTACTTAATTTGCGTAATTGAGGAGAGTTAGTCAATAATATACTATATATTTGCCATACAAAATGATTTCAGTACCAATGCCAGTCACAGTTCGTAATGTGGAAGTTTTATCTAAACTTCTACCGTCTACCGTTGTGTTCTATTACTTGTATTTTTTAACTCGCGCATATATCATATAGGCTAACCACAAGTCTTTGTTGTTGTGTACAAAACAGGTATACAATTTAACAACTCAGATATGGTTTAATGTAATTACGGTGTAGGACGAACGGCATAAAAATGTGTTTGTCTTTTCGGGTTACTAAACACGCATGCAGGCAAAATTATTGTAGGTGCACATACACCCAAAAGTACAATTTGCATGCACATGCACAAGATTACTATTGTTCATGTTCGAGTTATCCAAATAATGGCTTTGATGTCCCGTTTGTTGTTGAAGTTGATAGTATTATTTCATCAAGTATATTTCATCTGCTGACCTCTTTTTGGGGTGTCATCTGTCAACGTACAAACAATCAGGTGTAAAAATGAGAGAAAGGCCTATTTGAAACTGGGAGAAAGTTATTGATTTACAGGAATTGGCATGCAATTTTTCGCACTGTATTTTGGCAGCCTACTTAAATGTCTACACTTAGTACTTACCCGCAAAAAAATGTATTTTGTCCTGCACGTATTTTTAAAAATTAGTAGGTTTGATGGCCTATTCCAAATTGGATCCGAGTCATAAACAGCATGTAACAGGTACTTGTAGCCAGAGATTTGATCCAGGATAAAATTTATTGTCTTCTGGAGTACTATAAGAGACAGAAATATAGAAATAGACAGAATTTAAGGTAGTGTGATGACAGCATGTTGCATTTAAGTTAAGTGAACGTTCAAGTTGTTAAGAGGGCAAGATTATTTCAAAAATAACTGTAATAATCATAAATCCTCTACAATTGGGGAAACTGATTGCAACTGATAAACTACACAGAGGGCTACACACTATCGGGCGTTACTAAACATACACTATCGGGCATTACCGTAAGCAATAAATTTTCAAAATTGGGAAACTAATAACTGTCATTGAGTGAAAATCATTTTCAAAATCGTTATTTTTTTCTTTTCTATTGTGGATGAAAAATCAAGTCAAGGCATTGTAGATAAAAATTTCAGAATATGATAGGGACTCTAGAATGATAGCGTCTCTTTACATCTACAAATATCCAAGGCACAAAACCTTTGTCTTCTTTGTATTACAAATCCTACGAGGTAATTCGTAAAGTATCATTTCAAAAAAATACTTGGATTGTATTGTGTCAGCTTATAGCTTAATGAGAAGCTCATATTTTAAGTGTTCGGAAAGTGATTGGGTAGAAAATCATGTGTCGCCAACCAGTTGTACGACAGGAAGAGATTGTTCATACAAAATATAGATTGATATAAAAATGATTTGCAGAAGGATAAGGATAAGATTTGCTGAAAGGTAAATTACGATGGATGATTTCATAAAACTGACAGCTCATTAGACAGCTCTTTTACTGTCTCGTCTCAAACGTACCAGTCACATAATGGTTGAATGCATAGTTTTGGTGTCTGGTAGGGCATAAGTGCCAGAATTGTACTCAGGCACAGAAAACAAACCCTTTTATAAAAACATTATTTGGAAACTGCATTAACTTTCAATGATGCTTGCAACCACTTTCACCAGTTTCTACTTGTACACACGCGCCCATTTTAGTAGTAGTGCCATGGTGATGGTAAGATCATATTCAAGATTTGTAATGATTGTGATTATGCTCAAAAATGGGTTTAGTTCAGAGAGATTGTTGATAGTTGATAACCATATTATGGAATTTGTGACGGGAACGTTGTGAGTGCGTCTCTTGAACAAATCCAAGAAATGAAAATCTGTGATTCACAGACTGCGAATCTTTGTAAATTATAGCATAGCTTGGTCGTAATCACGTACACGTATTTGCTATTAGAACAAAAACGCTATTTGAAAAATGAATGCATGTAGCCCGTAGTCGCCTTGTCCGTTGTTGTCTCGAGAGAGTGGGACTGAGATGATGATTGTTACGATGATAGGATCAGGCAAGCAATCATTTCTGCTGGTGGCAATACTGGTACTACTAAAGAAAGATTGTGCAGGGTTAGACTGCGTGGATTGCACAAGTGTTTTCTCAACTCAATATATACTTGTTGTCTCCTTGTGCCAAAACATCTATCTCTACAAATGTGGCCTTTTTCTCGCTCAGCTTACAGCGCGCTTTTTAGCACTCACGCCTAATACAACCCTAACTTGCGGCACATTCATAAACATTGGAAGCAAGAACACAAACAGATTGATTGAGTTAGCAAAAGCGCTGCGTTGGACAAATGAAAGAGTATATAGCATATATGCATTTCAAAGATAAGTTACAGTATTTCATAACAAAAGCAAACACATTCGCCAATTTTGTGCAGCCTAAAAATTTAGCAGCCACTGATGTATCTCTGTTACTTATAGCTATACCTCGTTTTTGCGATATTTGTGCAAAAACATAGGATACGTGGACATTCAGAGATGAAGCGTATATATACACAAGCTTATTGGGTATTTCGGTGGATAAGAGAAAGTGGACATGAAGAGAAAAAGAAAAGATGAAAGTTATTCCCTAGACTCCTGCTTATGCACGATTTCACTATCACTTCATCTTTCGCCTCGACTCTTTTGCTTCCACACACTTGACGGATTTACTACTTCCATCTTCCATTTTGTACGAGTTTCTTCAAGTTGATTTTACCTTATTTTTTTCCAGCCAGCTTGCATCAGTTCATATTTGTTCAAAATCTTAAATGTTGTCCGTGACGTGATAAGATTATCTTTGATTCACCATTCTTCTTCTACTTCTATTTCGCTCATATTATGGTTTTTGCTCTACACATTTTGCTGCCATTTCTTTCTCGCTACAGACTTGTCCTTCAACTTGAGTGCTGTGAAGCTGTTGTTTCTTCTCACTACTATTTACTTCTGTATTTTGTGTGCTTGATCGTTGGTAAGATTTTAGAGCTTCCCCTCTTTTCCTCTGAATGATTATGCCTAGTCAGCAACAGCAACCCGACGAGAACAAAATGAAGCAAATTTTACCCTGAAAAACAACAATGAGACGTGATGATGATCAACACTTTCAATCATCTAGTTAAAATGCTTTAAAAGCTTTACAACTGTTTACAAGTGTCCCTTAAATCCCATCAAGAGAATCTGACATAAAAGCAGGTCGTTGTACTTGTGTTAAGGTTATATCATGCGTTGAGGCAGACAGAGCATTTGAGTAACCAAAAATCAGTTATAGTTTATAATAAAGAGAAAGCTTCTAACTATAAAAACACTATGTAGATTATGGAGATACGGATTTTCTCTTAATAAGCACTGACGTTAGTCCCTTTACCACACACATATGACACCATATTTGACATAAATTAACACGAAAAGTTTGTTTATACTACGTCAGACTGGTTGGTAGAGAAAATGAATGTCTGCTGCAAAAAGATTGAATGTTTTTTATGTAAATAGGCGCATCGTATCTTTTCCTTTCTTACATACTACTACTCTTTTCATACTGTTGTATCCTTGCATTTTCTCGTTGGAAGTAGTTTGGTAAAACCGAAAGTGACTCGAGCAAATAACTTTGCTTTGAGTAATAATCTGATGAAACCTCTTAGTGTATAGTCTAAATTTCCGTACATAGTTAAAATATTGCATGTACTAGAATCTTTTGATAAAAAAATGTAGACAATGAGAAACTGGATGAGATGATGAGATGAAGGGATATTTGTCAAACTTTGAGATGTTTCAAAAGTTTAAATATTAGTTATGAAATCTGAATATGCAACTTTTCTAACAACTAGTTCTTCCGCTTCTCATCATTATAAATGAAAAATTTATCATGTTTCTCTCAATCATCGTATCAATAAACCAGTTGTTGAACGCGGCGTAAGCAATGATTTGGGTCTCCAAGCTCAGTTAATATACAATGTCTGCCCTACCTTGTCTTTCACTTGTTCTCTGTAGACAATCCTTTGCAAAAGCCTTTCCAGAGGTGCAATCCAATACAAAGTAAATGGATAGACTGACAGACAAACAGAAAAACTCAACTTCTTTTAAAGCTATATGTATGCAATGTAATGAAAGTGTACTCAAATGAATTTTATAGGGGTGCCTATGCCCCTTCTTATGATGTTTCTCTCTTGCTTGTTTTCCGGATTGCTTCAAGAAATCTGGGAAATTGAGATGAAAAATGGGAACAACATAATACATACATATATTCTTTAGCAATAGTTTGGTTTCTTTTTAAGGATATTGTGTAACATATACGCATTTCCCCAGAATCTCAAAAAAGTATGTACTGATACAACCGAAAAGAAAAACTTTTCCAATTTTGCTTCAATGAATATTACATGCTAGACATATAACCAGGTAGTATGCTAGAGAAGGTAAAATTCGTCTTGAAGAATAATACACCTGAAAGTACATGGACAGAACCACTGGAATCTGGATTGAATATAAGTAAACTCTGTGAGCACATTCTCTACTTTGAAGGTATTATTTTAATGCTTGTGTAAAAAAATGAAGAAAAAAACAAAATGCATGAAATTAATTATTGAATACATTGAGCATCTTGTAAAGCTCACCAGCAAAGTACGATTATTTTACAATTCTGGTAAATGTGGAAGATATAATTTCACATGAGCGCACGAGTGAATATATTATGGTCAACGCAGTTTACATTTTTCTCGCTGAATGAACAAAAGGAACGTAAATATTGAAAAGTGAACCAAACATGTCAAACGTAAACTCGTTCCAACTCACATTCCTTTCTTTTATTACGTACATACTTTCTGGTCAAGGTTGTCTGCATATCTTGGGAAAATTTGATGAGGGATTTGGGGGTTTCCTACTTTCTTTTATTCACTTGAGAATAAAGATACATTCCTACCCTATACTACCATAGCAAGTTTTATGAATTCCACCAAACCACTGAGTGTACAATATTTTATCTAACATTTTACCTGTAACACAACAGAGGGAAAGTTCATTATAGACAATTTCATAGTCTTCAAGTCAGTTTATATATGGCTCCCGTTCTTTTCATTTCAGTTTGCTGCGACTAGCAAAAATAAATAACATCAAACCCTCGTCCTGGTACTATGGTAGTAGTACTCCCATTATTCTTCCTTAGGATTTTCTTACAGATTGCAGTCTAAAGTGCTTTATGAAAGCAAATAACTAATGAAAGAATTTTTGTGCTACTTTCATTTTCTACATTGCCAGGAAGCCGATGTTGTCGTAATATGATGATGGTATTTATAGGCTGTGGTGGTAGACGCATGTTTCAAGAAGGCTTAGTTTCCAGATTCAAGGACATCTTTTTTTAAAGTTTAAACTGGGACATTGTAATTTTTGTCTCTTTCATATAAATTTTACTGGTAATGAAGCTTGAAGGCACATCATGCTGAAAATCTCTTCTGTGTCCTTACAGTAAATCTTACACAAAAAACTGGTACACAGAAATACTAGATTCGTAACCCAGTTTATAAAAAGACATTATT
Organism: Entomobrya proxima; assembly: GCA_029691765.1. NCBI lineage: Eukaryota > Metazoa > Arthropoda > Collembola > Entomobryomorpha > Entomobryidae > Entomobrya > Entomobrya proxima. Next base: position 31,142,531 of record CM056168.1, read on the forward strand.
TCCACGCTGTAATCAGATTGCGACTAGCGTTAATTTGTTAATTATTTTTTACAAAATAAATATTCTAAGGAGTACAAAAATGATGAAATCATAACTGGGAAGTAAGTATTGAAACAGTAAAATTGCATACAACTCAAGTATATTCATAAATCCTAAAGCTTGTAATCTACTAAAAATCCATAAAGCTTTTCTTGCATAACTTGGTTACATGAAAGGCAACAACAAATGTCTGTGAAACCCTTCTTCGCTCTAGTTTTTATTACAATGGAATGATGCAAAGGAATGTTTATAAATAAAAAAATCCTAACAAGCGTTGTGAAATAGGCGTCGTGGAAAGATTTCACCATCGAAAAATTCAAATTGAAGTTAAGCAATCCGCATTAAGCTAACAAGGCTAATAAGCATCAAATCTTTCAACTTGACAGCACCTCAACAAACATTCACCTTGAATTCAAGTTGTTCAAGAAATTTCTGTTCACTTTTGTTTTGATTAAAAAATGACAAAATGATGCGATGATGCAAGCAAAGGAATTTCGCAGGATTTTCTTTAAAGCCTTTTCTGGTACATTCTCCACTGAGTATTATTTCTTTGAAAATATATTTATAAACTATTTACAAATTCTTCTATCGCTTATCAGTTTGAAAAGTACCTTGAATTTTTCTCTACAAATTGTGTACGTGTGAACTTAATATTGTAGCATAAATATACATTGCGAAAAAGAGTTGTTTTAATTCTTTTAGTAGTATATTAATTCTTGTGTCACACCAATATGACATACAATTTTCTTCTTTAACTTTGCTATTATAACTTGCTACGTTGTAAGCAGACGGTATTATTGTTGTCTTTGAGTTCTTTTTGTTCATTTTCAGTATATTCTGGTGAAGCATCATAGAAGCCATCATCTGATTGTCTAAGTTTACAATTAGGAAAAAAGCTCTTGCTGTACTGACATAGCAAGATGATTGCAAAATGGCTAACAAAAGATGATTGCAAAATCCGTGGAGTTCAGGTAAATATGCTGCGCTCGGAAATACACTTATTTGTTCCTACTGCTCACTAATGTTATCAGCGGGAGTCATTCATGTTTTCCAAGATCTCATCTCGATCTCTTCAGATTCCACACAGCAGTTTGAAACGTAAAATAGAGCTCGTGCTTTCATTTTTATCGAAGAAGCGCAGATGAAAACTGATCTCAAAGAAAGTCTGCTTGTGTTATATTGTTTTCTTATGAAAACAAATATCAAAAATCGAAAGATCTCTCCTGTTCCCTTTTATGGATCAAATTGGAAAAAAGAAAGGAGCAGTTGTACTGAAAAATACAACTGATGAAGTGGAATACGGAGTGCCTGCGCATCATATAAATATACCAGAAGCAATGAGAATGCCTTCAGATAACTTACTAGCAGCATAATACATATGCCATTTCCGATTATAACCGCGTCCTTTCTTCCTTTTATCAAGTTTACTAGAGTATTCAGTTTCCTGAGTGCGTCTCCAAAAACTTAATTTGCATGAAAGATATGACATTTTCTCCATGAGCGCCTCTGCTAATGGCAAAAGCCTGCCTTTCTTTTACTTTTTACTTTCGCGTCTGAATTACATGATTTGATGAGCCCTCCACGCCGACACGAATTGTGCTTTTTTATTTCAACAAAGTTTTGTCTAATTCATGAAAAAACATAGCTATAAAGTAATATAAATTATGCTTCAACACTCTTTTAAAAATATTTGTGCTCACTCAAGCATTTAAATATTTATTTTTGGATTGAATAAAATATAACTGGTTTCACCTTCCCTTTGTGATAGGATGCTTTCTACCTTGGAACGAGCTTCATGTTTGAGGATACACAGAGACAAATTGGTAAACCCAAAATGATGTATGATCTCATATAACGAAGCTGTCATCGACCATATTTCAATTTCCATGATAAAAAGGTATATACAATATGAAGTAGTACAACCACAAATGTAATTCAATTCAGAAACTACGGATCTCTGAAAATCTAAAACTGGTTACATGTACAACACAAAACTGCGCCTTTTCCACGCGAAGGAACTTGTCTATTCTAGTAAGTCTATTCTGTACAAAGAATTTCATTAAGCTTTAAGCCGGTTCATCGCCTTACTCCAAGTGTGGATTTACTATAGTTCTGTCTGTGGAACTGTCACTGTAGGCTGTACAAAGTAAAGGAAACCATACTTTGAAAATCAGTTCAGCCGATAATAATGAACAGAACAAACATATTGTAGGTGGCATACAAGTACTTGGATGGGGACAAGTAGCGGATTACAGTGTCTTGACTCGTTAATATCTTTTCTGATATTAGGCGGAAGGAATGCATAGCTGTATAGGTTCAGGAAAGACAAGGGTACTTTTGCCGAGTACTTGGATGTGTACTTTTCACCGGAAAGAATCTTCCTATACCACTGCAAACATTTATCTATGTTACGGCACAGAGTTCATGCACAGAAGGAGCACGTTCATGCATTCAAGTCACATTTACCCGGATTATGCTCACTTCCTGTCCTACCTCCTTGCTGCAACAAGTAGTAGCTGTGTTTGGAATGCTGAAAATGCAATGTTCAAAGTACGTACGACTTAGAAAGTCATCATCATCACTATTATCACCATATATTTACAATGTAGCGTTTGCAAAGTCTAACGTATGACCATACCATAGTAAATTAGTTTCTACGCGGTTCTTTCACCTATAGGTTTCGCAAACTTTCCCAAAAAATATTTAAACTTTGTTTCCCCAATCGGAGAGAAAGTATGCTCACTTAATTATCGTCTAATTGGATAGACATCATAATTTCTTCCGGTGCTATAATTTGATTCTATATTTTGTACGAACAACATTATAAACGATGCATTATTTTTCTTTTGGATTCTGACCTTGCGCCATTTATTTTATACTTTTGGAATGTGGTACGAAGTAAAAATTTTATTGCCAATTTCTCCTGTAATTGGGCTGCTGACGTTAGCCACATAAATTATACGTTGGACCTGACTTTACAAGTTGAATTTGAAACAAAACTACCTGCGAGTAGTTTTATGGTGTATTAGCAAAAATTACACAACATCTACCAGAAAATTGGACTCTGAATATATATTGCACATGTGTAAGTATGTAGTAAAGAAATAACAAATCTTGTCTGAAGCGCCGGAAACCAAAGAACAAAAAACCCAATTTACGCTATGCATATTTCAGTAGCAATAAATTACATTAATAAATCCTAAAAAGAAAACTGTTGTAGGCGAGCGCGAGCACTCGTATATTTATATTACGCCAGCTAAAATCGATTAAATTGAATGTTTGTTAGCCTTTACACAGACACGCTCATTCATTTCATTGATTTCCCTTCACAGCTCTCTGCTCTCTAGCGTTTTAGTGATTACTTCTCCAGCCTAGTTTTGTATGCGTACACCAATATTCCGAGAAAAAATGTTACACGAAATACAAACATTAAATTAAAAGTAATACTGAGCGTCTTTCAGGAGATAACGGCTACATTTTACAAACTACATTCCATTTTGTATTTGCCAGGACAATTTTGCATTTTTGAATACCTGAGCAACAACAGAGTATCTCTCAATTCCAACTTGACCATTGATGTCAACTCGGTTTACCTTGGACCGGTAGGAATGCCAAAAATATTAGCAGAAAAGCAAACAACAAAAAATTTTAATATATAATATTGTGTGTGAAAGCAAGCATAAATATTTTGCAAATATTATGCCTAGTACATGAAAGGTACGCTTTCAGTATTTGCCGGTCTGTCAGTCTCCCATCGTTCAATCATGCTTCATATAGCACGTTAATTTAGCGGATAGCTTGACACACATGTTTACCTTTTCTCTCGTTTCAAGCGGAATGGCTCGTTTGAATACCACAAAAAGGTAAGAATTTACAAACACATTTCCAGCTCCCTAAAGAGCATATATGGAGACATTATTACGCATTATTTATTCAGAATTTAGCATGTCACAAGTTCAAAAGTTGCATAAGTTTGCATGGCGCCTAGTACTATAGAATACACACGGTACTACTATAGCCACCCTCAAGCGCTACTGAAGATATTTACACACCCATTTAATATGGCAGGCTAATCCAACACTATGTCTAGCAATTTAGTAAGACATTTTAACCTTGCTCCATAATTTTCTTGTGCACAAAACCCTATCCATAATAGATATGAATGAGACACACGGTTACAAAAACTGCCGAAAAGTATTAACCAGTATTTCAGCATGCCTTGTATTTTTGCTCTTATCTGATGTAACAGATAAACAACAAAAACGACAGTCTGTATAGCATCAAAATCCACAAAAGCATATAGTATTAATTTTGTGGCCTATATGTCAAAAAATGCAATAACAATAGTTTCATATTATCCCTCTAGTATATGTTAGGTGGTGCCTAGCCCGAAGCATGTATTCTTTTGTGCCGATAGCCATATAATCAAGGTAAACGGATCAAAAGGTAATAGTGTTATTAGCGTTACTTACCACTTGCATGCTATTTCACGTAAATTCCAGCTTGTCCTCAGAGACTAAACGAGGAAAAAGGATAAACACGACTGACATGTCAAATGTTGCTCTTTTTCTTCGTCCGGTCTTATCCACTTGGTTGATACGTTTTTTTCTTCTGACAATGCTCGGCAATATATAGTTAGGTATTTCTCACATTAAAACAGTGGAAGGTGTATTCTTTCATGTAAGTTCTGTATCTTTCCCTTGATAATGGTGACGCTGTTGTAGTAGCTTTTTACAAACAATACTGACTGGATTAACCCTAACGAAGAGCGAAAAGATGTTCTATACTTTACACGTCAAACTTATTTCGTAAATAAACGATGACATTTGTATGACACATCGTTTTTATCGCTGAGAGCTGCGTTGTAGTAATTTGAAGATTTGTTTTGGAACAATGACAGTGGGATGTGCCTTTCTTTTTTCGATGATTACTTCGCAAACTAGTTTCTGTATATAATATGTATGTATGTTTTGAATGTTCGTAAAGTAGGAAAAAAGGATTTTTTACGTAATCCTTAGCACACAATAAATAATGAGAATAAAAGTCTGATTGATAATTGGCTGCTTATGCATGTAGGCTCCCTCTCATTCAGGTAGGTTGACGACTGAGTAAGTGCGGAATGATCCTTTTTGAAGAGATTCTTTCTTAGTTTAGTGTATTTCCATGCATGTTTGCATGGTTAACAAAGAGAGACGTCAAGTTTTCTTGTGAAAGCCACTACGTCTACCTGCACGAGAAAACCACTAAGCAGCATTGGTTGAATTGCGTATAAGCCAAAGAGAGACAGAGACAGAATGAAAACGACGACTTTGTTCTCTGTGCTCTTCTCTTTATCTTCCTCTCTCCCTCCTTTTTCTTCCCCCAACAAGAACAACTTTGTAATGCACAATGCTCTCTTTCACAAACTTCAATCAAACCAAGCCAATTTGAGTTTTTTTCCTAAGCTTTCTCCTCTTCTCTTCATCCCTGGTTGGTTATGGTTTTGCATCGCAGTGACAGACTTGTGTCGTTCCCTTTCTTGAGCTCTTGCAAGTACGCTGCTGTGACAGTCTCAACAACTCAACTTGTGTGTGACTAATGCAAAAATGATAAATCAGGTGAGCGGAACAGTATAGAGAAAGAGGGAAGTCGTTGTGTGCGATGATAATGATGATCAACTTTACTCGCTGCCTCTAAACATACCCTTACGCGTTCTCGTGTGCTATTACTTTCTATTTGAATATTTAGTACACAACACTGTAATAATAAGTCTGGTTTCTGCTGGAATTGGCCTTCGTATGAAGAGATCGTATTGTATATACCCGAAACAACGCTGGGTGATGATTTATTTAGGTTGTTCCCGCGTGCTTTCTCTTCTCTGTTCGTGCTCCTTTTCTAGCACTTTGCGTCAATATGCATATTACGCCCTGCGGGGCCTGTTAGGCAATGACGGGTGCAGAAAAAAGGTATACAAGAGGGTTGGTTGACGAAGACTTGTTTTTCCAACTGTGTCACGCGGCTGTGGACGATTCAAAACTGAACAGTATCGTCACTGAGTTAAAACTAGACAATAAATCGTTCAGAAGCTCTCGTTATAAAATGAAAAAGTGACAGTCTGACTGGTGAACAACAGCCTTTGAATTGGCGGTGAGTTTTGTAATTCAGTGTCTGCTGCTAACGCCATGATGATATAGTACACGCGTTCCTTGGTAGTATTCGTTTACCTCTATTGCTTCCTTTAGAAACGGTGGCAATGTATGCAGTTCTCCATTATAAAGAAAAAGGATGTGTAGAGTCTGGCAGTCCAAGTTCAACCAGCGAGCTTACTGGGGAAGCAAAAAGCTAAAAGGCATAGAGGGAAAAAGCAATACGGAAAACGGTGTTGCAAAAGTGGAGAAGCAAACATCACATTCAGTAAAAACAGCGGCAGTAGTAGTGGTAGCCGTATCAGCAGTAGTAGAGCCACACAAAAGTGAAAATGCAACTTGAATATTGTACACAATATTGGTTACTCACTCTCAGGTTCTCCGGGTTTTTGCTGCTGTTGACGCTTTAGAAGGCATACAGCCAGCAAAAGGCAATGTTGCCACGAACCACGCAACGGAAAGCAGTTGGTTCCAACTGGCTATTTTTTCTTGATGCAACTCACTTCTACTCACTCACCTTCCAGCAAGTACTACCACAATAAGTTCCAACTACAAGCAAGTAACAAAAGTGATAATACTCATCGTTCGTACAAAATCCTCATTCTCGGTGCTTTGTTCAGGGCATAAAGGTAGAATTTAGTGGCACAATAAATGAAGGTAAAAAGGGAGAAAAAGAGGAAGGAAAGGGATGCTCTTCTCATTGAAAATGAGAGAAAAACTAGGTGAAAGGAACAGCAGTGGTTGCGGTAACGCACACACGCTCTCGCACGCTATTAGCATCTACCCGATATATATGACGAGAAATAAACGAAAGTACATAGATTTACACTTAAGCCTAGGGAATAAATACAAACTTATTACATGAAATACGTACGTGCGTTGTGTTATGTAACACATGACTTGCCATTCATTTCTTGCCTTTTCAATTTTGGTTTTTCTTCACCTTTTCTTATAGCCTTTTTTCAGAATCAGGAAAGGCAGCCATGTTAAATAGCAAGACATGCTGAAACACGTAACCCGCAACACCACGATAAAAGAAGACAGAAAACCTATGGAGAAGGGAAGACTAAATGATGCACTTTGTCTAATACTTGGGTATTTTATGGGTTTTTCACATGCACTTTCATTTTGTATTCAATAGCCAGAAACCAACTCTCTCTACGAATAAATAGCCAAACAAGGTGTACTATAACACAACTAAAATCAAATGACTAGCCCAGATCATTTTCAGAGAAAAAGAAAGTTCATATGATATAAGACTCACATAGCCCCTTGAGTTACAGGATCTACTACTGCATCCATACCGTCGTCTTGTTCTTGTAAAGCCATACTAGCATTTTTAGAAACTCTTGACATGACAAAATATAATACAATCTCCTTTCATTTTTGGTATGATGTAATGTATCTACGTACCTAAGTTTGGGTTATTTCATTATCTAAAAGGATATTTTCATACTGATATTGTTAAGAAACGTATGTGTACACTAGCAAAACATTAAATTAATAGTTCTGGAAAAAGTTTAACATCACAGTTAATGCCGAGTCACGTTTATGATACCTATGTTGCCCCGTCTAATGTGGTGAATGATCGTGTTGGGCTACCTAAAGGCTCCGATACCGCATGTCAAGAGTACGACCTTTTGGTTTTGCGCTTCGATGATTTCATAATATTCTTGAAGCTGAAATCTCTATATTTTTTGGAATTTGTGATTATATATAATAATCACTTAGAATGTCCTCGAGTCTATTACTCGTCAAAAGGTGATATGATGGTTGTTTTTTTCCTTTTTACCACTACAGAAAGATTGCAAGAAGCTTTCGCAAGACAATTCTGATTGTTAACTCAAGAATTTTTTCGACTAAAAATACAGCAGAACGTTTGCGGAAGCATACAGCATTGTATCCGACGATTCTGGCAAGGATTATGAGAACGTCGATAGTGTTTCTAACATTAGTGTTTAAAACCATATTATTTAATATCATGCGTCTTTCCAAAATATGTCTGCTGCCAACTGATGTGAATGTCGGCATGAATAAGACAAGATAAATAATAACAGCATATACTTCTTGTAACTGTCCTTCAGCTGAATACAATTTACATAGTAGTATTGCAAGACAATCTCAACAAAATGAAGAGCATTGATGTGATGTTTCAAGTATTTACATTTTCAAATTATATGTAGCTGCTATCTCTGTCTTATGGTATTATTGCGCTCTGCCATACTCACTTAAACATTTGATCATTTTATTATCCAAGTAAAATTGCGACTGACAGCTTCGACGCTTGATTGATCAGATGGGAAACCCCAATCAAAAAATGGTAAGAACAGAAACAAACCCAAACCATTGTGGTTATTTTACCCAAATAGAAGTGTGTGCTGCCGAGGTTTATTTCTGCTTTCACTCCCCAAAACACAGCACATGCCACAAAGCACAGCAACTAGAAAAAGTATACCCACAAGCACATATATATGTCAAATCTGATAGACAGCGGGACAGACAGGAGGAAAAGTTTTCTTGCAATTTTCAGGGACACCATGAAAAAATTATCAAGCTGTTCAGTTGTTTCTCCCTCATCCTACACACTGAACAACTCAAGAAATGTGCTAAATATGTATATGCATGGTCTTAAAAGATAGAGGAGTCAAACGCTTGTTGAATTTTCTTTGATGCCAGTTTAATAGTACATAAGAAAACATTTATATATACGATTTTTGGCCCACGTGTACAAAGCATTAGCAATGTATTGTGTTGTTTCACAATTATCTTGCTCTGGACTCCATATAAGTGGAGGAAAAATGCCCTACATTAACACAAATTAATATTCACGTAGACTAACTGAACAGCTATATACACATGGTAGTCAAATCTAAAGAGAGCATACAGGGAAATAAGGACATTCATAATTCTATATAATATAATACTGAGTAGGTAGATATATTAAATCGACTTTAGTTCAAGGCTCAAGAACAGCAAAATGTTCCTTCGTTATTTTTCACAAGAAAGCATTGTAATAATCGCTGGAGCGGTGTGGTAATGCGGTGGTGTGGTGTGTTAGGTGATAAAAAACTCCCCCTACCTTTTTCTAGTCGCTGCGGAAAAGAAAATCACACAAAGCAACTTACACACTTATGGTATGTAGCTAAGTAGGCATGAAAGTAATATATAATTCATGACCACTTATAAGGAACAACCTTGGCATAGCCTCCCCACCTTTACCACGCGGTATTAGGAGAAAAGAAGTGCATTATCATGAAGAATTAAGTAGCCGAGGTGGAGTGATTTTCACGTGGAAAGTTTACAATGTAAAATGTTGAATCGAAGCATGTGGTGAAAGAGATATTGACATGTCGCGTTAAAAGTAGGAAATAAGTTTTTGGAAAGCAAAGGGGCATCTTGAGACTTGTTGTAAAGAATTTCCAGCCTGGCGACATACAAGTTTGAATACCAATCGTCCAACATTTATATTGAAAATGAGATTTGCCTTAATGGAAAACACCACAGTTGTTAAATTTCCTCTTATTTTAGTTACTTGAGTGTGTAAAATGAGATGGTGCGAAAATGTCAGTGCCTTTCCATGAAACACCTTGCATGTATACATCGACTTTCCCTAATGGCACTGTACCTGTTTATAAGGGCAAAGTGATACGCCTTTATTTTTATCATGTTCAACCAAGTTGTGTAACTTTTTATTTGCTATTGACAAAAACGGAAGGCAAAAATAGAAAAAAGTCCAAATCAGAATTAGAGATACTAGTTTTCCTCTCTGGTAATAATAGTTGGTTAGAGGTAAATACCTAAACTGCTTATGTACATATTCCAGAAAGATACAAGCATGCGGTTCTGTTGCTCCCATTTTCTCACTGTTGCTACTGCTGGGACAAATTTCATTAAATGGCTTACCATATCTATAATCCCTGGTTCCATCCCAAAGCTTGAAATTCTGTCTCATTCTGTGAGTCACAATGTGAGCATGGAGAAAACATTGATCATACAGCAAAAAGTAAATATTATTGACATTTTGAGTACGCTAACAACGCTAACTCGTGTACAGTTGATGTTAGACGAGCAGGTAAATGGAAAGCGTACATTTGTACAAACTCATCATCCAGCTCTCTCAACTTATATTTACCGAACATCCCCAATATGTCTGTAATTAACGGTTTAAAACAAATCAAACACGAGGACAACATGCTAAGCAAACTCCACTTGAGTGCTCGAAGTAACATGCTAACAAGGACAGTAACAGACCTCATCATCACACATCTAAACGTTGAACGTGCATGTATTGCACCGCTTTCCCTGCTGCTCTAGTACTCGATTACTATTTAGTACTATTGCACCCAGTTGATTCTACTCTTGCTCCTCCAGTTGAGCAACACACTATAATTTAACGAATGATAGCACCAACTAAAGCCAACATTTCTGTACAGTTATTGCTCGTCTAAGTACTTTGACAGCATAGTACATACTATGTATTTTCATGATTGGCTGCCCTATTGACTACGCACATTCAAGCAGTCGTACCTCACTCTCAATATTATATAGTTCAAACCTTGTTTACCACCTCCTTGTAATTATTTTATATTGTAACAAACTGGAGTGATATAAACTATTAATGAGTATTCCTACTATTTCATCCTTTTTACTAATGTCGCCTTGCTAGTATGTCCGTCTTTCTTTCAAATGTTTGCGAAAATAGCTCAAACAAAATTTGGAACGGTACTGATTTTTATTTTTCTTGATATTGGTACAGATTGAGAACGGTGCATTTTCCGTGAACCTGCATTCAGCTTATTATTCGACAGCTCAAAAATCTGGAGTTTAATTTTCCATAGACAAACTTATTATGCTTATGAAATTTTCACACACATATATGTGTTAATATGTTTGTATTGTTAATCTTTGTGTAACATAAGAGAGTAGACAGACACTATTTTACTTATATGAAACTTATAAAAGGGAAACAAACTATTTTACTTATATTTGAAGCATAATATAATTCTATAAATATGTCTCAGTTTGCGCACTCCTTATGGAGTCGTAAATTTACTCTGCACAACAGATTCTTTGATGTACGTACATCCAACATTATTAAATTCTATGCTATTATTGTTAGATTTCAAAATATTTTATTTAACTGAATACATGGAAAAAGATATCACTAGAGTTCGTTTTTCCCAAAACAGATTTGCTTCTCCTGCAGTTCATGTTGTGTAATATTCTTCATCCATTTTTCCACGAACACTTTTGATACTCTCTCAAGAATCCTTGAAATCGGATTATTAGTGACAAGGCGAGGGAGCATGTAAAGACGACCCGCAGCCTACGCAAATCTTGAGAAAAGCAAAGATAAGATACGCCTGAATGATCAGCCATTCTAGTTTTCACACTACTGTATTTTAGATTTTCGCTTTTTAGGTCAAAAATTGTGTTAAAGATGTATCAATGCCGACCTCTTACGTTTTCCCTAAGGGTCATTTGGTTTTCTTCCAATTTCAGTCCTTTAGTACGTGTCTATCCTCTCGAGAAATGAAAGTAAATGTACTTAGCCGTGTCACATATGGTGGTAAACAAGTGGAATTCTCTCCGGTTTTTAAGTAGAATTGGACATGGAGACAACTTTACCCTTTGAGCTAATGCTTCTCAAAAGTATACAAGTTCGGCACGGAATACATTGTGTTTGGAAAGGGATTGGGAAAATTTTATGTTTATGAAGCTGCAAAATTAATTCTTTGGAATGGTGATCGAATAGTTTCGAAAAGGTAAAAGATTTGCAAGCATTACGGATTCAAGTAAAATACGTGGCTAAAAGCAAGCATTGACATTGTGCGTCTTTCGCTTTCCCCGTTTTCTTATATTTATCAGTTTGTATCGTAGGTATCTGTATTATATACAGTTGGATGGACTTGTAACTAGAGATCGTGTCTTTCAATCCTTTGGTCGTGCTTTCGAAAAATTTAGACATATGATCCAATGGAATCTTAATGTGTGCGCTCAATAAACTGGACCAGCCTTGTTGGAGTGTTTTCAACCGTGAAGAATCTTGAACAAACGACATTATTTTTGCAAAACTGAAAACATGCATTTTTTCTTTTACTACATGGATGCTTTCCTCGTTATATCATAGATCGTGGGTTCATTGCTTGTATGAAAGCCTCTGTAAGATGAGTAGTTTAGGCAGTTCAACATCAACATTTTGGTTCCCTATTATACAACCCAATTATCTGGAGGGCTTCAATATGAAACTGCCTGGTTGTGAAAAAGGATTCTAAAATCATGCCGTTGTTGGAGAAATGGCTTGTCTTATTCCAAAATTTCTGCAAACAAAATTCTATTAAAAAGAAAACTATTATCAAATCGGTATTATAACGTCCTTTATCCGCATACCTGAATTTTTAGAAGATTGAAGAAAGAAATGAATAAAGGAATGAACGTTAATACGGTCGAAAGTTCTTTTTCATTAGTAAGCTGATGGTTTCTCTATTATATTATATGTCCTTAAAGCTTTAATACATACCTAATAACTATCAATATGAAAGCTACAAAAGGAGTATATGCATTTTGCGTGTGCAAAAATTGGTACAGGTTAATTTAATTATCTGCACAACTAGTTCATTTTTTTATCAAAATATAGTTCGTAGACAACTTTTCTAATGAACAATCGGTCTGAGAAAGTAAACGTCTGAGTCAAAGTAAACAAAATGGGAGTTATGTGAAGAGAAATGTCAACGGAAACGGATGACGAGGTTACAGTAATTTGCATAATGATCTTACCCGTCTTAAAGAGAAAAATGCGCATACTACTTTTGAAATATATCGATGGATTAGTTTTTAATCTTATGTTCTGACTTTCACTTTGTAGCTAGCAAGGATTTTTCATAGATGTTACAACAAGTTTCTGCAAAAATTGTTGTAAAAACCAGGATAAAACAAGCTTAAGCTTGGTATGTTTTATTATTTTATTATTATATGGTAGTATACAGTCCCGAAAATAAAGAATATGTATTTTTTCCAGACATTTAATTTAATTATTATGTTTGTGTAGATATTTGAGTGAAACGAAATGAACTTTTTTTGGTTAATACCTGTAACACATCCTATTTCTGTTTCCGACAGACAACGATCCCAATCTATAATATGTGAAGTGTACTGTCTGCCGAATGAAACTAATTACTTGGTGTCCTTCAGCCAGTGTTAGTTTTTGTGACCCTTCTTCATTGTGAATGATCACTTATCATTTGTTATCCGGTCGCGGTTGTCAGATGCTATGCTATCTAGCACGACCCATGACATTATGTGTGAGAGTTCTCTTTGTTGAATACATGCAAGTACAAAAGCAAGCATTCGGTTGCGGCACACTACATGATTGCATTTGCCGACACATATTGTATTTGGCATATACCTTAGTTAGATTTGAACCTGAGTATTTTAGAGTGAGAGAAAGTAATGTTGTAAAGTCGTGCATTAACGGTACTCATTATTATGCATATGCTTCTAAACCGGGTGTGACTGTGTGTTTCATGAGCATAAACCATCATGGAACCGTTCGGGTTAAAAGAAAACTAAGAAGGTTTATTATTTGTGTTGGGATGCTTTCACCGGTCTTACGACGTCTTGTCTTTCCATGTGCGTGAGAATGAACGGAGTGAAATGAAGGGAACGTGATATCATATGCTGAGGCTTAGCATGGATCTGCACATTTTAAAAGACTTACGCTAATAGGATATTATTAAAGGTTACACTAGCCGGAAAGCTGTGTACATGTCCACACGATGCAAGCTGATGATCGTGTGTTTACTTTAGATGCATCTAATTACTACCATGTGAATAGAAGGATCAAAAAGCTTAAGAGTGACGGTTTCCGTCTGTCTGATTTTCACTAGCGCCTTGTCAATCCTGACGAAGAGAAAGATGTACCGTACCAAGCTTTTGAATGAGCTTTGCAGTGCATAGACACAGAGTTGCAAACTTGCATTATCTATTCTATTCTACACGTAAGAATGTACAAAGAAGGGTTATTCTTCAGCTATCTGAATAATATGCTTATGTAGGTTATATCTATATCTACACTGTATCGTCTATTTACGTACAGAGTACAGAAGATGAGATATAGAACTGCACGTTTTTGTGTTGCTGTTGATGATGAAGGTGACAATACCACCAGTAATAAAACATGGGTAAATGGATTTTAAGCTTAAATCCAGCATCTCCCAGCAAAAGCTTGTAGTTCAATGTTACTGACATGCTGACTCTTACATGTCCTATATCGGTGACAATTTCACCGGATGAATGAGTTGGGATTAGAGAGAGTGAATTTTCAGTGCATGATGCAGACAAGTACCGTAAAAATTATATACTTTCGGAGCATGACGACAACGGTTAACAAAAAAGGTAGGAGTTGAATTTCACTGCTTCAAATGTCATAGAAAGGAGAAAGTTTCATGTTTTATACACATAGTTTACATTTGTGTGTATTTCTACTTGCGTGCATTTGTTTTCATCCGGAGAACCTTTCAAGTTTGGATAAAGAAACTAGAGACACGCATAATGACAAGGGCAACAGCAAGAAAGTTTTGTGTAACAACTTGTAATTTGTCATTTGATGCAGGCAAGAGACCTTTCTAATGGCTGGTTGGATCATCTACTCAGCTTTCTGATGTATACTCATATATAGTATCTGTATAATATAATTAATTAGCTATATTTTCGTTTATCGCTTACTTCAAACAATGACAAGTCCAAATGTGAAGCTACACGATTGAAGCTTGTGGTTGGATATTTTCAAAGAAAACACTACTGCAAGAATAGAACACGTAAATGATAGAAATTAATTGTCTTTGAAATCAATTACAGTCAGACTGAAAACAAGTAAAAAATAATACATTTTTTGTCTTTGTGTTTTTGTTTAATTAACGACCAGTGTCAGGCTGAAACATCAAGCCATACTAAAGGGATAGTATTATCATACACATTTATATATATACCTAGGCTCAATTTGCTAGCTTTCTTGTTTTTAAGAAAATGGATTTTTATAATGCATCAAGGCATAAGGCATTGGCTTTAGTGTACTTGTTCTACTCTGGTTTGTTATGTATTTATTATGTACTGTTCTAAAACCTGCTAAGGCAGGTTTGTATAAAGTTTTAGTATGAGTAATTAAACATTTTCCCATCAATAGTTCGTCTTAACTTAACAAACGATCGTGAAATTCCAGAGGATTTGCTCCCTTGATACGCACCATTTGCGACCAAATTTCGCTGAGTGGGCGGAACGGGTACCCCATAGGACGTCGCTGCCGTTTGAACACTTTCGTAACTATACCCTCCAGTGTTCTTTTCTACACCGTTACTGCTATAACCCCCGCCTGAATTAGCTCCGGAGGGGCCATTTTCATATGTGACATCTGCTTTATAGCCATTTTCGTCTGCGCGATACGTAGTAACTTGAAGTCGACCGTCGGGAAGAAGCACACTATACCTACCGCGTGTCAAATGCCCATTTCTTTCTTCTTCATGGCCAAATTGTTGCCCAGCACCTCCATCATCCACGCCGTATTCAAACCGGTAATTAGCGGAGCCCTACAATTTTCAAGTTCGTACATTATTTTTACCCGACTAGGTTGCGACGTAGAAGATGGAATACTTATGTACGCTTTACATATTAAGAATTTAGACAAGCTGAATATGTCATGAAAACGAATATTATCACCTAGTTCTTACCGACTTGTCACTATTATCGATTCCTTTTGAAGATTGATCGCCTGAATATCCCGTTCCATCCACCAAATGGCCGTGGTGGCTAATAATCGCTAGAGTTGTAACCAGTAATAGAATGGGATTTATCTATAAAAATATATAGACAATATTCATACTTCGCAAAAGCTTAAAGTTTCTTGTAAATAGAACACAGGAGAATAGAGTTTTGTACCGCAATGGGGTAATATAACGCATTTTTCTTAAGCCTGTATGCTTAAATTATCAAATTGTTGATATAATCTAAATAACCTTTCCAACTCCTTTTGCGAATGGTTTACAATTCGAACAATCTGGCTATGCAGTGAAATTTATTTTTTTAGTATTTTAGTCGTATTTAAACTATACGAATTGCGCGCTTGCTTCGGGTTTTTCCTTTTGACATTCATTGTTCTTGTGTAATATTCATTTTGGCTTTTCGCAAAATATTAATCCGGGTGCACACAAACACGGCAGTTAATTTTTTTGGCAAGATTCATATGATAAAAGATTTGTAAGTACATGTTTCATGATTTATTCAGTTTTTTGTTATCGCCTTTTACCTATTTTTATACAAGAGCATATATGCGAACTTTCATTTTAAACTAGAAAGCAGAAAAAGTAATCCTTTGAGACTGACGGCGCTGTAGACATTGACATTATTACATTTAGTAAGTTCCAAAGACTAGAATATTGTGCACATGTGCTATCTGGTTAAAATTAGAGCGGAAAACCACCGTAATGGCCATGAAACATGCATAATACTAACTTATGCTACTAGATTTAATAACCTCTGCAAAGAGACTTATAACAGAAATATAATATTTCAAAATTTCCAATAAACATGTAAACAATATGTCTATCTATGAGTCGACTTTGGCAGTAGTTCTTTTGTTTTCAATTATAATGAATCTTTATAATACTCAAACAGAAATAATTTAAAACTATATTGTATGGTTTCTCAACTTACGGATAGACGTTTCATTGTTATAACGGTTGCCATTTTCCAGGATTTTGGGAATCAACCTTTTGTATGGCAATATTTTCGGAAGGATTACTTCTATTTAAATAGTAAAGCAGTAGACAAATTCAACGGATTTCTTCAAATTGTTTGTTTGCGTCAGAATCGCTTCATGAAAGGTATCCCATGAGAAAATTTGATATTTTCGTCTTTGATTATCAAAAATATTACTGGTATATCGATAATATGGCAGTAGTTACATGGAACAACATTTTTTATTGCTCCATTTAAAATGCACAGTAAAGTAAATAAGATTACAAAAGAAAGTTCAAAGGTAAATTAAGCTTCTCAAAAAATATAATTCAACAAAATCACTTTTTTGCACAAATCAATACTGGAGTTTCACAATAAAAACGAACTTAGCACATGCCATATAAACCTCTAAAAGCTAGTGAACCGCATACCGCATAAGACTTTGGTAAATGTTTTATGCTGTTTTGTTTTGTATTTCAGTCTTGCCACAAATAAAAAGCTCTTTCCACATCATCTTAAACTTCAGAACTAGCATCGATAAAGATTTAGAGTTTTATATATACTCATTTGAAGTCTATCCCCGTAGTGCAAGATTGTCATTAAACTTGTCCGTCAATGTGCTTTTGTCGTAATATTTTAAAATGTCTTGTGTACAAACAGCAAAATTCATTTAATATGCAATAGAAAATTCAAGCAATTAATGCAAATTTTCATTTTGTGCTATGTCGATATCAGCCTTCACGTGTTTGATTAGTGATTTTTATTTAAAATAGACTAATATCATCTCGACCTTGAGAGCTCATCCCTAGGTGCTGTTCATTTTTAATAAATACTTTAATTGCAACATGAATTATCCCACGATTATCAAGAACATTATTGATTATGACTTGGCTTTCATTTTTCGACATTTAGTCAAAATGGTTTCAATAGATGACATGATATTTTATTGTTATATTTTGAGTATAGAAGAAATTGGAACACATTGATTGACAAAGAACGTTATCTGCAATAAATAGGACTATAGTCCAATACCGTCGTGTTTTATCCACCTCCAAAGCAAATATTGCCATAATTTAAACCAGCAGAAGTCCGCAAAATGACAGCAATAATAAATTGTAACTCAGACGGGGCTCGCAGAGTTCGTGAGAAATATAATTAGTTTGCTTTATGGGATGTTTGATACATATCTAGTAACAACACTAACACCGTGATATTATTTCACAATTTTGATGTGTCTTGCTCAAATTCATTATCCGAAATCCGACAGGTATACAGAGAATACCAGTATATTAAATTAGAACCAGCGGAGCTTTAAAAATACATGCACCACATGAATCCATCTTTAGCGTCTCCGCCAGAGACGTAAACAAGCGAATGTTGTGTTTTGTAGTAATTAAACATGTCGTGTATGCATGATTCCTATCAAAGACATGACACGATCCGGACTGACAAAAGTCTACATGTATGTACATCATCAGAGTTGCAATAGGAGTGTAGTTTATATATTTGAGTTGATGATGCAATAAGCATTCACGGGAAGCCATTGTTTCTCCAAAAACACTCTATATTTACCAAAATTCCAAGTGATAGGATACACGGGCATCATTTGTGCCGTGTACCCGATCAGAGTCAAGCGTAGGTGGACATAGAGCCTCTGATGCATATATATTTAAAGAGCCCTGCCGCGAAAATATTCCAAAATATGTATAAAAAATAAATAAATAAATAAAAATGACACTGTTTTACCTATCCGGAAAACGTAGCAAAATGACATTTCTCTCATTTTATTCAAAATACAAAGATTAAAAAGTCACTGTTGACACAAACTTTTATACATTTCTCCAGCTTTCATTCTTTGCAATTTTTATTAGTTGAAAAGCATAAAAAACATGAAAGGTTACACAAGATATAAACAACAAGATACATTCTATTAAGACAGCGTAGTAAATATGTAAAGATGAGTAGTACAAACTATATAGGTAGTACCCATGACCTATTTTTGTCCCAATAGCATTTTTGCGAAACACAATCTATTATTGGATTGTAGTTGGGGGCTGTACGGTGGTTGTCATTGCTGAAGTTTCCATTTCGGTAGTAGATGTAGTACTGGTTGCCGTCAATGTTGACATAGATGATGATGCACCAGACCTTATCGCATTTTGATTTTGATTATTGCCATCAACTGCATTGGGAGGAAGGACATTTATCCTAAACCAGGCCCATTTATCAGCCACATTGGGGTTTGATACTATGATATTTCCCGGAGGGTAATAGTTTGCAACCACCACCGTTTGGTTGCCCTGTTTAGCAACACCTATGCCAACATCTGTCGTCGACTTCCAAACCAACTGAGTGAAAGCTGATTGTCCAGAAGGTTCTTCCCAGTCATAACGGTACGCTCCTTGATACCAGGCGGCGACAGCCAGCTTTACAGCCTCTCTCGCGTCGATGCCTGAACCCGCAACGCGATACAAATTCTGAGAATATGAGCGATCAGACCAGGGTTGAGTTTTTAACATTGGCTCTTCTACTTGGCTTTCCGCCCACTTCTGAGCAGCGTCAGAGAGCTTGAGAAAAGAAAGATAACATGGAGCCTTGAAAAAAATTATATATAAGGAAACAGCAATATCAAGATTTTATTTTACCGTTTGGTTAAGCTCGACGGGTGGAGAGTGATGAATGTTTCGATAATAATTATGAAATGCCACACCATCGTCCTTGTAGTCTAAAATTAATTCGGAATTTTGGCTAGTTGCTGAACTTTTAGTTATTTTAAATAATAAAAATTAGAGGGGTTCCAGTTCTATTTCTGTGTACCTGGAGAATTGAGCTGTTCTGAAGTAGGAAGAACCAGTTGTCGAATTTCTCTTTCGGTCAGATTCAATTCTGTTGGTCCGTTCAATGAATAATCCGCTGAGGGTAAGTAATGATGATTTATAAAAGTAGTTATACTTTGTGTGTGTGTATACAGAGAAATGCGTGAATACTTTTGAACTTACAAATATTACAATTCGACATAAAGTCATTAAATCTTTGAATTCCTCTCCACCTTCCTTTACATCCACATTTCAGAATTCCTTCACTAAACGCCTGATCTCTTTCACATCTGTACTTTCCAATTGTTCCTTTGGTGGAAGTACCATTTACACAATCTATCGTACGGTTTTCTTTGGGCAGCTCACAATCAACAATAGTACCCTAATAGTTTTGCATAAAAGATAAATAGTTACAAGTACAAACAAACTATGATTTATGATTTTGTGTAATTTTTTTATGAAAATCTTGAAAAATCTTACAGGCAACAAGGACAATTTAGGACATGGAATGGCTGCATAACAAATCACAGCAACATTTAAAATTATAAAAATTGTAGAAACAAATGAGAGAGTGTGTACTCTGTTCTTAGAATGTTTGCGTTCCATTTTTATCTTTTAAGATTACTATAATGTATATTGAAATTCCTGTATTTTTAAATTTTCAAAAAATTCTGGACAACTACTCCAGGAATTGCTGTTAGGAGCACCACAGATATGATACTGATTTTTGTGGGGATTATGCTCAAATAGTGCAGCTCAAGGCTCAAACAAATACAAGGCTCGCTTATACAGAGTTACCTCATCGTATGCTTATAATTAGCACGAATAGTTCAACTACTTAAATTAAGAAGCGTGGGCAGTTTTAAGAATAGCCCACGCATAGGATCCGGTCCTTGTAAAATGGCTACAATGTGAATTAGAGTACTACGAGTATGACCATTCAATTTGCACATAAGTTCTAGAATAATTAAATAAATGAATTCTGTTTATTTTGTGAATAACCATTTACGATACAAAAAACAATGCTTGCAATAATTAGTATAAAAATATATAACGCTTCTCTCGGTTTTGTAACAAATACATATATCTACAGACATTTTTGGTACATTAGCTACAAATACAACAAAATATTTGAAGCGACGGGTTGACATTAAAATACAAAACTAGATCTACAAAACAATTTGTTAAGCAAGAAGGGGATGACGATCATGAGGATGTTGGTAACATCTTTAGCAAGCTCTTTGCTCGTCTTACATCATTAGGTAAAACTGTCCTCTAGCCCTGAAAATACAGTACGGTGTGAATTGAAACGTGAAAATTATGATAATTGAAAGTCTACACATTTCATGCAGAATAGCACATCGAAGTAGGTATTAAGTTTGTCCCCCTTCAAGAGCATTCGTTTTACAAAATATTTGCTTCTCAAGGAAGTACGAATAAGACTTACGTTGAAGGGCAATCTGCACCAAATGGAATACGCTCAGTACAACCCGTTGATCTTGTTAGGGATTTGAAATGGTCCCAGCTATCGGCTTTGCAGGCAGTAATATTCTTTCCGTGGGATAAGGATTCGCGATAGTAGGTAGCGGAGATCAAATGGCTGCATTTACCGGATACCTGGTACAATATTAATTGAGAATTCAGTTTTCAATTATCTTATGCTTGTAGCCGGTTTTCTGTTATAATATTACATTGCAAAACTTTGTTACTTTACCTGCTCGGCAATCATAGCAAGGGGATGTGCTTCATAGCACCTGTGTTGGAATTTTCCTCCATTCTATCAATGAAATTTATTTGTAAAGAAACTTTCTAGAATTGAGAGTAAATGTAAATAGCAGTATTCATACCGGGTAGAAATCCGCATGTCCAATCTTTCCTTCCAGGCCAAGTTGACCCATGTTTGTATGAATTACTTCCACAAATTCAGCATCTTCAGCGTCCAGCTTTTCAGAAGCAGCTTTTTTATCTCCCCTGAACAAAAGTCCAGCAGGGTCCAAACCTAAAAGTTAATTGTTCTTTTAGACTACCTTCGGACATTTAAACAATCTGCTTATTTAATGAGGTATAGGTTATTGATACAAACCTGTGATACGACCAATCTTGGCATTGATGCCCCAATTAGATTTCAATAAATGAGCACTAGTTCCCCCAATATGACTGCCTAAACTCAGACCGATAATATGAACATCCGAAAAGTCCCGTATGATTTCATTTTGGTATAGTGCTGCCATCAAGTCGGCCAGCTTTTCCCCTACCATTGGAACATTCTTCACAACTTCTCCGTAAAGAAGAGGATTCGGGAGGGCGCTTGGATTTGCTAGTTCTCCCCAATCCAGACATATCAAGTTCATTGGAGTGTTGTCTTCTTCGATTCTTTGCAAATATGCTTTGAAACAAAATATTTATTTTATAGGGACACAAATGACAAATAAAAAAATACATACAATACAAAAAATGCATTAGAATATTTAGTGCATCAGGAAGGAAATGGGCTTATTTTCAAACAATACGAATCATCTTTTTGGTCAAATATCGAATAAGTTTTTAAATGTACGTGAGATGGGCACATAATTTCATTTTTTATCAATAATTTTCATTTTGACCGGTTTTTTGATGCGGCCAGTAAAAACATTTTCATAATTAACATGTTAAGATGACTTCTTCCGTGTCATTAGGCCATTTGGTGGCTTTTGAGGTGGGATAAAAAACGCAGAGATTCTACTGACTTCCCTACTTTGCTAATGCGCATTTTGATGCAGTACAATAGTGAATCGATGAGTCAAATTTAAGTCGAACTAGTCTATTGTACCGTAACTGTGTTAGAAGGTGTAACACCTTGATTTAACATTACGAATTTAATAAATGATTTGCAAGACATAGGACACCACTTATTATACAGGAACACATACGGAAACGCTGTTGCCTCATAATATTTCACACATATTCGAGCATGACAAGTAAATGGTATTTATAAGCTACATTTAAAATAATATTACCATAACGTAAAGGAGCATGTAAAATATTAAATAACTTCTCATTCTCAAAAAAGTACTATTAGATGTTAGAAGTGCAGTATATGATTTGAGTAATAATAAGCATATTATAATATAAGAATTATTAGTAAAAAGGAACCATGCACTGTTCACTTCAAAGATCATGTTGATTAAAGCTACCCAATTACCCAAAAGATGAAAAGGGAAAGTGGTTGGTCGTCCACATACACTTGCATTGAGCATCTTTTATGCTGTTAAACTACCTATATGCAGCGAAAACTGCAGTCTACCCAAACATCACGCTTGGTGGGCACTTCGTTTATCTTTTGAATGCGTGCGTGCTTGCATTCTGCAAAATTTAAAATGATATAAGTATATATCTAACTACCTACCTACTTCACGACGCACGACATGCACATGCATTATTGCTGTTTGTACGAAAACTGCAATGCAAAAATGCACTTTGTATACTTTGAGCTATACTACATTTTCTTACGGAACACGTTGGATGTAGTAAAAGTATAAATGCAATTAGCGTAAAAAGAACATAAACAAATAAAGTAAATATGATTACCGTCATGACTCATGTAACATATCACTTCATTTTATCTTTATCTTCTTCAAAAACACTCGTGATTAATTGCTCATCTTTTCTCTTGAGTTCTATTTTTGACTCGCTTATGAATGACGTAGCTAATTATGTAATTCTTTTATAAATATCAAAATTTAGTATTTGTACAACTTACCCTGAATCAAACTCTTTGGGAACTGCCACTTGTCACAGTGAGCCAGGTAGCCATGAACAAAAAACTTGGTTGGTACATTTGACTTCAGCTGATACGAATCGTTTTTTCCGATTTCATCAACCCTAATTTCTTGGTAATTGCTTACGTTTCTGAGGAATGCAAAAAAAGTTTATGTTATGAGTTTGAAACTGAGAGCTAAGCATATAGCACAAAGTAATGCTAATGATGAAATCTTACTTCAGATCATGGTACAAACGGAATTTGATTGTGTCACGCATTTGCTCGTCACTAAGTACTTCTTCTGGGAATAATGACTCGATTCCTACTGAGATTAGATCATCCAAGTTTCGGATTCTGAACTGCGGACGGCCTGTTGAGAATTTCACAAAAATGATACGTATTAGGAACTGTCATTTCAATTTTTTCATTGCAATTGGCTTAGATTTTGTTGCCCGGCTTTACCTTTGATGACTAGTTGAGATGCAACGTGGCTAAATAGCATAACCACTACCCCGGTTATTAGGAAGAACTTCCAGTTCAATTTTACTGACATTTTTGTAACGTCTTTGTCCAAAGTTTTTTATTATAAGTTGTTCTCGAAATTAACAAAGATTTTATCAGGCACAAAAATATAAACCAATATATCCTTTGCACGATCACTACTCACTCACAGCCTCAGCAAAACTGAATCATTTCAGTTGCCAATTATGATTGCATTTATTTGCATGAGTATATATGCGTTTGTTACTTAAAAGTGTAATGTCGATGCGTAGAGAAAGCTCACGAAAATGTTCACACTAGAGCGACTGCAAAAATGCTAGTCGTTATTTATAAGACCAAGATAAGATAATTTCTGAAACACAAGCGAACGGTTGCCTGTTTATTATAAAAGTTAGGAGCAGCAATGATTCATACTATTATATTCTCATAAGTCATAATCATTTTAAGACTTTTGTTTTTGTCTTTAAAATTTACTATTAAAGGAACGGTGTACCCTTCTTCAAAGCATGTACCTACTTTTTTGCTGTAGCTAGAAAAATGTTTGCACACTATTTACAGTACCTTCACTCTCACAAAACTACTACATCCCGTATATGTACAGGACAAAATGCGCTCGTAATTGGCAAAATTGGTTTAGCTGCATTTTTACAAATTGAATATACTATTTATATATAGCTGCATTTAACATAGATGTACCACATGTGCCTTACGTTTCAGTAATGGGGAAATGCATTTCTGTACCTACATTTCTCATTGGTAGTGTTGCAAATTTGTTCAGAACATGCATAATTTTACTTTTATTATGTACTTGTTATTATGAATATGACTTATTTATAGCTTGGGAAAAGGGATGTTATGAAGCAATGCATTTATTAAAGAAAAAATGGTATGAAGCTATTTATTGCAAACTAGATCTCAAATGTCAGTAAGTCAGTAATATATGCTGAAACTCAAGTGGTTTTTGTTCAGTGATAAATTGATTAGATTGTTATATCGTCCTTTTACAAAACTTTACTCCTGCTTTTAGTATAGTAATTAAGACAGGAAGGATGTATTTTGCAAAAAAAACTACATATAATAATATTAAGCACAGTCCTTAGCATCTTACACATTTCATTATTTATTTATGTTTACCATTTCCTTCATATCATAAATTTTAAAGTTGAATCTTATCGTACAGGAATGTAGGACTTTTAACGTTTCATCAATTTGTGCTAGAAATGATGGGATAATTTTAAGAAATGGCAAAATAATGTGTGTCTTTGGGTTAGTATTAAAGTACGTATCTCAACTAGCAAAGTAGACACTATACTCTGCATACGAATGTGCTGAATAAAAGTTTCATATAACATGTACATACTGCCTAATTTTTCCGCAACACATTGGGCTGTGACAATGAATTCTTTGCACGAAAAATCATCAAAGCGTGTAGTATATTTAACCACCATGAATTACCATGTAGAAATAGTAATACCTATATTTTGTGGGCTTAAATAAAGTAAACGACACGAGAGAGAAAGTAGTTTTTATTTTCATACTTGGTTACATTTTCATGATTTTTTCGTTTTAAACTTAAGAAATTAGCGACAACTTATGGTTGACAGGTTATACACGTGAAACAATCAAGTTTGCTCACAATTTAAGAGATAGGATTAATTCTACATTTATGTAAAAATATGAAAATACTGGGTTTAGAATTTGACTTGAATTAATTCATTACAAAAATATATAGAGTATTCGTGATGAGCTATCACTTTTATTAAAACATTCATTCGTGTGACTGTGTTAGTTACTAATCTTGTTCTCATCTATGCACACGCAGGTGATACAAAAGATACTCGTAAACGTACATTTCCTGTGGACTTACGTAGTGAAAAGATATAGCATTTTCGGAGCAGCAATCCATACCCTGAAAGTCGACAGACAATTAATAATAATATAGAATATACAAAACATGATATTATACCATCACAAGCATGTTGTGTGCAATCGCAATTTTTTATTGCAAAAAATATTTCTTAATCTAGCTTTCAAATTTAACTCAAAGCTGTTTGAGAAAAATAATTTTGAAAGCGTTTTGTGAAATTTGTAAGATTTGTGAGATTATAACTATTCATGATTACGAAATTTGCAATCATTTTTAAATGGGATTATTTATATAGAACGTGCCTTGTAACACTAAAGCTTTACTCGACGGTTATACATTTTTTACACAAAAATACAGATTTTTTATGACCAACTTACTGATTTTTGAGGATATTTAATATATTGATGCCACCATTTTGGTACGGCTCCTGGATTAACGTGGTGTCTAGCCGGATATCCATTAAACGTATACCGGCCAAACTTATCTCTTGTGTCTACATATGTTACGTTTGCCGCGTCCAAACAGCGTGCTGTTGTTTAGAAGGTTGATTATTTGAAAATAACTATACCTACACACGTACATCATAATGGTAGAAGACGGTATGAACTGTGACAGTTGTCACCATAATTGGATGTTACATCTGTAAAGCTAATTAGCTAATTGCATGATACATATTCGAATTATTGTTTTACCTATGTTCATATCCTCTGCACCGCCTTCCAAGCCACGTTTACAATTGGAGTGCTTGTACCCCTTCTCCACTAAATCCTTCACTGCTGCTTTACTTAGCACGTAACCTTAGCACATGATCATAATATATGAATGATAAAGAGTGTATTTTTGCCACGATTTGAAAAAATAGAAAATCAAATCCTTCCAAATACCTGCTCCTCCGCTCATCCATCGTGAAGTAGTATTTTTCTTTCTATTTTTAAGTTCAAAATAGCAACCAAAATAGCTGGGAGCAGAGCTATTGTAATCCTTTAAAAGATTTTTTAGGTTTTCCACCACGACGTATGTGTCATCGTCCGCCTTCAAGATAAAATCTACTTGATTCAAGTATTCTTCGTAGATAAGCTTAAATGCGCCTCGTGTTTTGGACCAAAGACCATTTCTACCTTCCTTAGCCCCTTTAATTACTGTGGTGGGTAGAGTGGCATCTAAATGTCAAAAAATCACAGTTGACAGCAATTTAACTGATGAAATTGATGCGATACATCTTAGTGAAAACTGAATGGACTAATATGCGGATATATACTCTTAGATCAAAAGTAGCTAGTAGATAAGGTTTTCTAAAATGGAATACCATTCTCATTTGCATTAGTGCACAGTGCAGTCGAAAAGCGTTTATATCATTTTTCTTTTTTTTGAACATACATGAGATCAATAGATAAAAATGATTACTGAAAACTTACCATATTCCGTGCTGATAAAAAGGAGCTTATCACACCGTTTTCCCCATGTTTTCTTTACGTTAATGGCTTTGTTCTTGTGATTTTTTGGCCCAGTTAAAACCCAGCAAAGAAGCTTTATTCTTTTTATAGAATCATGGCGTTTGGGTGCAGGTGCAGTAGATGCAATTGTTTCGCTTACCTTTTTCACTTTTGTTGGATCAGTACTGGAAATGTTTTGATGTTCAGAAGGCAAAGGCGATACAGTTATGGAATTATTTTCAAAATTATTCTTAGAATCAAGATGCAGATCTGGTTCTGTAAGACCTCTACGAAAAAATTCATGTAAAATATAATAAGAATTGTTTCAAACAGTCCAATATTGTTTTATTTAATGAACAAAACGTACAATTTATTTACGTGCTTCTCCAACTTGGATAGTAAATTAAATACGTCACACGTCGAAGTTCCAAATTGACCTGGCCCAACTAGTTGATTTAAAAGCATGCTGAAAATTATTCCTAACATAAAACACAGTGCACACGCGCACCGATGACCAAAATTCATCTTTATACTGAAAATAATGATAAAATGATGTACAATTTTGCGCGAGACGTTGCACCAGACATTGACGCATTTCTGTAATTATCAACTTCTTCTGCTTCTGCTGACACAGAATACCGAAAATTAAGAAATGGCTGCACATGTTACAATTGACGAGATCAATCATATATCATATGTGCATAAAGCATTATGAAGCTTCAAGGACATCGCTAACTTTAACTGACTCTCAATAGCTACTTAAATATATGAACATTTGGCGATTTCACCATCCTTTATTTAAAGAACGAGCTATTATATACTAGTACTGTCAACTCCAATGCTGAGTCACTTTTGCATAAATTGACAAACAAAAATAATAACATTTTTGCAGACATCTAAAGTTTATTACATCCATAAATTTATTTATACATGTATAATAATCCAAGAGGTTCAACGGTGATAAGGTTTGTGCCAGGGTTTTAAAAAGTATCACATTTACAAAATTATTGTTCGAAACAAGTTTATTATAGGTTACAAACATTGGAATGTACGCAACCCTACTCTACCTTATTTTCCTCATTTGCAGAACATGATATCATCCATTATAGGTTTTAATTATACCAAGTTAATAGTATTACGATCCTTTACTGGTTTTAAGATTTATTCAGTATTTTACCCTGATCAATCCTTTCTACTTTTCACATGGATGGCTTAGGTATACGCAAGATAAAATTTTTACTCATAAATTACAATTTATAAATAGTCATGTACGCAAAAACTTTTACGTTCTAATGGTGCTGGAATGTGCTTTTTCCGAAATGAACACCAGTTTAGAATTACAAGTCGATAGTATAATGAAATATCACGGAGTCAGGAACGTTTATGATACAATTCAAGTACTGATATTATATAGCTCGTTGGGTTACTTAACTTCGATATTATATAGTTTATACACGTTCTGCGAACACTTTCAGAAACAACTGGTTAATATTAGGGTACTATTGTTGAATTTCATTATTACGTCTATTTGTATACTTACTTCCCTTTGGTATGCTATAAAATGACGAAATTCCAAATATCTAAATGTCATTGTTTCGGTTCAGCAAATAAGAATGTGTGTATTATTGTATCACATAATATTAAACTGCCTGGAAAAGTACCATTTCTGAATATTTACTTAAGACTAAAAATATTGCTCTTTGTATGTGTGTGTATATATAACTATGTTGTTGCAATTTTATTTGCAGAAAAAATACAATTGTTTTAAGAGATACATCACGTCGGTTTATTTCCATCATTATGACTTTTGATTTTCTCCGCAGCCAAACAAGTATGCAAACTCAAAACCAAATTTAGGAAGGATTACAACCTTGGAACCTAGAACAAATCAAAGTACAGAAAATCGTTTTCACTACTCTGATTTTGCTTTACCAATGAATCATAGCACTTATATGTGGTACATGTGGCACCTTGTCGGCAAGTAGGATTGAGAACTTCTAGTTGCATGCCGTTCGCCTCCCAATGCTTCCTGTTGATGAAGTCCCACCGGTGACGGAGCAATGGTACTAAGTTTAGTAACATTCAACTGAATAGCTTCCAATGCTTCTCCTTTGTCGTCATCACAGTCGTTGTTCCCAAATATTTCACGGAGGAATTCAGGCGTATGAGTGGTCGAAGAGGATGAATCCGACCTAAAGAATCCAGGAGTTACCATTTCTAAAGATCTCGGGATTCCACCGACTTTATCGACCAGCCAATATGTGTTCATTGTTCCTTTCCCCTGGATTCGATGGAACAAAGAGTACAAAAGAATGTAAATCCATCATGTTATGACTGACTTTCATAGAATATAAAATAACCAGCAATATCATGTCATAATTGTATGGGTTTTACAAATAATAAATTATGACGTAGGTATTTTGTTCTTTGCTCAATACCTTTACATCAAGAACCCCTCTGTCTTCTGTTATGAAACCGCCAATCTCATCCAGCATTACTTTTGTTGATTCTGTGATGTGGATCTTCATTGCTAAAGTTAGATAAAGTGAAACAATATCTCATGTTCGATCCAGATCTTAAGTGTGATATATGTCACCACGTTC
Organism: Entomobrya proxima; assembly: GCA_029691765.1. NCBI lineage: Eukaryota > Metazoa > Arthropoda > Collembola > Entomobryomorpha > Entomobryidae > Entomobrya > Entomobrya proxima. The sequence continues at coordinate 31,172,382 of CM056168.1, forward strand.
GTTTACTGGGGGATTTCTTGGAAACTTTGTTTTGTTGGGGGAAAACTTACGTTCTCCGTGACTCTCCATTCTGCTTGCCACATTGATTGCATCTCCAAACAGGCAATATCTGGGCATTTTTGTGCCCACGACGCCAGCCACGCAACATCCTGTGTTGATTCCCACTCTAATTTGCAAACCTGTTCCGGGTCGATGGGGTATTTCAAAATTTCTCACACCTACAACACGTAAACAATTTACAATTTATTGTGTATACTAAATAATTTCCAATAAAAGTCATTCATATGTACAAAAAAGTATCCCAAATATTTTGTACGCGTTGCATCACACTAACCTGCTATTAGATCCAAAGCCATGGTACAGATTTCTGCAGCATGCAAATTTCCGTTTCTTATTGGCAGTCCAGATACGACCATATATGCATCACCTGTTAATTTATTCAGACTTACTGCTTAATCTCCTATTGGACCAGCATACATAACTTTACCTTATACCAGTTGTAATCTTACCAATTGTTTCAACCTTGTATACATCATAGTTTTCAATGCGGGAATCAAACATCTTGTATAAGCTATTTAGCATGATGACAATCTAGAAAATAAAATATTTTAAAAGTTTTTTGTAACGGCTGGATTACAAAAGTGGTTAGGTATTTCCATTTCCATACATTTCCATTGATAAATCAAACTTACTTCCATGGGGGAGGACGATGAGGAGATTGCAGTGAAACTGACTATGTCACTGAAATATATTGTAACAGACTCAAAGTTCTCAGCGGGAACTTGCTTCTTAGCACGAAGCTGTCTAATTACTTCCGCCGGAAGCATTTGATGGAGTAAACGATCCGATTTCCTTTTTTCCCGTTTTAGATCTGCCGTCTTGGAACTCAGTACCACGGAATATGACTGAAGTTTTGGGGCAACATGCAAATACATTTTGTCTGGGTTAATTTGGCATCTTTCGTTGAATTCCGTTTGGATGACTTGATAGAAATTCATTATTCCTTTGCTACTTCAGTTGAAGTGTGAATATTAATCAATAGGCTTACCTGAATGGTCACAGTGACATTTCTCACAAGATATATTATTACTGGGGAGATCAACATGACAAGTATCAATAAGGTGGCAGCTACTACTTTTTTCACTTTGGCAGAAACCATTTCATCCATCACTTGATTACTGTTACAGGGAATTTGTCAAGAATAACGTTGAATGAAATACTATTTTTAAAACATGTGACATTAAATTTGTGAATCTATCTTGGGCTTGAAGTTCCATTCTGAAGTGACATATTTCTGATCAAGCACATTTAAGAGTGAGAAAACCTTGTTACTTACTCAATCGTGACTCTGACGTGTGTCTGGATCTTTCTCAGTTCGTCGATGTACGTTGTCATATTGCCATAATACGCTTTAGCATTGGCGTTATTGGCTTGGATCTCGTCTCGATTATTTCTATATATCACTGCTCGCCTAATTAAAAATGACAGAAAAGTTGAAAAGTATATACCTATACCTACCTATATATAATGCTATAAATACTAAGTTTAGCAAACTTTGACAACTTTACAACAGCGACAAGGTGTTGGTTTATGAAAATCCCATTGTATTTTACTTACCTTTGTACAAGTTGAAGGTATCCTTGTTTCCAATTATGGTTTATCAGCCGATCCCACATTACCGTGACTTCCGGAGAAAATGACTTGGTTGCGTTCAGGTAATCAGCAGCAAGTGCGTCAAACTGAATAAACTTATTGTATGAACTCTGTGAAAGTTTTCCCTTTCCAAAATAGAAGAGCCCGTAAATCATTGAGATGCTGTAGTTTTCGATGCATCGAATTATGTTTTTGTAAGCTATTAGAACTCTAGACAGACAAAGAACAAAAATTAAGTAGGCTGACAATTTATTATAACTAAATGCGTAGTGTAGTCTCAAGCAAGCTTCATTTCTACAGCAAAGGTTGTGCATAAGATACATAGGCACCACATATCATTCATACATTCTTTTACATCATCCATTCTATTTCTGGAACATCATAGTTGACCCTGACAAAAAACATAGATTCAATGGACTGGAAAAGTTATAAAGTAGGATTTACAACAAAATAGGAACGTAGGAAAAGTTCTCCAATGTAAAGTTGCAAGTTGGAAACAGGAAGATAAAACCTAACAGATGGGTAACTTTAGGTCTAGTACCAGAGATCCTAGTCATATCGTCGTGTTTTTTGCTCATTAGGAATGCAATCATCATGAAAAGAGATGGATTTTTCCAAGAAAAGAGGAGCTTTCTTTATTAGAGCGAGTTTCAGTAGGGAGGTTAATGTGAAAAAATTAAACAAAATCGTGCTATGAATGTAAAATTTCTGAATGACAAATTTGGGTTACTTGAAAAAGCATTATGTGAAAGCACATGGAACAAATGCTCTATGTATACAAGTGCTACATTTCATATTTCATCAGTGTAGTTTTGCAAAAGTCTTACTTCCAAACTCCGGAGGTTGTAGTTTTACGAATCTGATCTGAGAGCAAGTCCAAAATCACATCGTTTGCGACATTATACCAAAGCAGCTCATTTAGTGCTATGTCATCTGCTGTATCATTTTGTGCACTACTTGAAAACGTAAAAGGAAGAATAGAAATTTGTTATGAAAATGAGAAGTGGCAACGTTTTGCCTATTTTTTGCATGGACGGTACACTGGAATACGTGTTGTAGTACGTTATCATAAACTATCGTGGTAGTTGTGGTTGGGATTCCCAACGTCCCAACTTGGGAACACTTATCATGATAGGTATTAGTTACGTACGACGACGTGCGTGTTCAAGTATTCATTCAGGAAAACTTGAGATTATCATGTACAATATTTTTCGCCAATTTTCTGAGAATATATCTATTGAATTCATTACTAAACCATTTTGTTCAATTAGGCAACTTACGTAAGCTCAAAAACCCGTTCTCGCGTAGACCTTTGGAGAAATGTGAAAGGATTAAAGATTTGAAATTTACAAAAAATATACAGACATAAATTTTAAAAATTTTAAAGTACGAAAGTACATGTGGTACCTTAAGGATTCAACAGTTGGCACATATTTAAATAGGTTTGTGGATATATTGTTGATAACTTCCTCAGTCCGATCGAATCTCAAGCTGAGAGAACTCCTGCACAAGGAATTTCGCATTTTAGCGGACATGCCATTTTCATGTTTTCTAGTCGGTGATGACATTGTTGATGGTGATGATGTTGGTGAAAGTGAGGTAATGGTGACAGAATTACTAATTTTAGAGGGAAAGGAAGCTGGATATGCATGAATGCTAGCAGTGGTAGTGGTGAAAGGACGGGGTAGTACTTTCTCAGGTCGTGATGTAGCCGTTGAAGTAGAATCGGTGACGGTGATGACGGATCTACGAGAGTTACTAAGTTTGGATGAAAGATTTTGGTTGGTGTGGCTGTAAACTTGTCTACTGCTTCTACTGCTCAGTTGATGATGATAGGAGCTATTGTCTAAAGATCTACCATTCAACAAACATGTAAATAAATGTATAACACAGTCGGAGCAAACAGGATTTTTGAACCGTATAATAATCATAATAATTGAAATTTGATTCCAAATGGCAAAATCATTTATGTCACTCTTATTATTATTTTAAATTGCGCTTATAACATGTTCTACATTCAGTACATTCCCCATTGCCAAAAATTAAAATGTTCGTTGTAAAAAGGGGAACATTCGTCGAAATTCGTGTTTCTGCTCCTGTATCCATTTCATTTTTTTCACAACTTGAAATTATTCAAAAGCATTTTGGAATCGGATTACATCTCAAACTCTAGCGCTTTCTTTTTATTCAGTTATTCAGGCAGAAATACATGCATCAAAGTATAGTTTATTTTTTCAATTCACATTTATAAATAGCTGTGCATGTTCCTATTCTTGTGCAAGACAAACAAGAAGGCGGAAACCATTAAAATTACATGGTCTGTGTTCTTCTAAGCTATTCTACTTATTATGTGTCCACATAAAATATCAGCTTTCACTTTGCTCTGACGGTGGCGAAAAGTTGAGCTTTCTCTACAATACATTTCACTTTAATACTAATAATAGTAACATTCTCGATGACTTACTCAGAAGCTGAAATGCAGCACCTATAATTTAAATGTTATAGAAGTGCTTGCATACATATGTGATAAAAAATGTTTAACCCTACCATACAAACGCTCGTGGCAAGCAAACAGCAATATGGCTACGATGTGATTCGAGTGACGGTGACATGAATTTGCACAAATTAAGAAGCAACTGTGTCCAAGAGCATTTACTTGTTAGTTGATTGTGTTATGATATTGTCGTGAATAAGTCTTTTGTCGTGCTTAAATGTGATATCACAATATGTAATAAATGTAACTTTAATTATACGGTGGAGAAAGTATAGGTAATTAGTGCGGCTATACAAATTGGACAGTTTTCATGAAAGGATATTGGATAATGATGGATATAATCGTCTGAATTATATTAGCTAACAACAAATCAAGTAATTTTGTAGTAACATATTAAATCAAAGTAAATCAAACGAAATGGTAGCTACGATTTTAAGGAGCATAAATCGAAACAACTTTGCCGAGTAAAAGCTACTTTGTATTTGTAACAAACGAAAGAAATCTAAATACCAATAAAATATTTTAGAGAAGCTTAATTGAAGAAAGCGTAGAGTTATGAAACGAAAAGAAATGGTGCGTCTCAAGTTACAGGAAAATAATAGTATACGGTTATTGCGTAATATTCACATGAATAACGAATTATATCATTAATTTTCTTGTTGTTCAGCTAGAATGGTTATTAGTTAGTAATATCCGAAAAAGTTTTACTTACATGGGTGCATTGGTGAACAGACAAAAACCCAACTCTGCACGCTCTTGCTGCAACTCGGCTAGTAGCTTACCGATCTGAACAACTGTATTTATCTGAACAATAAAGCGGAAAGAAAAGAAAAGTAGGAAAGCAACATTATTGTTCAGAAAGTATATGAGCATTAAAGAAAGAAATGCGTAGTAGAGTTTTCATTTGGTTGATTTAATATAAACAAAAGGCTAGAAATCTTACAGTAATGTGCGAATAACAATATACACTCCACTATTGCAATAATAAACCCTTGGTTAAGATTTAATGAATTTTTAGCCTTTAATTAATGGTACACTGAATCTTTAGAAGCCTGTCAAATTAATTAGATCGATGTAAGATGCCAAAGAAGAATGGAGTCATTTATAGGCATGATGCCATTATTGCCATTGATAAGAAAGAAGAATAAATATGTAAGAAGTATTAGCCACAAGACGTTATCAAGAGTATTTCACGAACAATTTCGCTTTAAACGCAAATGACGTCATACTTTGTTTATTCCCTCATGTTCCTCTCTCTCTCTCCTATCTGGTATATATTACATAATATGGTATAATTTAACATCTTTCTGTTCTAGTATGCATTAACTTTAAGTTACAGAAAATGGAAAACCTACAATTTCAAGCTTGCCTGATTGTGCCCCAAGTTTCACTTTCAAAAAGGTATGTATGTTAATTCTAGTCCTCGAATGAAGAGAACATTGTTACCTCAAATGACCAAACCGCCTTCCCCATCAACCGTGCAACCGGAAAATGACATAAACACGAATACCCACTTCAAAACTTCTTTTGAATTAAATGAAATATGTCATCATCAGCGTAGCCGCCTTCTTACGAATCTTATTCTTCAAGTACTTCAAAGCACTTCTGTTTGCAGACGAAAACTGAATTGAAAGGAAATTACGATTCAAGTGGATGCTGTTAATAGCTTTCACCATTACACTTTCCAAGATGTTTTGAGCAATCACGGTGTTCAAATTGACAGACATGAAATTGCTTAATTACATATAATTGTCATTGTTTAAATTCCGAATGACTTCTGAGGAATCAAATTGAAGTATTCTTGAATGAATAATAATTTGCTACCTTTTTGGAAACAATACTCATTGTTTCAATGTGTCACTCAAATCGTAAAACGCAAGCTGTGACAAAACAAATTAGGAAATATTCACTCATCCTAGCATCTGCTGGCATAACAAAAGTATCATAACATCGTATAAGGTAACGGATACTTTTGATGTTCCAATGAAATTTAATATTGAATGACATCTTGACAAATGAAATGCATGTCACATAGTATAATAACATTTCGTCTGTTCAAAAATGCGTAAAACACAGCACTTATGTATTTGCATATTTAGTACTCTTCATTCTTGGATGCTACATTTTGAGGACTCTTTACAAACACAAGGCTGGATAACGTGATCCAATAGATCTCTCAAAGATAGTATGATAACTGGTAACATCTTGTCTTGAAAATAGTCGTTTCGCCTTGAGTTTCAATATGCTACGGTGATAATATGCTGTTTCCGCTGGACATGAAAAGCCTGATGGCAGCGTAAAACGGAACTTTCAAACTTTCTAAGATGCCAAGTTCCGGTATATACTTTTAATTACTGCATTCACGTAACAGATAAAAACCAAGATGAGAAAAAGTATGAAAGAGCGGCTTACTTTGTTCTTCGTGTCAAAAGTTTTAATGGTCTTTCTGGGGAAGTAGCATACAAATGCTACCAGCACATGTGAAACAAATCTTTCAACTAGATTGAGCTTAAGTTTAAGTTGTAAATGTATTTTTTCATAGTTTTTATAAATCATCTATACAATACTAGTTCAACCATTTTGAATATTATGCATTTCAGCTGTAAATTTGTTCACCTGAATTTTGCCTTTCTAGATTGCTAACGGTTGAGAATGTAAGGAAGTGGCTTATACAATGAGAGAATTTGCATTTTTAACAGCAATAAATAATTCCGGAAATTTAGCAGTTGGTAAACTTTCCCAATTAGAAAAGTCCTTTCAGAAGAAAAAACTGTAGAAATTGTCTCGATAAACTATGTCGTATAATTAGTTGACACAGTGTACGTGTTAAGGCTTGTTCTTTTCCGTAGCCCTACTCTATTACTATATGATTACTCAGATGCAAGTACGCAACGCATTGTCAACTGAATGTTAAACAAGTTTGCCAAGATCCAAACTTTATTTTATTTCGTTGTGGGGGCATTGGTCGGTATTGTTCATACAGAAGAATATAATATAGTCATACAAGAAGTCATGCAGTCAAAAATAGCATATAAAAACGAACCTGTTGCTTCATTTCCCACGTTTCTTGCAAGTTAACAACCACAGTTGATAAAAGTGTAGAATTTTGTACAACCAATGCTGTGATTGGTATAAATGGTAGAAAAATCATTTGAAACAATTGCCATCGGCGCAAAGCAAGTGTTCCTTGTTTACAGCATCGAGAAATTCCAGACTTCACAGACACCAAACTGGACTCGTCATCAGCCGAGCTTTGCGAATGATGCGAGTTGGTATCCCCACACGAATCGTCGTTTATTTTACCTCGTCTGTGATTTGCACTCTTTTTGGTCACCACAGTGGTTGTAATTGTCGACATTGTGTCAGCAGAAGATCCAGTTATTATTGAAGGCTGTCGTGTCCGGTGAACTTGCCTTGTAAACAAGCTGTCCAGCATATTTTTTGTGCAACGTAGAAGCAAATTAAGAACACTACAAATGCCACAGGAAAACTCGTCCAAGTTGAGTTTCAACCACTCGAGTCAGATAATGGAGACCACGCAGAAAAATCCGTTTTGCCTTTCATTTTATTTCATGTTTATTTACCCTTGCACCAAGGCAAAGGGTGCTACAGTTATTACTATAAAGTTGCGTACGCACAAATGTAAAAATAATATTTCACAACTGAGTTTTACTTTAGATTGCAATTAAACACATCTTTCCATTGGCCCATGTAGTACAACAGGACGCAATCCCGTATTCTCCGGGCAGCGACCGGAACCAGAATGAGAGCAAAACAGTGAAAGACGTGAACTAAATCTTTGGATCCCTACTAAACTTGCTGCAAGAAAGTGATGGTGCATTGTTATCTCTGCTTTCACCCAACCAGTATCTGATTTTATGCTTTTCAGCCATTGCTTCTGACTTTTACCGAGCCAAGCTACCTTGTCCGATCTTTGCGTTTCTTATACGTGACTTGGAAAATACTGGCCCTACTGCTGATGAATGGTACGTACTACACAAACAGTGCTCCTTTTGGATTCTGGAGGCAAAACCGTGTTTCCATAAAATGCACGTAGAGCCATGCAATTTTATTCGCGTAATTGGGTTGAGTGAAAAAGTGTGCTGTAGTGTAAAAAAGAGACACGGATATCTCACCTTTTGCTTTTTAACATTGATCATGTTCCTTTATTCATTTTATACAAATAAAAACGTTCAAATTATTTACTCCAATGGGTTTATGGTTTGCGTAAAACCCTTCATGCCAAAAGCAAATGCATGTAGTAATTCTCTCAGTTTCTCTAGGAAATGCATGTTTTAGTAGATCCCAAGTATTTATCATCTTGAATGCCTCTTCATTCCTTTTTATGAATGTAACCATTTTCCCATGACTTAACACATTCTCATAAAAAGAAGCGGGTACAATTTCCTCTAGATTGAATGGTAAAACAGGAATCACGTTAGAGTTCTAGTCTCTTTCTCTTATGATTTTCTTGCATCTTGTGTGCCAAAAAATTGTCCTCCCTGCTGTCTACGCAGCCAAAACTGAAAGCCAGAAAACGTTAGCTCGATCCATTTTTGGCTTTAACTGAAACAAAATCTCGATTTATACTCTACATGTACACTCTGCTGAAAGTGTCCCCAAATCATTGATTATTTATTCACTTGAGTACGTACGTGGGCTTGGTACATGACTAAAAATTCACTCGTGGTGTGTTCACTTTAAAAAAATATATTGGTCAATCGCTGCAAAAACTAAACTATTGACTATCTCCCCATGGATCAAGTGTCCACTTCATAAATTATGAAAATTTGTCATAAATTATGACTCATAACTAAATAAGTCCAAGCTTTTATTTTGTGCATGTTAAGTAACAGAAAGAACACAGAGATAACGATGAGTATGTTCATAAAACTACTCCCATACGTGAGATGCATTTACTAGAAATAAGCTAAGAACAATCCAGTAACAACAGAATCACTGTTGTCGTTTTTAAAAGTTTTACGGGCAAAGTTAGGAAGCTATGAGTACTAACGTTAGCTATAATGCGTGTGGGGTGATCAATATAAATAGCGTGAAATGTCATGAGACAAACTGGTAACTGTGAGACGAAGATGTGCTCAGAATGCCCGACTAAAAGAGAAAGTCAAAGTATAAGCTTCAGTCTGTTGGTGATGGTTAGAAATGTCCACATATTTTAACTTTACAGCCGTAGTACAAAAGCGCGCTGAGGATATTTCAGTGACAGGCTTTTTTCTTTTTATTTCGCCCACAAGCTAGAAACAGCTAGCAAGACATTTTATTGTTTGCACTTTGTGCTAAATTAAAAGCTATCACTTTGTTTCCTAAATTTGTGTAGGTGAAAGCCAGAGTGCTACCAAATACGAGACTTTGTGTAAATGTAAATATCAAATAAAATCATTTAGTAGTGGGCCGGTTTTGTTGTGTATGTATGCAGTCCTTTGCCTGTAAAATAGAACTACAATATGCTCTGATCCGGGCAGGAATGTGTACTATTCTAGTATTTTACTGTACCCTAAAATAAATAAATAAAAGACAGACGATATTTTAATGGGTTTCTTCCATTCTTTGAAACCTTTGTAGTATTCTTGTTCTCAAGAAATTTAATGGCATTTGGCATTATAAACTGTGGCCTTCTTTCGGTTTTAATTTGTCATTAATGTTCCCTTTTATGTTTCTACAGATTTCTGGTGAGTACTTTTACAATTAATAGAGCTGCATGTCTGAGTTTCTCATTTCCCCAGTAGGTTAACTTGGTTTCGTGTTTGTCTGCAGCGAAATACTATTATGCGTCATTTTGCAAAATAGCACAATACATATCAAGACATAACATTATGTAATACCCTCTCGAGAGCATGAAGAATGTAAAGTGCAAGAACACTTTCTCGTTTCCTCCGACTCATCTTTCTTTCATTCAAGTACACAATTGAATAAACCTTTCAAACACATACCTGAAGAATTCTCGTGTATATGTCAGCATGTATTTATGTAGTAATAAGGATGCACAGTTGACAGTGAACACAAGTACATAATGGACAATATGGAAGCTAGTTGATGACTTCACGAACATTGAGAAAGCACGTGCTATACAGTTTGCACTTTTCCAGAAAGATCACAATTTCTCTGAACAACTCTACAGAGAGTAACCAGCATTGCCTGTGAAAAAACGGCACTTTTTCGTCGCACCTTTGTATGTTCTTTTCTCAGTATAAAAGCAAGACCAACAAAGTTAATTTGTATTCAAGTGTGGTTTCTCACACAGGCAAAGCTGAACAGAGTTATGGCGATTTTGCAAAAAACCAGAAACGAGACGTATACAAACCCATGAGTATATACAGTATATCCAGAACGGCACAGATATTGAATTATTGTTTAAAAAGCTTTCGTACCAATAATTCAAAAACGAACTAGGAAATGCAATATATCCACTAAGCGGTTTTGCATGAATTAACATTTTGTAGATGCTCCCTGAATAGTTTAAACGCGCCCTGAATGGTGGAACTAATAAAAAATATACACAATTTCAATTTCAAACTTTGGAAGGAGTCACTATTTGATTTAATGTTATTTTATGCCATTACTTTGAAGCCAAGGATTAGCCATGATGAACTGTGTATTGCCTCGTGGTTAGATGAACTTCTGAGAAATTATATTTTTTACCCCCTCCATTCTTTTAGCAAAAGCAAACTAGATAAATATGTTTCATACACGAGTTGTGATTTACTTTGTATTCTAGGAAGCCTTTGTATTCTATTTGAAGTACGACTTAACTAAATCCGTGCAAAGTATTGAAATATTGGAAACACTGAAAGGGTATTAAAGCGTTACTGAGAAATAGCAAATTAATATTTCCAGATGGGATCAGCATAATAGTGTGAGCTTATACTGAAAGTACTATAAAGTCTTCACGGCAATCTTAGAATGCTATGAACAATGCTAGAAAGTTTTCATTTTTCAATTTTAATCAACATTTCAGTCATTAGGGTGCTTTTTCAGCAGTTTGCATTCGAATTCATTTATAATGGCATATTATATAAAAATACGATTACGATATCCAAATTGCGTAGTTTTGTCAGAAGACTGTCCTGCTATCTAATAAAGTTATTTTACGCCGTTTGAAGGTTAAAAAATCTGGTTGAGTAAACCAAATATATGTAGTTTTAAGATACTAAAGGATGTCGTTTATTCGTTTGAACTAAGACTAATACGTGTCTAACGATGCACTTTAAAATTATTTGCACAATATGCAAGGTACAATACAAAAACGATTGTAATTGAGAGAAAAATGATATTACACAATTCTTCAGTGTTCTGCAAATATCTTAATATCTTGAAAATGTTAACCAAACGCTGTGAATGAGGACTGAATACAATGACATATAACTTGTCCAGGTTCAAGTAGGTTTTGTGTACGTGATCATTTAAACGTTTTGAATTGTCTCGTTGTGAAATCAACTAGGTACTTGCTTAGTTTATTCTCATGTCATATTTTTGTTTTGGCAGAAATTCACTCAAACTTCCTCATGGGAAGTTAAATGCTGTACATGAAATATTTGACTATTTGAAGACTATAAGAGTATAATATGTTCTGCGGTTACTTTCATCAAGTCAGGGAAAGTAGTTACATGCAAACCTTCCAGCATATCATTATGACATTTATACGCAATTATAAACAATTTTATGCTCAAATTTCAAAATGCATATGGTCATTATTGTATTGTAAACTTTACCCTGTACCGCCAAATACAGATATTTGTAAAACATTTAATACATAAACCTTCTTTTAAAACGATGGTGTTTTGCTTAAAGGCAACTACTCTTAGATATGTTATCAGTTATCCACCTGTAGTTGAAAGAAAACTGTTACTGACAAGAGAACGGTACATGCTAAGCTCATGTATGGTTTCTTCATATATAGTAAATCGACTGGGAAACTAGCTTTGTATGCATAACATCGGGTATATTTCCAGGGGCAATGCGGTACATACATTTAGATGCAGTATGTAAATAGAGATGTTCCGGATAAAAGACAGAATGAAAAGTGAACGATACAATGCGTGAACTTTAATATCATAAAAGGAGACATATCGCATAAACTGGGCTTGTCGGTTGTAGTTACCCCTAAATTTTATTTATGCTAATGATTAAACATTTAGATGTGGATTAAATATAATGATCAGAACATGGTTGTGGTACATTAGTATTAAGTTTTTTGTTGATTGCGCTTTGCTAAATTGCCAATTTTTGTATAAATCAGGAAATTCATACGAGCTTATGTAACTTTGGTTATAAGATTCATCGCAAAAAACAATTGTAGTAAGCAATATTCACAAAAATAGTAAACTTTTGTAACAGTATTATAGGATATACTATAATTATGTATCATTAGCAACATGTAACAACTACGCGCAGATTATGTTACAATTTATTAAGGTTTTTTATGAAGATGCGGATATTATGTCACGCCAAGAATAATTGGCTTCAACGGCAATGGCATTAGTAACCCTTATTACTTCAAGCGGTACTTGCGCACGTTAGGTTTAACAAATTCATGACTTTTGGGAAATACTGAGATAAATGTTGAGATGGTTGAGATGTTGATTCATAATAGGTTGAAATAATTTTATACACAAAATACACTTATGATGTTATGATGAGGGATTATTAAAGTTACTCATTAAATTATGCAACCACAAAATAAATGCAGACATATCCGAAACAAAACATTGCCAAAATGATAGTAATATTTTTTGTTGGATGCGGTAAGTGCAAATGATTGTGATCCGCAATAGCCTTTTTTATGCTTTTTGAAATTTAGCTTCATACCGCTTGTTAAAGAGCAAAAAGAAGACCTCTTTTTGATATGAAGAATTGTTGTTCATTCAAACCACGGCACGACGGATCTGAGGTTGGATGAAGCATGCATAAAACATTCATAAGCTTCCTCACATGTGCATGTCTTACCCTATCATACTTCTATTATGCATAAAGTAAAACTCATTTATTGGTAGCATGGGAATTTCGATCTAAATGTTAAAAGGAAAATCGAAAAAAAAATTGGTGAGCTGTGCAAGCACTCTTTGCAAAAGAGTGGTTTGGAAACTTGTCTTAGGAATATGGAATAAATATACTTCATCTTAGAAGAAATTCCCACAGTCTTCAATCTTCAATGAAATACCTCACAGGCGTGATTCGTGTGAGAACGTTGCGTAGCTAGGTAGAATGCAAAATGGTAGAGAGTTGATTGTTTCCACCAAAGCCAAAAGGCAAAATTTGCGTATGAATTATAGTATCTTCTTGGTGGTGGACTTGAGTTGTTCTAGATTCAAGGTCTTTAAAGAACTCGGTTTTACGACATTTATCGTCTATAATCTATAGGCTTATATTGACATCATATTGTTAAAGTATTTTAATAAATATTCAGCGTTTTTACCAAAATGTGGACGTTTCAAATGTCTGGAGAATGTTGGCAATAAAAGAGAGGCTTGCAAGCAAGGTAAGGGATTCACCTAACATCTATAATGTAGGCATCAAAGTTCTTTTACTTTTTGAGAAGACTGGAATATGAAACAGTACGAATGTTTCAGGAATTTCCTTTTGCATTTTACATTTTGCTCGTGTTCCTGAATACAATGCAATTTGCGGAAACGCGAACCATTTTCAACGAATTGGTTCCCACTGACCCTACTTGTCCCCAGAAGGGGGACTATGGATGTTTGTGCTCTGGAAATGTTGACTGTAACCAGACAAAATATCTGGAGTGTATTGATGGAAAGGTATTTCCTCATTAGACTGGTTTGTAGTGGAACGTTTATTCGGTAATAATAAGTTTAATTTAGATCTGTCATTTTGTTTTGTGTAACAGTGTGCCTGTGAATTTTCTCTGCATCGTACGTTTGATGAAACGCTAGGCAAATGTGTGTCTCTGGTAGGCAGCTACTGCGGTACCGGCTGGGCTCCGGAATGTGTGAGGAATTCGGAGTGCGAAGGAGGCAGATGTACCTGCCGTCAAGGTTATAGCAGGACAATGCGCAATAACTGCAGCATAAACTTTGGCGAGGAATGTGGCCCACGACAATGCAATGCCGATAGAGGTTTAGCCTGCAAAGAGGGACGCTGTACATGCCTAGATTCGGCATACGTTTACTCAGCAGTCCACACGGTTTGCATAGATCCTGAGGCGGTAGCGCGAGAATTTTTTCAACAACTTGCTCAACGAATTATTCAAGGAATCATTAATTTCAAAGTGAGAAGAGCAATGAGTGTTATCACGCTACCCTTTCGAGTTGTAACTCGTCTAGCGCTAGGACCATTTGGAAGATAATTAGTTATTTTATGCAGTTTATTTTGCTTTCAAAATGAAAAAATAAATAATTTTACATGATTCCCTAATCGGGCCAGTATTAAAATGAGTCTATAATAACTTTATTGCCAATTTGTCAATAAATATTATGTAATTGACACATTTTAGACTCGCGTAGAATACTTGCAGAACATATATGGTAGTATGCTCTACCGAATCGACATTTTTGCTGCTTATAATATGTGATTCCGGGTTTCTCCATGCTTGTGTACATGAAGTAAGAACGGTGCGGAGTGTAATAATGGTAAGGATCGAGATTCCGCAGATCAATTGGATACATGAGAGATTTTGAAGTATTCCACGAAACTGTATCGGCATCAGCAAATGTGCGCACAACGCTCAAATCTCAATAGCAAATATTAAAGCTAAAACTGACTACTGAAAAGTCCAATTACGTGGGTTGTTGGTTTAAAAAGGATGTTCACATTCAAAATCATTTAAACCCTTTGTCTACAAAAACTCTGCCATGAGCAATGTATACCGGCTAATGGAGATGTTCGTCCTAGATCGTTTGTTATGCATAAGTTTTCAAGTAGGTACGCTCTTTTTACAAGCATAATATTTCATTTAGCGTCATGCTAGCAATAACTTTCATCCAAAAGTTGTATTCCAGTTAATACGAAATTGTTTACAAGACGCAGTTAGCAATAGGTTTTTTAGGTTTGAGTGGTTTTTAATTTGAATGTGAAGAGCTTCATAACGAATCTAATAAAATAATTGAGCATTTGCTTGTTTTAGCTACTTTTAGATTTTACGTAAAAATCAAGCAGAGTTCTCAGCCAAATAAAATGTCAAAACCCTCAAGGTATTATTTGTTCTTCGTTTTAATCGTATTATCCTTTGTGCTTACCAGCGTTTTTTCGCAAAGGTTTGTAAGTTGACTACCAAGTTTCCTAATATATACACACACTTGGAAATTGGGAACTATTAATACACTTTTGCTTTTAACTCTAAAGAAACACAGGGCAGCAACAAAACAATCCAGCGAGTTTCGAGAAACAAGCTCTAGATAGGCTGGTAAATAACAACCAACAATATGATTCCCTAGTCCGTCCTACTGTTAAAAATACTTCCGGTAAAACTATGTCAATAATAAGTTTGAACTAGTACTGAAATTCTGTGTATAATAAGTTAATTAATATTTCAGAACCAGTTGAAATCAGTGTGCATCTTTCAGTTCGAAGTCTAGAATTTGTGGAGCCTCTCAAAAATGTATGAATAAACTTGCTATTATTTTATGGAAATTTTATTGTTTCAGTGAAAAAAGTGAACCTTTTACTTTTTGCAGGAATATAAAGTAAACATGTTAATATCACAGGAGTGGGAGGATAGTCGATTAATGTTTACTCAATTAAATCCCCCAAGTACAAAGTTGCATTTATTTTATTCGCCAGTATCAGTTCATGCATCACTTTCGCAAAATAGATATACCTATGTATTATACTAAGTAGAACTATTCATTCTTAGAAAGGCTACGCTATTTGACCATTTTGGATGCGTCCAAAATTTGGAAACCAAGTTTGACATTTCTAAACGAAAAAACTATTCTCACAAGGACATCAGCGCAACAGGAGCATAGCTTTGCAAGGATCTATCCTACTGGGAAAGTGTCACTTGTATTGAGGTAACACAAATGAAAGCATTTCATCATTGTACAATTGTTGGCATGCTAAAAATAAATTGCCTTAAATCTTAGGGTAAGTGCAACCTTATCTTGTCCGGTGAACATTAGACTTTTTCCATTTGATTCACAGAAATGTCCCTTGAAAATAGCAAGTGGTTAGTAACAAACCTGACTTATTTACTTATTTGCTTTGGTCTGCCCAAGCATATGAACGTATTTGATATCTAACTACGTAAATTAATGCGCATTGTTAATTTGGATAATGTAAACAGCGGCTTTCACTAGGGAAGATGTAGTTCTGAAATGGAAAAATCCGGGGAACCCTATTGACGTAAATCAGGATTTTGCACTAATGCCTGGAATGGCATATCATTCAACGACCAATGATATGTCGGACACACAAACAGAAACAGGTCAACAATACAAAATACATACGTACACATGATACATTGTACACAAATATCCCTATTTAATCATTTGTGCCAACAAAAGATGACTACTTTCTCTTCTTTTACAAATGATTTAGCTGATTGCAGGCGAGGTAGTAGATTTGATTGAGAATGTTAAATTTCCGTAAAATTGATTATCCAACAGGCGTATACAGTTGCCTCGTGGGTGGATTCATTTTCAATAGATTAAAAGGTAGGGATGCCAATCTTTTTTACTTTTGTCGTTTTCTCTTTTTCGTTTAGTTTTTGAATCAAAATAGATAAACGTATTTTTTCGGTTTCGTTTTATAAAGTTTTTATAAAATCACCGTTGAACATGAATTTTGTGTTTGAAAATACAATTTAATCTTCAAACAGTCTAATCTAAAAATTTCTAAACACGAATTTTTTGTTTGGTTTTGAAAAAACAACACCAAACCTATTGAAGGCTATTACTGGAAGCAACTTTATATCCCTTGCACGTGTTTGGTCATTCTGGGATGGTTTTCTTTCATGCTGGATGGGACGGGAATTCCGGCGATCGTAAGGGCTGTACTGGTTTGTGTAACATGGACAATTGCATACCTAAGGATCTCGGAATTTCATCATATCATGCCAAAAGTAGCTTACTCAACGGCATTTGACGTCTGGACTGGAATGTGCCTTGCCTTCATTTTTGTATCCGTTGTTGTGATGATATTCTCAACATATATGGCTAATCATGGTCACACAAAAACCATTCCTCCGGAACGTATTCAAGCACTAGAGGCAAGAAAACGACTGGGAGAGATCTCTGTACAGTATGCATTGCAACCGAAATCAAGATGTTTGCCAGCGTCTTTTGTTGTTGATCGTATTCTTTTCTTCTCATACCCTATTCTTTTCACTGCATTTGCTGCCGGTTATTTCACTGTGTACTTGAAAGTGGCACGAATTGGGTTTGAAGAGCTCAAGGATTGAACGTTGGCGAAGAGAGTTTATGCATTTTACAAATCTAGTTAATTTAATTTTTTTTCTCATAAAAGTTGTATTTCTAAAAAAAAATAAAACAGACACATGAAAGCAAGCTGGGACAGTAAAAATCATTTATTCCTTAGCAAGTTTTCATCTCAATGCTGTAAAAATTATAGTCACGCGCATGTACTCCAAGTTGCATTTGAAATAATAATCTGCACGCACAATAATAACAAAGAAAAAACAAAAGGGAACACCATTTTCGCACACAACCATGCTCATAAACTACATTTTGTTATTTATATTACGCTAGAATGAGTGAATATTTATGACAAATTAATATTTGACAACATACTTTGTGGCTATAATGGAAATGTGATTTACGACCACATATATTTTAAGAGGATAGAGAGTACACGGGCCAGTAAAAAAGGATGAAAACTACAAATGCCGCTGGAAAGGCTACACGCGAGACTCCATCAATTTTCTCTGGCAAGGATTCAAAATGGGAAACATACTTTTGCATAGTATCCATTGCCCTTTGTTTAATTTTGATCGCGGTTGCGGCCCCGGCACCCTGCTGTGCTTCTTTTGCATCCTCATTGCCTGGACTGGCATCCTTCAATGGTATTTCTTGTTCTTCGTCCCCACCACGCTGGGAAGGCATCTCATCCTCATCTCGCACGTTATTCTTTGAGCTGCTGTTGGACATGTTTTTTTGCTGCCCATCACGTTTGGCAATATATTGTACGATTATGCACTCGATTAGAACAGCCAGCACAAATGTAAGGCAAATCCCCGTCCACATGTCGACCGCTTTTGTGTAGCCAGTTGGCGGAAATGTCTTGTTAATTTCGGCAGTTTGGATGGCGAGAACAAGAAGTGTTGGAATTAACACGATGATTCGTGCAGTAAAAGCTTGAATATCAATCCAGAATGAGAGACAAGCTACAATGAAAAACATCATGCTCGGGATGTACACGTTGACCAAGTAAGGCGTGAAAAGTCGTTTAAATGTAAAATCTGCTCGTAAACAGCTATAATTCCCTGTAAAAACGCATAATATAGCTAAATGATGTGTTCCATACAGAACAGAAAAGTGGAAAATCCTTGTCGCAGTAAGGTATTTTACCTGTAGTGGTAGTAGAATCACAATTAACAGTTACAATTCCTTCTAGTTTGTGTGTTGAAGCCAAGTTGAGGTTAGTCATGAGCTGTACAGGATTTTGTCTTTCCCAAGTGTAAACGACATCGTTAGTTGTATATCCATCTATAATCACGTAACATTTCAATCTAAATGTGTGGAATTGGTTCCCATCTCGTATCATACTTTTATAAACTTACAACTAGCAAAACGAATAGGGCATGTCTGTCTATCAAATGGAAAGTTTTTGAAATTCATCGGGCACGAGAGTTTCAGTGAAATCCTGAAAGTTTTCAAAGCATGTGTATATTAATTTATCACAAGTATGCTTCAGAAATCCTGCTTAGATATGTATGTTTTTCAATCTTATACAGTTTATACCTTGAACTGTGCAAAATCTCTCCATTCGGTGAAACCCGCACAAATTCATTGCGTACCATCACATTATGATAGCTTCCCTGCTTTTCATTGGAGAAAAAGGTATCCGGTCGCCATATATAGTTTTCGGGATTTATCAGATTGATATATTTAATGTCACCTGTCATATTTGAAACATTTTCATAAACACTTCAAAATCAATGGGATCTCTGGTATTGAAAAGCTTATCTTTACTACACACCAGCTCTGAAGCTCAACCTCTCATCCCGCCATTTCTGACGATAGGTCAATTGAACGTCAACTTCCTGTTTCAAGAATAATTTTTGTATTTCCTGCATACTTGGAATTGAGATTAAATGTCATGGAACGCGTTTCATGCAAAAGTGTGCATGTGGCAGTCTAATGCAAAAACTTACGTTATTGATTTCATCCAGCTTACTAACACTTCGCAAAAACATATTCACAGTAACGTAAACGGGACCGGAACCACTGTTTACTGGCCGTACCCTTCGATCATATTGGTTGTCAAAAAGTCGTTTCATCAATTCTTGCTCCGGTAATTTGCTCTGTGCGTTAGAATTCCTTGAGTTGTTAAAATTGAAATTGCATTAGTATTAAATATAAGCAAAACACTAAAGTAATCAATTTGTTGATTAAAATGCGTTGTCTTACGAAGTATGGAACACAAGAAGAACCAAAAGCTGAATCAACTTCAGCATAGTAAAACATGATCGAGCCATGATGCTGCTTTCCTTTCACTCAACACTGCACAAAAACTTTTACTTGATTATGACAGTTCAGCTTACATTTGCTCATGCAAGTGCTACTACGACCTACTTGCCTCAACTTCTTGCGACCAACTATTCCGTAAAATTGCTAACTCGAACTAATCTTTTCACTCCTCGTTATTGTTGGTCGCAAGACATAATCTATTTAAAAGGCACAAGACATTCTTTATTATAAATGGCATATTATGTCTTGTGTGTGCATGTATTCTTGGCTACTGCACCAACAGATTTAATAAAATCCAACAAAATTTCAAATGAACTAACCCAAAGTATATACACATACTGGCTTTGACTTAAACTTCAAACAGTGTGGTTGAGTTTCAAAATATGCAGATACAAATGTGGCCTATATAATGGCCAGCGAACATTTACCTACATGATGCCCCTGACAATGACTACAAAACTATAAATACAAGGGAAGTTGCGTTAAACTAAAGTGATGAATGGCATTAACAAGGGATTAGCTATGGTGCTAACATGGTATTTTGTCGGCAGATTTATTGATCTTAATATGGCATTCTATTCTGGTGATGGAGGCATGAATTGTAGTCACGTAATTTGAGGTTAATATATGAACTATTTTACTGGACATTTTCAAATGTCCAGTAGGACGACACAAAGCTATAGGAGTGCATGTACGTATTTTCAATGGAGTATAAAGTTGGAAACATTGGAGCTCAAGCTCACAAGTCTTTGGTTTAAATGCTTTCCACGCTCCACTTTGTTATTGTCGTTTCTACTGACAAACCCTTAGCTCTCACCATCTCGTAAACATGAAATACTACGTAATACTCATCATCTCTTGTATACTCCAACATAGATTGAAGCCTTAAGACAAGTTGGTTCAAACGAAATTATTTCTTTAGTACAATTCCCAAGCTCAAAAAAACTTGTAAAACAAATAAAATAATTTAAGGATTTAAGTGACATTTTAAATTACATTTTCTGCCACTTATGTAGCCAATTAGTAAGTACCAACTGAGGTTGTGCTCTGGGTTTAAAAAAATAGACTACATGCTCATTGAAAAAATGAAATTACATGACATGCATGACAGTTGTCCGAGACGCAATTTAGAGTTTATTTTTTCATGTGTGTGGGGTAGTTGTTCAATCGTGTTTGATGCAAAAGTAACTCTTTTGATGCGCTTTTAAATGAATAATGTCATTCATTAGTGTATTTTAAAGTATCTGTAATGATAGACAGCATACTAATATTAAACACATACTTGCACTTTTAGACCTTTCAGCGTAAAACTTTATTTGTTTTTAAATTCATATTACAATAAATGATAAATATACAATGTTTTTATTCCAATAGACATACTACAGCAATATTTTACCAATTGGTCATCCCACCAAACTTTTTATGAAAGTGAACTTCCTATAATGACATTGTCTTCTTAAATTCCTGAATATCCACAACCGTTCCTGTCTTCCGCGCGTGTTCAGCAGCAAATACGTACACATGTGAATCTGGGAACAAATTCAAATTTATATCATGGCTATGGGCAATTAATATCATATAACATGAAAGTGTGGCAACAGGAAATATGAAACTGAAACTTGTGGGCTTTCGTAATAAAATGATCTTTAGAATTCTAAGTAAACAAGACATCAAAGCATAAGCGCAGAGTCAAATTCTGAGAATTGTAAATTTTTTTGCTTGCTATATTACGCACAATGGACAGAATAATAGTAAGAAGTAATAGTTGTAAAAATATATTTTACCCAGAGTTGCCTCAGGACCAGACAAAACATACTCGCGCTTGCCCGTAATGCATGCATAAACGAAGGCTCGCATCAGTGAAAAGTCACCTCCACCATGTCCACTACTATCTACCACTTCCATTACCTCCTCTAGACTAGGGCGAATCACTCGTGTTTTTCGTGTGAGGAAGTCGAAATGAGTTAGCTTGTCCTCACCATCTCCCTCTAGTTCCCCCCTTGTGCCAAATATCCTTGTCTGTATGAACGAAACAGTTTTCTTTTCACAAGTTTTCTAAATTGACAGGCTTCAGAAAAATACGTCGTAATTTGCTGTACAGACAAATAATTGAGAGTATACTATGCATTGATTTTCTTACTACCATGCATTTACCTTACGGGCGCACATAGACTCTGTGAAAGCGATCATGGAAAAAGATGCAGAAGAACCATTTTCAAACTCTATATTCACGACTTGGTGGTCGCATACGTCATTATCCATCTCATAAACACATTTCCCGTAGTTGCCATCTCTGAGTGCAGCCGTGAGATTTTCAACGTCTGGAAAATATGCGTTGGTGTTTGGTTGAGTAATAATTATCAAAGGATGCTAATGGATTACATGGTAGTAGCCATGAAGTAGGCGCAACGCTTACTCACCCACAACTCCTTTCGGTTGCACAACATCCACTGGCCAACCTTTCCAACCGAATTTGATATGAGGCTCAATGTAAATCTTTTTTGCGGAATAGGGGCATTGTGATTCGTATGGGCAATCCAGGCAGTTCCTGGTTTATACAAACATGGGATTTCGACATGCATCACAAAGGCTTTTAAAAAGTATTTTGAAGCTAATTATTCATTGAGGATTTGGGCTTACACCACATTTCCCGCGGCTGCTGGCTTATTTTCTTTTCGGAAATGGGAAAGGTTACCAAATGAAGAAACTTTCTATAGCAAGGCACACATTAAACATGTGGAAATTTTCCAAGAAATTGAAAAATGTGAAACAGGGATTAATATTAACATGCATACCTTAAACTTTGAATTCATGAAGTAAGCCAACAAGTCAATATCATGGCAGCTTTTCCCAAGCAGGGAAAACGTTGACTCGGCTTCGTTATGCCAGTTCCCCCGTACAAACTAAAAGTATTAATATTTACGCGTTTTCTTGACATTGTTCGTAATGGAGAGAGAAACACTCAAGGGTATCTTAAGAATCTATTTTTACCGAGTGCGCAAAGTGCCAAAAGCCCACTGGCTCCAAATGCTGGATGTTCACAATATCGCCAAGAACCTTAGAATCCAATACTTTCTTCATCGCTTGTGTGTACTTGGTATAGCGCAAAACATGGCCAACTGCTAAAATCACGTCATTTTTCATAACTGCTTCGCAAATTTGGATACAATCATGGATGTCTGTAGACATTGGCTTCTCCAGCAAAATGTGATATTTTAGGTTTGCGCAGGCTTACACAAAAATAATAAATTACATAAGTTTTTCATTCAGACTTTCTGTAAAATCGTGGGAAACGTTGGACAGTAGCTCATACGTTTCTTTAAACCATTGAAAGGTTATATACATGAAAGTTTTATAATAATTTACCAATGGCAGGAGCCGCATGTTCCCTATCGGTCGTGCAAATAGCAACGGCATCACATAGTTTTGGAACTTTGACAAACTTTTTGAAAAGAATGAAATTATTAATGTTGAATACATTATTATCCCACTTACAAACCCGAACATTGCACATTATACTGTGTTAAGTTTTTACTTTGTCGCAGTTTTCAAAAACATTCTCCAAGGGTATGTCATATTTCTGGAATTCACAAAAGCAGTACAATTTTTAATACTGTAAATAATAGCATGTTTGAAATCCCTGTATTTTCTCCATAATTTGTAGGTATACCTCTGCCAAGGCACGTCTTTTGAATTCATGATGGTCCGCAACCGCTACAACTTTCAACCATTGCGGAAATTTAGAAGCAAACTCCGCATATACTTGCCCTCTAATTTAACATGAAATGCAAAACTTTCACCGGTTACAAGACTATATTTGATATAATCGAGAGTGAAAAGTAAAGTATTAAACTAGTTTTTACCTATTGCCGGCTCCCAGAATAGCAATTGTTAAAGGCTTTTGTGGTACCGGAGGTTCATTAAGGGTACTTGTCATTGTAAAATCTTTGGTGCTCGAGCGGCTTATTTTTGCTCTTATGCTGATGATGATGGGTAAATCTTTAAATAAGACTAAATCTTTTGCCAATCAATAATCATAATACCATTAAAAACTACGTATACATTGAACTAGGTTCATGATGTTCATATCATTTTTGTTCAACTAGGCACACCTATGTATCATATAATAGTTTCGGAAGTAATTCAATATATATCAAGCAAGAAAATGATAAAAGTTATGTCTAAAAATGCCTCGTGTTGACAATTGCCAAAATTGGAGTATAGACTCCTTGTAATATTATGACCTGCTATGTATGGTTCACTTTCTTGGTAACTAGAAAATGATGTTATGTATTTTAGCGCATATGCTGGCAGCAGAGATCGTCCAATCATTTCGTTCGCACAAATAATCAAATAATGTCACCATACAAGTAAGAGTATCATCGTGCTTATAACATTGTGGAGAGCTGAAGTTGTTTTCAATTTACTATTGGCCAGGCAAGTAAGTACCAATGAATGTAACTGAGTGTTGATATCATTGACACAATTTTGGATTTTCGTACCAAACTGTGTGATCTTTCATTATGCATATATCATCATCACCTACTTTTGGTTCTACTATTATATGAATTTGTTAATTAGGGTTACCTACGTATGCATATAAAGTTACAAATATGCCGCAGTCAAGCAAAACAAACAAAAATACACACACAATCATAAAGTTTAAACTAGTGATTGTGGTGTAGTAGTAGGAAAAAAGGTCTCAGTCTCAACATATACATCCGCAAAACTGTAAAAACGCTACTGTGCATGAATTTATGTCTTTGGTTTGCTGGCTGGCTTAATTATATCTTGGAGAAACTTACCGAATTGTGATTACATTCAGGCTGCAATTTTTCTTTTTCTTCTGCCTCTGCTTTTGGCAGGTCTTTTCTCCAATAAAACTGAATCCTTCCTTAATGATCTAATGTCCCAAGGCGATTCGGCAAGAACAACGAGAAGAAACAATCTCTGAATGTGAAAGAAAACGATTGAACTGTCTGAGAAGAGTTGAACAAGAAAATGTAAACTAGAAAACTGTGACTGTGTTAGCACAGCAGCTGCACTATCATCGGTTCGTTGAAACCACAGTATTTTCAAGGTCAATCGAGATAGAATACCTAGAGTCTTATATAGACTGCCTACCTTTAGAATATCGTTTGTATGGAGTCCGTACTATGGACTCAGTCTATCGTTGCATATAATGGTTTCAAGATATCTGCCTGCTGTAGCTAATTACTTGACATTTCCTAGGACAATTCTTCTGCTTGCACACGCATTTCTCCTTTATGCACTATTATTTAGAAATTCTGAAAGCAAAATGAGCTCTTTCATAGAACTCAGCAATGGACAAAAAATGCCGGCAATCGGATTAGGTATGTAGTTTTGCACTTTTAGCTGGTGGAATTTTTTGAAAAATGTCTTGAGTTTGTTACAGGCACGTGGCAAGCAACGGATGAAGCAGAGTTAGAAAGTGCACTAGAAGAAGCCCTCAAAGCCGGATACCGACACATTGATACTGCATTTCTATACACCAACGAGGCTGTGATAGGAAGAGTCTTGGAACGATGGCTTTCTTCTGGAAAATTGACACGTGATGAATTATTCATTGTTACAAAAGTATGTCGTGCACTGTTTGAAAATCATGTCATAACTCAAGTTTGCCATGTGGTGAAAATTCTCATATAGTAAATCAAACTTTTACTCATTTAAACATTCAGCTGCCTGGAATAGGCATGACTCCGGATCGAGTATCCCATTTTCTGAAACTTTCACTCGAAGCCCTTCGACTAAAGTACGTTGACTTGTACTTGGTGCATTCTCCAATTGGTTATCAGTACATTAGTGATACGGACCTACAGCCTATGAAAGATGGAGATGTATTGCTGGATAACTCAACGGACCTGCTGGCAGTGTGGAAGGCAATGGAAGCTCAGGTTGATGCAGGTCTAACAAAGTCAATCGGTGTGTCCAATTATAATATTGCTCAACTTGAGCGTGTCATCCAAGCTGCTAGGATTCCACCCGTAAATCTGCAGGTGGGTTTATGACTTTTTACCCTTAAAACATTTCATACTACTATTACTTCTTGGTGCTAAATAATATGGTGGTATTATAATATGCTGCGTGGTTGTATGTTAGGTTGAACTACATGCATATTTCCAACAAAAGCCATTGCAAGAAGCATGCCGGAAGCATAAAATTACGTTATGTGCATACGCTCCGCTTGGATCTCCTGGCAGAAAAACTTTGTTTGAGAAGAAGGGATTGTAAGAGCAAACATTCTTGCTTCAAATTGAAGTTATTGTACAAAGTGAAATGTTGATATAAGACAATTGTTAAAATCTTTTAAACAGAAAATTTCACGATATGGGTCTACTTGATGATCCAGTGGTTAATGAACTAGCGAAAAAACACGGGAAGTCGGCATCACAAATATTGCTTAGGTTTCTTGTTCAGCAAGGAATTGTGTGCATTCCCAAAAGTACCAACCCGGTTCGTCTTCGGCAAAACATAGAGGTACTCTTACCACAACTTGTAAAAATTCTTTATCTTAACTGTTCATTTCAACTGAGGAGGTTTGTTGTTTAGATTTTTGACTTTTCATTGTCTGATGACGAAATGAGTTCATTGAAGGAATTGGATAAAGGCCTGGAAGGCAGGTCATTTACTGCAAGAGCTTTTAAAGGGTATGTTTGAATTCGATATGTAAACATTTCATGAGTGATACTTTATAATTATGCTTTTCCGTTTTCTTTAATCGTTATAGAGTAACGGAACACCCTGAATATCCTTTCAATTCATACTAAGTTTGTTTAAGCGTTCTAAGCTTGATTAATATGAATGTGAAATTAAATAAACTTGAATGTTCAAACATAATGCTTACGGGCGAGTTATTTATATTATTGCTTTTTGAAATGTATGTTAGCCTACACAAAAATACTCATAATTTCAATATAATTTAAGTTACAAAGCAAAGTTTTAGTCATTCTCACACTCACGAATGCATACAAACATAATTACGCACACTCTAATTTGCTGGATATTTTTGGTTCTTTGGTCATATTGAATATTCGCGAATACATATACAGGCACCGACATTATGACTATCTTACATAATTTTTAATTACAAAATAATTTAGTACGACACACTACACAATCAAGAAACATTTATATTGAATTGAAACAGTTATGAAGGCATATGGTTGGATAAATACTTATTATAATAACTTGATAAATACTTAAAATATTACTGATTTATTCCAGTTTAAACGGTCATTAGTCTGCCAGAGCACACGGCACAAGGATGAAAATTTTCGATAAGAGAAGACGAACTTATTTCTGTCAGCAGATCCCGAATTTTTCCCTCGATTTGTCTTTTATTTGCTGGTGGGGCAGGGATTGTAGAATCAAATGTATGTACGTGATCATCAGCACACTGGGAGCCAGCTTCAGATTTCGAATCCTTTAAATCCTTTACCAGAGCAGTTAGCTCAGTTAGCCTGTGTAGCAACATTTCACGCTCTCTTGCAAGCTGCTCCAACTGTAAGTCTTTTTCCTTTGCACACTCTTTCAGAGCCATTTTTTGTGTTTGGTAAAGTGTAATGTAGTCCCCTAAAAAGCGTTTAAAAAAATCAATTTAATTGGTCCACATACAATTTTTAATTTCATGGGCATGCATTTGAAAAGCACTTACCAATAGTGTCATTTTCTCCTTGCAACTGTATAATCACATGTTCCAATTGTTCAACTTCTTTCTTTAGTCGTGCGTTTTCTTCTTCCAAGGCCGCGCATTTTTCCTCATATGTTCGTTTTTGCTTGGCATCAATTGCCAAGTTGTCTATTTCATTCCTGAAGGATGAATTTTCCCATTCTAGACGGTGCAAAGTTTTCCTAAGTTCGGTCGTTTCATCCAATGGTTCCCGCCTGGTCACAACTTTACTATCAGCTTCATGACTGTGATCATGATGATGATCATGGTCTCCGTCGTGAGCATGATGGTGATGATGATCGTTATGACCATGATCGTGGTGGTGGTCTTCTTCGTGGTCATGATGATGATGGTGTCCACTGTGGTCATGATCACAATCTTCATGAAGATGCTCCTGATTATCATGATGGTGGTGATGATCTGTACATTCACCCGAGTGAAGATGATGATGATTCGTATCTGAACCATCAGTGCAACTGGATTCCATTACTCCTGTATTATCATTTTCTTCGTTTGGCTGAAGATTCGAGTCCCCATTCACGTTAGCAGTAACCGATTCAGTGGCTGGGGTAACATGGGAATGGGAAGCGTGATCTTGATTACTGGGATCCACCGAACGAGAATCATGTTGTTGTCTTAATTTGTTTCTTAAATTTGCTACTTCCCTTTGAAGCGTTTCACATTGGACATGGTAGTGCCGAGCTTGATCTTGCAACTGATGAATCACCGCGTCTCGCTGATGATCCTGTTTCAATTTTTCCTGTAGCTCGCTGTTTTCAGCTCTAAAAGTAGCATTTCAAGTTTTAGTAAATTTAATATTTATTTTTATAGTATAATATATATCATCATTCATTACCTTAAGCTAGCAATCATGTCATCCTTTTCTTTCAATAAAGCTTGCAATTCCTTTACACGTTCCAGTTCGTGATCTAGTTTTCCGGCAAAATCCATTTTTGACTGACTCTATAAAAAGATGAAATAATATGACAGTTAAAAAACTTAAAATGCCAATATGAACCTTATAGACTAGACGTAAAACTTACCACAATGATAACAGCTTTCTGCATTTCTTCCAGTTGTTTTGATTTTTCTTCATACTTGGCTCGTAGGTCAACACCAATATCAGTGGAATTTTTGACGATTCTTTGATTTTCTTCGCAGAGGGAATTTATACGGGCTCGAAGTGCTTGCGTTGTATTTGTCGCTTCCTCTCTCACCCTGTCTTTCTCGAGCTTGAATTCATGTGCCAACTTTTCACTCTCCTCAATTCGGAAGGTCAATTCTGTCTGCCGACCCAAGAGATATGCATTTTCCCGACGTAGTTCTTCAATCTGCATTTCTTGTGCTTCCTGAACCGACTTCATTTGTTGTATAGTTTCGTCAGACACAGGCAGATCTGTTTGAACACCTCTTTGCAGAGAATTATCTTCGTGTTGTAGACAACTTGATTCTTGATTGGCAGTTACAATGGCCAAAGTCTGTTCCATGTCGTCAAAGAGCATGCTTGAATCTTTATGCACATGCGAAAAATTACTGGTGGCAATGTTCATTTCAACATCATTATGTTCCTGGACATTCACTTCAGCTTTGGGGGGCATGGGACTATTAGATTTTAAAGCTTGTTCAGTAATTTTCTCGGATTCCTCATTATTTGAGTTAGAAAATCCAATATCTGTAATCAGTTTGTTGTCAATCTCAAAAGGAGGATTAAAGAATGCATTATTATCCGGTGAAATAAGGGGATTCATTTCTGCTACATGCTCTGTAACTGCAGATTTTTCAGCAATTGATGTAGTTTCTTCGTTTGATAGCACCAAATTCTGAGAATTTTCGTTAACGCTAAAAATACCACTCAATCTGTCTAATTCTGTAGTGGCAGGGCCAAACAAAGAGCTGGCAAAAAGTGGAACTGACGTGCCATGAGTAGCATCAAATTCATGTGTTTCTTGTGCGTCTACGTCTTGCGGGGGAATAACGGGTGCGTCTAAACCGATTTCTGACTGAGGCGTTTCATGAAGCAATGTGGAATTGTGTTCATTATTCAGCGTCAACAATGATGCATCGGCAGGTAAAAATTGTGCTTTCGAATTCTCGTCACTAGTTGTAAAATCTAGTATTGGAGCACTCGGAGAAAAGTCGCTACTTGAAGCTGGTATTACAGAATCTAAACTCTGAACATTTTCTACTGGCATTACACTGATGTCACCTTGAAGGTTATCCGACGCAGATACATTCTGTTCTTGGTCTACTATAGCTGCTGGAGAGTCACTAAGAGTATCTGATTGCAATAAGTTTCCTTGCAAATTTTCTGATGAAAACAAAGGCTCCGAAGCATTGCTGAAACTTGCGACTGTCGCATCCTGTCGGCTTTCTGATAACTCTGATGCACTGATGTCTTCGCCAGGTTGTGTGTCAGGTAAAGAAAAAAGATTAATTGGAGCAACCACGTTATATGTCTGAGTAGTATTCTCCCTGGACAGTTCAATGGGTTGGTTCGGAAGAAAGGTGAAGTTTTGCTGATGTTCCACAACCGGTTCAGCACTTGTTTTGATGAAACTTTCTCCAGTCGCTGTCACTGTTGGAACTACATCTGTCGCAGCAACTAAATACGGATTGTTTGTCCCCCCGACATTATTGTTCCCTGCCACAGGATTAAAAATATTTACTGAAGCTGCACCAGTGTTCAAGTTTTGATAAAAGGATGGCACATCTGCAGGCTGGGAGTTACTGCTTCCTGAACGGTTCATCTTATACTCGTTCAGCTGAAATTAACAAAACGATTTTACTAATGGCAGATTTATCAAATTGAGCTGATTATACAATATGCTCCTTGATCATACCTTCTTCCGAGCCGCCGCCAGCTTCTCCCTCTTTTCCCTTTCCACATCCATCATTGCACCGTTTCTAAAACTTATTCATTTCTTTAGTACAATAACTAGCCAAACAGAATCCACTTCAATTAACACACTTGGTTAGTCCAGGTGACCAGTATGTGACAGAGCTTACACGTCACCAGCAATTAAATTTGACCACCTTCACATTGCGTGCCATCTGACAAAATCTGGGATTGCTTACAGGACCAAACCCGCTAATTCTGCCAGAATGTGTCACTAAAATGTAGGAAAGCGCTCATGAAAGTGATTTACTGTCAATTTCAGTTAAACGTAGCCAATTAATGAAAGAAGAGTTTAAATGCTGTGAGAATTTAGGATATCTTCAAGTTTAAAGAGTTGGTCAGCTGCCGGAGCAGATGTGAAGAAAGCTTGAGGAATGAGCTGCACTACGTGCACTTCTCTCTGACTAGAAAAGCCCAGCATGCCCATATGTGCATGCAATATGTTCTAGAAAAACTTTATACAAAAATATTTATACCAAAAAATTAAGTTTAAGGTATTAGGAGGGTTTCCTGCAGTCTGAAGGTTACCAGAATAGGCTAAAGCTTGGCCTCGTATCTAAAATGCGTGCAACTTTTCATTTAACTTAGATTTAAAACCGTTAAAAACTTCTTAAATTTTCCGTAAAGATGCATCGCTTTATTCACGAAAGACTATTTAAAAAATGATACCTCGATCAATAATGTAGCTTTTTGTCAGGCTATAGAAATCCGATTCATAATTTTAAATTGCAGTCAGGTATTGATAAGAAAACTCCCCACAATGTTTTGAATTTTGTAATTATTTTCGTTATAGGAAATACAATGTTGACATACACACACTATATTTGCCATGCTATAGTTAAATATGTGCTGTAAATGCCATAGTTTAATCTGCTGCTACTGCATTGCATACCCGTTGATGTTAAGAAAGTCCGATTTTGGATGGAAAACTGTTTAGAAAGAAAACTTCTGGATGTCTTTTCAATTTATGAGATACTGTGATTCCTGATTCATACGATCAATCTTCTTGAAATGATAGCCTTTAGTTGCCTACTACTACATAACTACTCAAGCATCGGTTACTTGGAACTACTCGGAAGATAACTTCGGTGCAATGATAAGCGTTGGTTACCACGATAACTCTTGGTGCAATGCATGATAAGCATGCGGCATGTACGCTCTGTTGTAATGTTATTTCAGACATTTTAATTCGTCATCGCAAAATAAACGCATTACACTAAAAGCATCTAATTTCTAAATGCACTTTAATGCACCCAGTGGTCCACGACAACATGCTCTTATTATTATTAAGATGATGGTGTGCAGTCAGTGCAGTGATGTGGTTTGTACACGTAAACACAAACACAGATACTGTCATTTGGTGATCATGATGGCTAAAAAGTTTGCCTATAAGGTATTCGGGCTAGAATGGACTCATCATAAACGACTTTATAGAATGTAGAAGCGCAATTATATAATCAGCTATTTGTCTGAATCAATGCAATTGCATATTAACAGCGTCTCATCTATTGCACTGTTAAATGTTTTAGGAATAACTATAAGAATTATTTTGTTTTGTAGCACATTACCCCTCTACTTTGCTTTATCGCTATTATGATCATTTTGCTAGTAATCCAAAGTAGATCAAGGGTTGATTAAATGGAACTATTTATGGCAAGATGTTAGTGGCACATTTATGCTAGTTGCATTATGCACATTCTACTAACCCTCAAGTAAAAATTGCACAAGTACAATTTATGGCTAAATACCTTAAAACTTGAAAGATTGATGCACGTAAAGTCACAATTTTTACAACCTCCAAATAATAATGTCTATGCATATAATGCAATGCAACTTTTATGTGGATATTTTATGCTATGGCTAGTACAGTGTGGTAATCATATAAGCATGGTCCAGGAAATGAACATATAATACCGGATGTAGTAGCAGATCCATCGTATGTAGCGATTAAGCATCATATAGATGGAATAGTTTTACACAAGCATAGTCATTCATACACGCTTTTGCTTATTACCAATTGAATAATTTATTACTAATGAAAATGAATTACAGCAGAGAAGATTTTTAAATAAATTAGTTTGTTACTATTGTTTGAAATATCCTAGTCCATCCTCCATCCATATTCATTACAAAGGTTTGAACGATTTTTGAGAAAGAGTTTTATTCAGTTGCGCGTAAGAAATCATAATTGACTGCCCCTCCCTGTCTTCGCATTTGTCGATATTCGGCATGAACCTCTGGAGTTAAATAGCTTTCTTGTACTGCACTATCTTTGATCATGGCTCTTTCCCAGTGACTCTGTATATAATGAAACGTTTCAGGACAACCAGATTAAGTGCATGCATACGAATGATTTAAAAAAAATGATACTACTAGTTTATA
This sequence comes from Entomobrya proxima, assembly GCA_029691765.1. Taxonomy (NCBI): domain Eukaryota; kingdom Metazoa; phylum Arthropoda; class Collembola; order Entomobryomorpha; family Entomobryidae; genus Entomobrya; species Entomobrya proxima. The sequence continues at coordinate 31,205,120 of CM056168.1, forward strand.
ATTGTGGCTTACCAAAGAAGGACGAGCATTCCTGCCTTCTTGTAATAGAGACACATGCGCGTTGTCTTTAAGAATGAGTTCCAAGCAAGGGAGTCTTTCCATCCAGGGCCAAATCATGTAATCTAGCATTCCGGGTTTTTCTTTTCCTGGTTTATTTACAGTATTAGCGTATGATAGGCTCGTTGTTATAAATTGAATATTTTTTGTTTAAAGTAATTATTACCTGCAAAAAATATGCTAGCCCTACGATTCAGTTCTCGCTCAAAGATATTTAATTGCTCATTTAGCTGTCGAATAAGAGATGTTATTTGCTCTTGTTCCAGATTTGTTTGGAAATACAATTGGAAATCAAGGGAAGTAATCTGTACAAAAATGATGTGAAAACAAAAATGTTTTAGGCATTTTTTTTGGGCAATGCATCAAAATATGCTACCGTTTTTACTTTAGCAAATTTTTCTATCCAAATACGATCCAATGCTTTTTGGAAATGATCTTCAGAGTGAAGTCTTCGGGCTGATGAGTCTCCAGCAGATTTTTCCTGAGTATTGTACGCATCGTCGATGTAGTCAGATACTATCAGACTTTCATACAAGACTTTTCCATCGTCGCATTCAATTGTTGGAACTTTCCCTTCCGGATTCCTCGAGAAAATAAATTCTGGCTTTTGAACCAGATTAATGTTCACAACGTCATACCTTAAAAGTTACAAATACATTAGTTTCATGCGCTATGTTCTATGTTGTCAGTCATTTCTTCAAATTGGTATGCTGTCCTTACTTGATGCCCTTTGCTGCAGCGGCTAGCAATGCCCGTTGTGCGTAGGGGCAAAATCGCATACTGTAAATCCTAAGTGACCCAGGAATTAACGCTGGACACTGTTGACCTTTAGATAATGATTCATTGTTACTTATAACCTTTTAAGAATAATGTTTTTTAAACTTGGTAAGAGTACAAACCTGCAGCTAAGTGCTTCGAATTCATTTTTACAAAATATTTTGTCTTCTAAGAACTATTTTATAATCAGTGACCACTGATGAAAGATTAAGCTGATCAAAAAAAGAGGTTACAACAATGAATTAGAATGATTTTTATTTGACACACTCGTATTTGTTGATGGCCAGCGGTCAACACATCATGAGAATAAAAATACTATGTAGGATATGAACATTCTGTTTCATGGTCTAGTGAACTGGGATGAGATTTTTTAGTATCCATGAATCCACGTTACTTTACATACTTCATGAAATGCCTGCCCACTCGCAGTCTTGTACGGTTCAGATTTACAGATACTTGTCACATTGGAAGTTCGCAAGGCATTGTTAGCATTAACATATATATATCAAAAGTCATTTTCTATTCTGGACACTATTTAAATTATCCTTAGTTGTTTACTACTTTGTACTTGCCAAAATAATCATTCAGTGTTAGTGAGTATAGACTTCTCCATGCATGTTCATTCCGTCCATTACAAGAGAGATGTTTTTCAAATTAACTTGTTTTCTACCACACACACGTGTACTACACCGCGTTTCTTTTCATTTGAGCTCTAGGCAATGCCTAGTAGGCAATAGGCATCATCCATGAACAAATCATGGGAATTTTTAATAATATTTTATAGGGTATCATTGCATACTCGTTAGGAAAGCTTTTGTTTTGGAAATGCAGGTCTATTCTATTACGTAATAATGCTAGAGCCAGTTGATGAGATGAGGTACACCTGTTCTCTAATTTCAAAGCATGTCTCTAACCCATTTCTATCAGTTCAAAAAATCTATGCCAGTGCCGACGTAATTTTCACGTTTTTCTGCAACATGTTTAAATACATAACTTAAAGCTAATATTGCTTCAATTTTAATGCTGTAGTTTGTATTTGGTTTCATGATGTTAGTTGCAAACACTATGGTATGTGCTAACGTGACTTGGAATAAAATGTGTTTAATTAGTGGCACATGGATTTTACGGTGATGATTTATCAAAAACATTTCCACAGATCTGCTGAAAACATCTTGAAACAAATATTTTTCATATGTCTAATAATATTTGCGCAAGAAAACATGTCAAACAATGTTCGGAACACAATCAAACACTCGAAATAAAGATTTTAAACGAAAAACATTGCAATAATGTCGGAGACGAGCTCATTGGCAATACAGGAAACTGAGAAGCAGTTGTGGGAAATCATTAAGTCAGTTCCAGGATTAAACGTTACTTATGGAACAGTCAGGTGCATAGTGTATGTCATAAAGAAAGATGAAAAGGAATCCACTGAATCTGCCATTGCGGCAGCTAAAGGTGCCGTGCAAACTGCCGTATTCAGTGCCGGAGTTTTTACAGCCCCCGTTACTATTCCAGTGGCAGCAGGTGGAGCTCTAACAGGGATAGCTGCAAAATCTGTTTCGGATACTGTTGAAATTATTGTTTTCTTTGTAACGAATCCAGGTACGTATGCTATACAAAGTAGTCGAACAGTTGACATGCATTTTGGCTGAAACGTTAAAAATATTATATTTTAGAGCAATTTCAAGGCAAAAAGAATGATGAGCGAGAAAGGATGTTTTACGACAGAATAAAGCACGTTACCGGAGTAGGGGCATTGTACTCTGCTGTGCGTGTTCCGATTTACCTCTTAAAGAAAAATAGGCAACAAACCATTGAAAGTAGTATTGGTCTTGTGACAAATTCTGGAGACACTGCTGTGCAAATAGGAGTTAGCATGATTCCAAATATTGATGAACAACTTCAAAAAATGATAGTAGGAACAGCTCGTTCTGCAATTCGGTATTTGGCAAAAAATATGATGGATCAAATTTCCCGAGAACATATTTCAATGGAAAAAGGATTGCAAACTTTGGCCAAGGTGGAAAATGACTGCCAAACAATCATTGAAGCAACAACGACGGAGACATTGGAAGAGCATCGTTCTGATGGTGATGGTGATGGAAAACAATCAACCAATTCAATTTGTACAATCCAGGAAAATGAAGAAGCAAAGCAAACGGCATCAGTTTTCTCACGTCTGTGTTGCTGCTGCTGTAATATGAAAAGATCACGTAGAGACAAAGTCAAGCCCAATGATTCTCAGTGTGCCCCCACTGATGAGCACAAAATGAGTTCCAATGATAATGGCAATCTTGGTCACTTAATAATCCTCACCGAGTAAGATGTTCGTTTGCATGCATAACGCAAGACTGATGATAAGGGAACACCGAATAAATAGACCAAGAACGAATTGAGCACAAATACGAAACAGTATTTAATATCTAGCTCATCATATAGTTCATTGTAGGGTTCTGGGGGCTCGCGTTGTTTTTGCATAAGCACGGGAAAGTGTTTCAGTTGCAGGTAATGTTGGTACATGAATGAGCTTTCTTTTGCTTGAAATAATGCCATCCTTGTACATTCTATGCAAGAGTATGACTAATAATGATGTAGTATTATCTCTTTATTACAATACAAAAAATAGCATTATTTTTTTCGATTTCCCCGTGGAATAAATAATACGCTATGTAAACACGCAACACAAAATTCTCAATTTGATGTACGTTATGTACCTTACCTATTCTCATAATTATGTATTGAAAAAATGTTCCATACTTCGAGCGGTACTTCTTTTGATGGTGTGCGATCGATTCTACTTGTCGGGTTGTTGGAAGAGCTTGTCATGATTGCATGACTAACTATAGTCTACTACATGTTTGAATGTGTTTAGAAAATTATTTAAGAATTAATGCCTATTGATGATCACACCGATAAGTTTGTCTTGCAGTTGTAATGCGAACTACTTGATATTTATGTTGGCTACACGCAAATCGTAATTATATATGTATGGACTATATAAATGTAGGTAGCAGTAGGTGACAAAACAATGGAAGGGGCGAAAAGTACGTAGTACAAACTTGACAGTTGACATCGTATTAGCCATGAAAGTTGATCCCTTCATTCAGTCGGAGATCGGGGTGATCAGAGTGTTTTCAGGTTGAGACACACATCATCTTTGTCCATTCCATGCATGGCTTTCATGTGGATTTGTTACCTCCTGGCTACAGATTCAGTTCTACCTGGCATACTTTTCTTTTTCATAGTTTATTTAATTTGTGGACTGTGCTCGTGTATAGTTTAGGCTGTAGGGATGTGTTTTGTCAAAAACAACAGGCGAAACTTTTGTTTTTTGTGAAAATGGCACATGGTGCTCTAGTTTTGGTTTACCAACCGTAACTGGAAATTGGGACGTGTATAGTATAAGAGTTCTTCAAACTATGGCTAAGATATTATACCTATTGCATAAAGAAAATTACTAATTTCCGGATCAGTTTAATGTATTTTGCGAAATGCCTGTACCTCCAGAGATATGTGACAAAGAATGTCACTTGAAACGTATCCATCTGTACCTGTTTTACTCTGTTTTTCTTGGATCGCTACTTCTGTTAGCATTGATTCACTTTGTCATGTTTCTTTCGTCTCGTCGAAGGATTAAATATGAAGCCAGAGAATATGCTACAAGGAAGCTTGAGTTTGTCACTCTTGGAATTTCCGATCTCTTTCCAAACGAAAAGGAAAATGAAGGTGAAAATGGCAACATGATGGAGGATGAAAATTTTCAATTTGAGTTGAAACATGCAGTGGAAGGAATGTCATCACCCCTGGAACCTTCAACATCTTCGTCATCAGCTTTAAACAGAATGATGACAATGAATGGAATTGGGACTTTTCCTTTACAAAGAATTGATGAAGAATCTATTGTCATTCCAAGATCGCCTACGCCACTCAATCACTGTTCATCCTCATCCTCCTCAAATGCATCAACACTCAGAGGGAGAACGGTAATGGGGGCATTACAAGAACCTGTGATTGTGACAGTGGCTACCGTATCTGCCTTGTTTCAAGAACAGCATGAGGTGAACGAGCCCTCGGATCAACAACAAAGTAGGTCACACTCCACTGAATCAATGTCATCTGTGCTTGATATTTCTGATTTGGTAAACTCTCCAGGACGAACAATTACCATGCGAAACGAATCTGGAGACGAGGCAGGGAATTGGGGCCAAGGAATAGATCACCGAGGTGGAAGCATACATGCCAAAAGTCAAATGCTCGATGTTCGTATGGGAGGAGCGAAGGGCGGATTCCTGAAATCGCATCGTGGGGAACAACCGCTAAAAGAAGGAGCACTTTCTACGGATGCCATTTTCCCAGCAAACGAAGTTGGTGGCATTTACGAAACTTGAGAATGCTTAAGTGTGTGGAAAGAATTAAACCCTTTTTATGTAGCATTCAATTAAGATTTTATTATTAGAAAGAAATATTATGCTGTTGATACGATTTTATACTAATTTCTTCTTTAATGATCCAAATTCTTCATCAGAACTATACATTGTCTTTGCACCTGATTTCTTCTTTTTTGTCTTTTGTGGTGAAGCATTAAATCCAGCAGGCCTTTAAATATTCAATTCAAACTCAAAAGATTGTTGATGAATCATCAATGATGATACATACCTATATATAATATGTATTCCTTGTGCTTAATGAATGTTTGCACATTTTACCTGTATGGACAAGCAGAAACATGGTTTATGTTTATCCATCTAAGATCCCCTTCGTCTATTGCTTGATGATAGAAAAAGTTGAAATTAGAAACAATGACGGGCACAGGTAATGCGATCGTTAGGACCTGAGCAAAATAACTATTTTTAAAAATAACATAATATACATTTTAATAATAAAACTTTGAAATTCAAAATATTTTTCACATACGCCAGCCACAGCACAAAGTGATCCAACAACTTTTCCTCTACAACAAGTTAGGAAAACACTTTAACTTTTTTCATTTTCATTCATAATTGTAAACTCCAATATAGGAATTAAATATAAAATACTTACAAGAAAGTTTTTGGCACTACATCACCAAACCCGACTTTGTAACAAGATAACAAATATAAGTAGTTATTAACAATTTACTACCTACCAATATATTATGTACTATTATATTATTGTTGTTTTCGAGATTCGTACCGGTTGTGATCTAAGAGTTTAAAAAATAAAATGACCATATGAGTATTATGAAAACATGAAACTTGTTTCTGTAGTCTTAATTAACTTTCATCTTCTTAACCGTTATTAATGCCCACCAAAAACCTCCTGGAATGCTGTCAAACTGTGTGTTTGGATGGTCCAACTCGGCAAAATACATGGTACTAGAAAAGAGTACAACTCCCAGTATTATAAAAAATATAAGCAGTATCAATTCATTCATAGATGCTTTTAGTGTTTTCCCAAGAATCTTGAGTCCTTTGGAATGTCGGCTAAGTTTAAAAATGCGAAATATGCGAACAATCCGAACTACTCGTAAAAGGAACAGGGAATCGGTTGCGGTTGACGCCTTGATAAACGTGAAAGAATGAAAACATCATTATACAATTTTTCCATCATTTCTACGTATTATCATTTTGCAAATAAGTTTGCATTATCCTTCTTAATTATTATTCTTTTACCGCATCTGATTCCCGTACACCGCCATCATCTCTTAGAAGTTTTGAAGCAGTTGGAGAAAACAAGGAAATTAGGAATGGTATCAACGCAATCAGGTCAATCAGATTCAAGGGATCTTTCAAAAACTTTCCATAAAACGGACAGCACATGAATCGTGTAAAGAACTCGATAATGAACCAAACGTTGCATACTATTTCCGTAAAGAAAAATGGATCATGTACATCTAAAACATGCAAACTGATAACTTTAATGCGACCAGTACTGGGATCAAGTCCATATTCCGGTTTCGGTTCCATTTCACTAATTGTCTCTATACAAAAGTCTGCAATACTTATGAATAAGGCTCCCATTGATAAGATTGCAATATATGCTGCCTGTACAGAACTTTCTGGAAAATCAAAAAGAAGCCAAATTTTTCGGCACAGTAAATTTTGCGGGACAATTTCGTATCGGCTGTCAGTTGGGGATAGACCCTCTTCTATGCGAAACTGATCAATAATCACAGAGCTGAGCTGATAAAACTGTGCATCTTCAAGAAGTACATCAGCTTGTACATTGTCAGGTCGCCGGAATCTGCCTCCAGACTGATAAAAATAGAGAATTGCTTCGAAAGCGTTTCGATTTCGGTCAAAATAGTATTCTTGCTTGACAGGATCATAATACTGAATTCTCTTGTTGGGATTGCCAAGCAAGGTATCCGGAAACCGTTCAAGGGTGCGAAGTTGCGTTTCATAGCGCATGCCGCAGACATTAATCCGAATACGTTTACACCAATTGTGATTGTGAGGAACAAAATGAACTCGTGTCTCCACGTTTTTTGAAGCATCCTGATGTAGTCGTTTCTGTGTACGAAGTACTTGCCGCAAGTGAGGGGAAATTTTGGGCCTGTCCCTAGATCGGTAGCTCCATACTTTATACTTTCCCCACTTTATCATTTTACATGTTCAACCAAATATAAATACACGATAGTGAAAGTACTTTCCAGTAACTGTATGCATGTAATTATGATATGACTTTTCTCACCTCTTTTCTGTAGCCAGGTATGAGAAAAGCCTCAATGTAAAAGTTCCAAAATCTACGAGGCACTCTCCCTGTTTCAAAAGTGTGATTATTATAGATTGTCTGTCTCTAGTTTTTTAAGGAAACTTCTTTAGAATTAAGACAAACCCCAAAATGATTTAAAGCTGTTTACGAATCCTCTATTTCCAGTAACCCAGTGAAATATTCCTTGCTTGTGAATTTGATGCTCTGACTCTACATATGTATGAAATGATTGAATAGTAGACGCAATAGATACCCTTGTTAACCGTATGGCTCCACCCACAAAGAGGAAAACTGATGCAAAAAGTCCCAATACAATCTCGGGTCTATTTAACATTTCCTGGACACCTCGATGCTCATGTGGAAGCATGTGCCCCTCAACATGCTGGAAATTCTGATCTTGCAACATGATAACTATTATTAAAATGAAATCATTCACTATTCACTTTGAAGTTGAACTGAAGTTTTAATTTGTTAACAAAATAATGTCGATGATGTGAGTTCCTCTCTTGGATTGTTTGTGATTATATAAATAAATCTTTAGTAACCAAAAGAAGATTTGGAGACATTTTTATTTAGAGCAATTGAACAATTCATATTATGTATAGGTACAGTATTATCCTTCGGCCTTCAGAGATCCACATCATCCCAATTCAATAGCCATTTTGTCATTTGTCATTTCTCAGTCCGATTGAAATTTCTTAGGTAAGCTTATATTAATATAGAATAGAATTGTTATTTTGATTCACAGAATAACTATGAAATGTTGATAGTTGGTTCTAGCCCATTAAGTGACGTGTTTCCCTTGCCAGTGTTCTTGAAGCCATTGCAATTGCTTCTTCATAAGGAGGCGGGACTAAGGGACAAGAAGAAAAGTTAAATGCTTGAGTTTTTAGTACACGGTAAATCAATTCTTGATTTGTGGATGAGGTGTGGTGTGTACTTACGAGTTTCAAGTGACGTTCTACGTTCTGATGCAAACATGGTTTGAGAGTATGACGGGGGTAGACTGCTTTGTCGTCTTATTGTCTGTGTTCGATCAGTTAACTCCCTGGTGGTATGCATAGCAAATACCCGCGAACAGTGGTCAGTGTTTCTTCTGGATCTGCACTCATATTTAGAGGTTCCAATAATGATAGGCATATCCCCAATCACACAGGTTCCAGTGTGAGGGACAAGTTTTACCTAAAATACAACATAACTTTATTAAACGCGACTATATTGATTGCGTATGCCAGCTTTTAGTGTTGGTAGACTTACGCGGAGTAAGTACCGATGAGAAAATATAGGCTTCTTTTTAGGCACTGATGCAATAACGGAATGTGTGGGAACCACATCTACTGGAACATGAAGGCTACCTATCCAAGTTAATGTTGACTTGTGATTATCAATTGTTGAAGTGCTCACGCATGTCAGCTCATCAAATACATCAATGTTGTACTTGAGATCCCCAAACACCGTTTTCTTTACAAGAACGACAGACATGGAGGATAATTTCCTCCTCTCTGGATTATACACATCTAAAACAAAGGGCACCACCTCCCCCACAGCAAATCCGGTTTTCTGAACTTTGAAAATAAACTTGAGATTTTGATTCGGCACTAGAGCAGTCCTTAGAGTTTTTTGTGGCCTTTCAATACTAGAAGGAATGGAAATGGCATTCCCATACGCAACCCCGTTTGATAAATCCAGGAATCTTCTCACGTGGACAGGATGACTAATCCTGTTCAAGTCATCATTTCGTTCATTATCCGAGTGAAGCTGCGCCGTGACTAGATAATTGATTGCTCCGTAAGTACCCTCAAACGAAGAAGGCAAATGCTGAGGAAGGCAAAATGTAAACGGAAGGCTGTGTTTGCCATGAGTGAGCACGGTTGTACCGGATCCTACAGAAAGATTCACGAAACAAAGTTTTGAAAATACTTTGAATTAACTTTGAATTACTAATGACTATGATTTTATTGCAAAAGGCACATTTAACATGACATACCTTGTCCTAATATATATGAAGACTGTACAAATATACTGGATGAGTATTTTTGCCCATCATTCGGAATTGGGCAACTGGTAATCTCCGTCCACACGTTCCCATGAATGGTTAAAAGAATTCCTGCAATCATAGTAATTACAGGCGCACACGGTGCGTGACAGAATTTTAGTGTACCATTTTCTACGAAAGTCCTTATATAACGTGTGCATGTGCTACTGTGAATTTTGTGAATGCATACCATGAATGAGGATATCCGCTTTTGATTCAATTTCCAAAGTGCCTTTCACGACGTTTTCCTTGTTGCCGATAATATCTCTTCCACTAATATTGGAATTTAAAACTATATTCAAACTGATAATATTCTTGGCCCGTTGATGAAGCTCCTTTCTTCGTTTAGTAGGCATGATAATTACAGCTGCACAATTATATATTGTGCTAGTATTTTCTGCTTGATAAAAGCATTTCCTTGCAATATTCCTTTAGAATAATAACTGGAAACAAGAAGGTTGTCCTTATTGTTTATTTATTCATTCGTTCATTTTTTTATAAAAAGGTCAAAGAGATGTAAAAGATAAGCTGCGGCAAAACCACTACAACTTGACTACTCTATACAAATATGCCAAGCAAAACTATTCGGTTTTTGCTTGTGCACATATAGCACAGGCAAGGCTGCAAAAATCAATATTCTGCTTCCTAAGAACTATCAAATTCGCACAAACGGACTCTCCTCTTCTGCTTGACAGACATTGCGTTGCAATGCAGATGTAAAAGCTAGGCCATATAGGTTCCATGCAGCAAAAGTTGTAATATTATGTGTTTCATACTATATTATAGCAGACAGCAGCAGAATTAGTTATTCTGTCGTTGGTTGCTCTGCTTTTCTCTAAAGTGCAATAAGAATATTCTAAGGGTAATGGAAAATCCTGCCCTTCTGATACAAGAAGGCCGCTTTGTTTTTTAACCAGAAACCCATTCTTATCTAAAAAGAATCATTAGTGTGCTTGCAAAAGCTTCAATTTACGTATCTGTCATTTGTACACTTTATTAATTCGTAATTGTTTACTACAAATAGCTTGCAAATGTGCGCACAAATGAATAAATATTTATAAGGTAAAAATTAGCATGAATGATACAAGACTTTTGGAGACTTTTGGTCAATCTGTTTGATGATTAAGTTTAACCAAATTTTCCATGTCCTTTGTGTCCGTTGTAATAACCACCACCAGGATAATAGTTATAACCTCCATAGTTATTATAACCTCCTCCAGGGTAGTAATATCCTCCACCACACCCACGACAGCCATAACCGTAATATCCTCCTCCTCCATGATGTTGCCATCCATGATATCGTCCAGGTCGGTCATAGTACTGATTTATGATGACTACTTTCTTTTTATGTCGCTTGTCCCGAGCCAATAGATTCTCAGCTTGATGCTGCTCATCTTGACTTGTCTGCAGTTTTTCCTCTTCAGCAAGAGTCGTTGGGATTCCCGGTTGTGCTTCTTTATTGTATAAAAATGATAATTAAAATGACAATTGTACTCTTCGATTATTTGTAAAATTCTCAAATTATAAAAACAAAAGTTATAATCAGCTCACTCGATTCACTTTCGCTGGAAACCGGTGAAGATTTAGCTATAGCGAGGAGACATGCTCCAACAAGTAAAGCAGCTACAAGTTTCATAATAAGACAGTAAATGGATTCTTACTATTCTTTTGTCTTTTGATTAAGAGAATAAATTGTTAGCAATGTTCCTCAAAATACTCTCTTTTTGACAATATAAAAAAGAAAACCACGAGAAATGAGTTTATATACCTTTTTAATTTTCCCATAAAATTACAAAAATGCTCTGAATGCAATCTTTTTAGAAACAGCAAGAAGGTACAACGCCTTACAACTCTACACGCATGCAAATAAATTCTACCAAAAAAGGGGTACCCATTTTCAAAACTAGACAGTAAGGATAATGATGACGTGCTTTACGAGCTAAAACCTAAACTCTCAGAGTTTTTTAATACATAATTTGTCTCTGTGAACCCAGCATGAATTTAAACGCAAAGGAAGAACCGGTAGGTTTCTCGGAAAAGTGAATGTTATTATCACGTAGTTAGATCATAATCATGACTCATTTCCCACCTAATTTTAGGTATATATTTTTACTATTATGCGCTCAGTGACCATAAATTGTATAAAATACCATTTGTCTAAAAATGCAAAATTAGATTAAGGTAAATAATAGCTAAACTTTGTTTCGAATGTGTCATCAAAATAAAACCTACTCAAAATCTTAATATGGTACAAACGCTTTGAAAAATGCAAAAAAATGATGTTTTGTGAGCGTGAGTAATTAGTTCTTTTGTTTATTTGCTAACATTTCCTAAGTCGCCTTAAAAAGTAAAAATTATAAGTAAAATATACTTATAAGTAAAAATTAATGTGTAGGTGCACCACTCCACTCCACGTAATGTTGCATTTATGTCAAAGTCATATTATGTTTTAAATACTTTTCTACGCATATGGTCGAAGCTTGCTCTTATGAAAATGTCGAAAACGACTTCTTTTAACCATTTGTCTTAATATGCTGGAAATATGCGGGTTTCTATAATTTCCGAACAATAGATTTTTCATGTTGGAAGCAACCATGCTATAATATAATTCATGATACAAAATTATAATAGAAAATTAAATTATTGCTTTTGTCTACATGAGTTTTGCGTTTATTGTGTCATTCTTGAAAACGCATAAATGAGATATCACATTTGTTATCGTACCCACAAGCATATATATTACAATACAATAACAGTACAAATTTCGAAAATGAACAATTAGGTAAAAACATTCTCCAGAATTACAAATTGCATGCACTGAGACAGAAATTAAGTCTAACAACAATAACAGGAGTTAAGAAAGTAAAAATTAAATATATATTACAATCGGAAGACGTTTGCATTTTAAAAAATCAGATTTTAACCATAAAATCCATAACCTCCACGATTTCCATAGCCCCCATATGAGCCGTAGCCTCGATTATAGCCCCCATAATATCCCCCTCGGCCTCCATAACCGCCATAACCTCTTCCGTAACCGCCATAGCCTCTTCCGTAACCGCCGTAGCCTCTTCCGTATCCGCCATATTGGGGCGATCTTCTCACTCTTTCGCCAGTAAAGTCAACTTCGGCCAGTTCATGATCTGTTGAAGAACATTTAAAATTGTAAATAATTGCACCACTCTATACATGCAGTGTCTAATTTAGATGTTAGATAAACCGTGTTCAGAAACACGTGTATAGGTAATTTTGTTTTAGTAGCTAACCTTCGACTTCTGCTGGGTACGCGTATGCAACAGCAAGAATGCATGCTGCAACAAAGAGAAGGATTGTGAATTGCTTCATTTTTTGTTGATAACTTATTTGGCTTGAGATTTCTGAAATACTGCTTTGTTTCACTGAGAGCAAATCTGCTTTCTTCAATTTCAACGGATGAACTGTGAAGATTTGAATGAGATCCAGACATTTTATACTCTCAAAACTCTCATAGAATGTTAATCTGTATATTCGGACGCCATCGCCTGTCCATGATGGATAAGTGCAAATCATGACTACCTGCCTATGCCTGCGAATATATGACGTACACAAGAGAAGAAGAAGAAGCTCATTACAGGCTACAAAAACATAATATCAGCTCTCTGTATTGATAAACAAAAGATTGCAGAGTCGGTTGTTGCTGAAAAGCCAGTTTTAGTCGCGTGGAGTTTCCGCTCGTGAAATTCAGAGAAGTTGTTTTCTTAGGGATGCTTAAGATGAGTCAAAAGTAAATCCAGGCGATACACTGTCCATGTTTTTGCTACGCACCAGTTTTTTATCACCTAAAGTTGTGAGTTGCTCATTCTTTGGGGTTTTGCATTGGCATACCTGTCACCGTTTTTGCTGCCTCTCAACCGCAATGAGACTATCCAGAGGCTTAATTGTTTAAAAACAAGAGGGTGTAAAAAGTTCAGGTACAGACAGGCACGTTTTAATCGTGCTTAACAACATATCTTTTAATGCGTACATAAATTGTACTTAGACCGACAGTAAGCCTGGCTTTTCTTACAAATCCTTCATGCATAACTTTATGTTGGAATGCAAGTGCTTTTGAAGTTTGTCTAAATTTTGATAAATCATTGGACTCGTGTATACTGAGCTTGTATGCATAAACTGAATTGATTCAATAATAGAGATCATAAAATTATCATTCTAATCAAACATAAAGAATGAATGAATAGATGATGCTCAAATGCTAATGCTAGTGATTATCTAAATCTGTGACAGCCCAAACATTATTGCAGAAACGTCAGAAAATTTGCACACGTGCAATAAGCAACTATTTGTGCATTTTATTGTCGATAATATAAGATGATTTTGAGTTTATGTAGATATTATTATAAGTTCTTATTTGTCTATCGATATCAATGATCTGCTCAGTCTGCTAAGTTTGGTTTAGCTTTTATTTTTATATCACGAAATTTTGATGCCAAGAAAAACGAAAATGTTTGCGTGCGTCATAAATAGCTTAAAACAACAACAACCTACAGGCGCGTGTACAAACAGGTTCAGGTTAGTGTGGTGTATTTACCAACGATGGGGCAGGGTCATGAACGTTTCAAGAAAGCTCTAAATGTGTATTTTCTTATAGCAGGTGATAACACCGATAATTGTACACACGCCAGTTTGTTTCCGTGATTTACGGATTAGTCATTTTTAACAACCGGGGATTCCGTTAGGGAAGCCTTCATATCGCGTGCATGTAATATGATAAGATGCATTTTAATGCTATTTTGAAAACTTTAGTTTTATTTGGGTCCAAGCCAATACAGTCTTGATATTTTGATTGTAACATATTCTGATAGGTCATCCAGCTCCACCCTGGGATTTCCACTCTGACGTTTTATTAACAATTCCAGGTAGATTTGCATTGATGTACTTTGCATAATCAGAATCATAGTATTGTTTCTCGGTAAAACAATCATGCTCCTAGTCTACCAAGAAGACTTTGCATAATGATATGTTTACTTATTTTCAAGTAATTTAGTCCACTTCAAATGGTAGATTCGTAAAAAATAACAAATGACTATGAAACGCTTTGGTTGCATGCTGATTAAGCAAGCGAAGCATGGCTTCTATTAAGAAAAGGTGGCGTGGGTGTTTAGACAATGATACACCTTGAGTTAACTTATCGTGTCCAGTGACCAGGTGCAAACAATATCGAGAGCTCTACCTTACACTATTTCACATTTATATTCATGTTGAATAAAAAATGTGCAAAACGTTTAGCATTTAGATTCTCTGCGAGCTCATGACATGCACAAGTTATTTTTCTTCTTCGTTGTCAAATAAATGTCTGTTGTCGATGGACTTTGTTTACAAAGACAATTAATTAAAGTTGAGAACACAATGGACAATATCTTTTAAAATTCAAGCAGATCGGTATTTTGGATGACAACACAAAGCAACCCCAACATGGACAAAAACAAGTAATTTGTTATCTTTATATTCTCAAATTACAATCAAAGCCAACAACTTTGAACTGGAAATGGAAATATTATTTAACACCAGAGTTATACCAAGAAAAATGTATGAGAAAATTGCGTTTCCCCTTACTAGCATTATGTGACGTAACATGCAACTTTGCAAATTCGCAAAGCGTGGACTCACTACGTTTGATAAGATCGTGTGACTTATCCGTAACGCGTACTTAGCTGTTTCATAACTTCAAGTTCATGACCATGTGTTGTTCTGTGAAACCGAGAACCGATTTTGGTTATCTGTTGAATAGAATAAATTTTTTAGCAGTATATTATTCTAATGTTAGCAATATTTTCGCATGTCCAAGCTTAAATCGTAGTTTAGTTTCCTTCCATCGTACGCATTCACGCCCAACTTTTGAGTTGGGCGGCTAAAAGAGTATCCCAAACGTTTGATAAAATCTTTTTGAGATAAATATTACATGGTCAGTAATGGTAAAACTAACTACATTTTGGAACTGTTCAAAACATCCTTGAGTGTGATTTTGTTAAAACACTTCACCCTTATGCTACCATGAGTGAATAGCATAGTCTCATCAGTATGGCTCTTGATTCTTATCAAATACTAAAACTTGAGACTGTGACCATTGTTTTTCTTTCTATTACCTTTGTTCTTTTCTCATAATGTCTCGCGGAATTGTAAGAGGATACGCCAATTTGCATTCTAATCACCAGTAAAGCACCGATTTTTTACATGGGAAATTCAATGTAAAGCAAATGTGTATATAGCAGGTATACAGTTTTTTATAAAGCAAAGAACTCTGCAGGTATTACTCTGCTATTTTATGCCTTTACAGCAGCAACAACTTTACAGAAACCTGTATTTCCACTTGCTGCATTTATCCGGAGCTCCGTCGCCTTGAACTAAAGTATTTCAAGTAGAACCGAGCAATGGACGCCTTACAAAAGACAACTTGCATACTATATCCAGGGAAAAATGTTGAATTTTCATCCAGCTGACGAAACGTCAAATTTTAAACTTTTTATGAGCAGAAACGGAAAACAAATTATTTTTCTAAAGCTTGATTCTAACAAATAATTGTTCAGTAGAATGTATTTTTTGACTACTCTAGTGTTCATCATACTTTGCTCAACTACAGATAATTTGGTAGTAGCCAAATGGGGGCAACCAAAATCTACTTCATACTCAGACTGTGAAAATGGTCATTGTCACCAACAGTGTCATCTTACTCCACATGCTATGGAAGGACCATTTTATGTTCCTCAGCAGCCTTTTAGGACTGACATAACAGAAGGGAGGGAGGGAGTACCCCTGAAACTTGAACTGAACATTAAAGATTATCATAATCGTTGTTCTCCAGTCAAGGACGCCGAGATACACGTTTGGCAACCCGACGCTCTTGGTGTTTACTCGGCTTATTTGGGTTACTACCCATTAGGGAAACCCGGTACTAATAATAATTACAAACCTCATTAGTTTTCACCTCATGCAAGAATCTATTTGCTGGTTTTGTGTTTGCATCATACATATTATTATGACTTTTGGTTTTAGGCTCTAAACAAATCACTGGGGAGCATGCCGAACCAAGTGACAAGTCGTCTTTTCTCCGAGGAATTCAAAAGACCGACGAGTCGGGAAAGGCGACATTTTTAACAATTTACCCAGGATGGTACATGCACCGAACTTTGCATATTCATTTTAAAGTATTCATTAATGGTGAAGATATTTACACCGGAGAGGTATATTTCCCGGAAGAGATCTCGGATAAGGTGGCAGTAGTCAAACCGTACTCTGATCAAAAGGAACAACGTGCAAGGAATGATGACGACTGGCTTTTTGTTAGACTTGAAGGATTTAGATCTGTAGCAACTTTAACTGGAGATGTAAATAACGGTTTTGTGGCCTCTTTGGACGTTGTGGTCGAGCTTCCAATCAATGACAATGACATAATATAATAATTTTACAAAAATAAAATACTCAATTGATTAAATCAAAACTGTTAATTCAGTATACGTAACAGAATATAAAGTCATCTCCTAAACCATGCACAGCATTACCTCTAATGTTCATAACGGAGATTACATTTTGACGATTTTGATATTACTACATATTAAAATGGGACTATGGTGGTATATCACTGAGAATTATCGCAATGATTGGCAACATGTCTAGCCTGCCAGGGAAGACAAACAATGACTTCCTTGTTCTCTTTGGGAAGGAATACGGAATCTCGATAATAGCTTAACTCATTAGGCTAGGAACGACTAGAGTTTACATTAAGTCATTGGGTATACAAAATGAAGATTGTGAGAGTGACATTTAGCAGAATTCGCATCAATTGCTTCTGTGAACGAAGCAAATCTGATACGTACATGTAATGTTGCTAGCCTAATTGATAACCGTAAAGTGTGAAGAGGATAGAGTTAAAGAAGGACACGAACAATGAGACTTTAATGACTTTTATCAGTGTACAACATCATAAAATATGATGTGACGCAAGGTCACACGAAAGGAAAGGCTTATAATGATTTAGCTCTCTTCAGCCACCGGTCACATCTGAGTTCATGAAACTATTATTCAACATTTTAGTTTCCAGTAACCACCCACCTTCCACCCAGTTGCACAATCAATTTAGGAGGATGTGATATAACTAGATAATATTCGAGAGAAAAGACTGGAAGGGGAAATAAATATTGTCACCGTGCGTTTGACAGAATTCAGTTTCAATGCTGATTTTGCCAAGAATACTAGTGGCTGTGTCTATTAGTTAGTAAACTCGTGGCTGTTTTGCTTCGTACTTTTACACTTGATAGATACTCTAAATTATAGAATTGGTAAGTTTGATGTTGGTTGCATGTACTTAAAAGAATTGGTAACCAATTATCGATATTACATTGGATTATTTATTGGATATTGTATGCACACATTTCGATTTTCAATACTGGTAGTATCGCGTGCGTGGAATAGATTTATTTTTATTTTTCAAGCTCTTCACCCTGTGAAAATTGTGTGTAAATGTTTGTGTAAGTGAGTTCATTTCATGCAAAATTCAATTTCCGCTGGATTCACCCCAACAATAGACATGGTCACACGCTTCTTTTCAACTAAACCAAGCATTACAGTTTTCTTCAGAGAAAATACTATATTTTTGCAAATAGAGCTCTATATTTGCTTTTAGAAAGCAGTTCTTATAAAAAAGCAATAAAGAATTATAGAAAACTTAGCTTCAAGCAAGCCGGCTTTGGACACACGGAGTTAGCCAGCTGCTTCCAAAATTCTTTATCATTATACCGTTTACATAAGCTTTGTATATAACATCGTTTCAGACATATATTCATACACTATACATTATCATTACATAATACTATTATGTCAATGACCGAATTTTTGGCACCTCGCTACTAGCATCCATAAGGAATATCTGCCGGTTCATATAAAAATAACATTGTTTGAGAGCGGACGTTACTGTTCCCACATGCAAATAACATGAAACTATCAAAGTCGCTCATAACTTCGAAAGTCAGGGTTGTTCGTTCAGTCATGTCTTGGTGGGCTTTCCCAGTCAACAGAACTAAAGATTAACTGTTGTTTTTAATGTAAAAGTGTTATTTGTGATATTATTAAGAAAGTAAGTGATTTTCATTTTAAACTACATGTTTACATCAAGATTCTAGGTCCGGTTAACCTTTCACTCTTGGAAAATAATTATCATAATCATAATAACGGTTAATGTATTAAAAAGAAACAACATTCATCACATCTCTTATCTTGTACTTGGACAGAAGGACAAGGAAAGTTCAAAAAAAGTTTCGTGTCTAAAACGGAATGCATGTTCCGGTGTACATAAGAATATTTAATATTAAAGAGGACAAAGAGAGCATTGTTGAGGGAATTCTATCAATCATAACGTCATAAATGTCTACAGCTTTAGTGAAGTGCACGGAATGCCTATTTTACTATTACTATAGTTGTGTCCAAAAAGGAAGCAGTTAATTATTTTTTCAGTTTGCATGAATAATTGGGATACACTATTTAGGCCGCGTAAAACTTTATCCTCCTCATATTACAGCATACCATATATCCAGAGTTTAAACTTTATTCAGCAAAGCAACCAAAATTATTTGACACTTGATATTTAAGTCTAGACGGAACATGCATAATTTTTTTGTATGATTCAGGACAACTTTCGCTTCATGGATGAATTCTCTTGAGCCGGTATAGCTAAAGTAATATATCTTTTTCAATCACATCATAATATAAAATATGGCAAAGTATCAACAACCAGCACAGATCTCCATTATACGTTGCATGTTATATCGCATCCAAGCTAAAATGATTTAAAGAGCAAAATATGTGTAAGTAGTTACACAGGAACAGTTCTACACATACCCTGTTCCTGCAACTGACTGAACTGGACTTTGATCTTTCGTACAGACATAGTAAAGATTTTCATATATTCATGGCATGGGGATATAGTGTGTAGTCTGCAAATAAATATGTAAAAAATAATATCAGTCCGGATTCTTCACATCATACGTTTTTCCATGTGACGACTTTTGCATCTTTGCCCTTTGCTCAACCATTGTATGATTGGCAAAATGAGTTATATAAACATACATTTTTTATGCATCTAGTCCAGATTCATGCAGGAAAAACTGTTTTTGTAGTACAATAAAAGCGGCAGTGGTATACACGCAAGCGTATAGTTCATGTTCCGCATAGGAAGTTGGATAAATTGTTAATTAATGTAATCTGTGCAAAATGCACGCAAGTAAATTGGACAGCTAGATTTTCAAAAACATTTTCCTTTGTACAGAACTCATTTTCAAATCTGTAAGCTGAGAGGTACTCGGAATGATTAGCAGAAAATAAAGAGTGGGACTAGGTTTTGAAGAAATCTTCCCTAAAAATTCGCCGATTTTGGCATCTCCTTCGCACTTTTGCTGGAAGACACAAAAGGACAATCATGTCGGACACTGACGGGTTTATATTTAACTATACTACTGCAGCCACGTCTTTGACGATGCTTGCAGTCTATTACATCTTCAAAGTTGCTCAGGTACATGCAAATCTATAAACTAACGATCTATAAATCTATATGAGACCACTGGAAGTAAAATCATTGAAAGAAAAATCTTGAATCCTTTTGTAGAAACCCAAGATTTTCACCGGCAATCTTTTGCTCCAAAAGTTTCTCGATGACCACATGCCTTGTTTGAAAGAGAAATACTGGCCATCTTGGTATTCTTGGGAAGGTCGTATGCAAAGTGCGTTGGGGCTTAATCTCAGAATATCCAGTAAGAAAAGGCTGCCATACCGAAGAGAGATCTTGCAACTGAAGGATGGGGGACAGCTTGCTGTAGACTTTTTGGGGGAAGATGAGAACAAGGACGTTAGTGATGATGAAAAGTAATACTCTTGTGCAAAAATAAGAAGAGTTATATAGGGGGATACATATTATTCACAGGCAGTAAATTTATTTTCATTTTGTATAAGATTACTCGTATTTTTGCTCCCCGGGCTGACATCATCATCCAACACCTCGTATGTCAAAACCCTTGCAATGTCAATTGTAAATGCCGGAGCGGTTGTAGCAGTTTTGAACAACCGAGGTCTGGGAGGCGTGCCTTTGAAAACTCCAAGAACATATTGTGCTGCCAATCATGAGGATGTTCGGGAAGTGATTGCTCACCTAAAAAAAGAATTCCCAAACTACAAAATGTTGGCAATTGGCACAAGCCTTGGAGGGTATGTCTAGCAACAGCTAAAGCACAACAAATATAAAATACCGTGCAATATTTGCTAATTACTTATAACATGCAAAATGATACAGCATGACTATTGGACGCTACCTGCTAAATCATCCTGAAGAAGCTAAAAGTACCTTTATTGCTGCAATGGTAATCTCAATTTGCTGGGACCCAATGGTTGGGACGGCTTCCATTGAGAAACCCTTTGTCAACAGATATATTGTTAACTATACGCTTACCTCAAACATGCAAAATCTTGCAAAAAGGTAAGTATTAATGATTGATTTAAAATTCGTTCGTCTGACAGCCAAATACGCGGCCTCACACACTGAAATTCTTTTAATTGCAGATATAGAGCAGTATTAGAATCTAGAGACTGTTGGGATTTTGAAAAAGTTTTTGGTTCAAAAACCCTTCGCGAATTTGATCATCATTTTACAGCTCCCCAATTCGGTTTTACGTCCTATGAGGAGTACTATAAAAAAGCTTGCATTGCACCTGATATTCACAAGTTTTCTATTCCCGTCGTTGGTTTGAATGCAATTGATGATCCTATGCAACCTGGAGAAGGTTTGTATGCACATTCAATACATAAAAATGATACACTGTTTCAAATGAATTTTTTTATGAAACATAATTTTAATTTGGGATAATTCTTTTTAGATTTACCTATCAAGCAAGCTACAGAAGACAGTTCAAAGTTGGCTTTGATTGTTACATCTCGTGGAGGACATTTGGGTGAGCCGCGACATCCAAATTAAGAAAAAGTAATACTAAGTAGAAAGTTTAACAATACTTTGATTCTTATAGGTTTTCTTGAAGGTCCTTTACCAGTAAGGAGGCCATTTCACTACATGGAACGTGTCGTTTATGAATTTGTAAAAGCTGCTCGGGAGCATTCATCCGATCTACTGTACATTCGGGATCAACAGCAAAATCGCAACTTGTTTGCCTCCGATTTATATTAGTGAGAAAAATACGCCAACAGCGTAGTATTTTATTAATTATGTTATAGTCACAAAAAAGAATGATTTTATGAGTTGTGCTATCTCAAGACAAAAGTCTGCAGGAAAGAATTGAAAGCTTATCTCTAAAAGGTGTATACGCAATAGAAGAATGCAACTTTAGAAAAACTATGCATAGAAATGCACATTTATTTTACTGTATGCCATTTTCTTTTTAAATCATAACTTGTACTTCATCAAGGTTTACCAGCAATATTTATATTTTTCATTTTTGTAGTTAGAAATACAGCTTCAAACTGTTCACACAGTTGCTGCTGCGCTGATTTATTATTAGATAAAACCTAAATAAATTATTTATTAGAATCTCACTAAACTTGTTCTGCTGAAGTTCAGTCTTACTCTATAAACAGTAAAAAGCTCGGATTCCAATTATGCATGGTTTGGTAGTTTGGTTGCGTCGAATACAAAAGTATTGGCATTGGATGATTGATTGCACGGGGTAATTCATAGTCCTTTGTATATGAACACGTATGGCACCTATTCAAAGCGAAGCAGTAACTGGAAGAGATTTCTTTAAGCAAATTTTCTACTAGTATTTTGAACTTCTTAAAGTTTATTTAAAAGGGCGAATTCATTCCTAATTTAGTTCCAAAATCCAGCCTTGCCCTCTTTTCGTATCTGATATTGCTCCTGTAAAATCAATCCAGACATTAGATTTGTCATGATTAGTATTTCTTTTAGTTTGATTATCTTTCATTTCATTGTTTCTTACTTTATTTCTTGCCGGCGAAGAATTTCATTAAAACCCAACAAGATGGGTGACCAGAGAAATCCCCAAATGTAAGAGACAATTGGAAGTAGAGTATAATCCACGGTTTTCGAAAAACTGACTTTTAAAAATCCATACATAAATTGAAGAATTAATCTGCAAACAAGTAATTTGAAACTGAAACATTATTCTGAAATCTCTCTGTAATGTGTTAAACAATTAGTAACTTGTCATGTTTGCATCGTACACAAAAATAGAAGTGATCACCCATATTCGATTTGCTAGCGGATTCTGCACCCATATATATTTGGATCGATACACGAATCCTGCTGATATTGTAACTATTTAGAAAAAAGTTAATTTTTTTAAATCTAGCAATCAAGAAATAAAGGACCAAATATATAATATTTTCGGCCAAATAATTTCAATTACTTACCAAGGTATAAGGTTAAGAAAAATAGAGAAAACTGTTGAACGAAAAGAAGAAAGTCAGCGTTTTGACAACTCCACGTTGATATGCAGTTGGTTTTCATAACGGAACCCGAGTCGGCTGTTTTGTTGACCTTGGGCAGTTCGATAATCTGCTGTTGCGGCAGTGGGTTTAATGAGATGGGATACACCCATGAACATGTTGAATTTGGCAAATTTTGACAAATCCAAACTAAATTGAATGACCCCATTAGCACCACATTTATTACAGAGGGAAGAAATTTCATTCCATAGAACCAGAATGCATAGATGAACATCTAAATGGAGACATGATTGGTTTAGAAGCTTGTAATGTAGATTGAGCTTAGTATTCTTATTGTACAATACAACTTACCTGTCGATCCACTTGACATTGATTTTTCCAACTTGCATTATTCATCACATTGTAATCCAAATTCTCCATTATGGAGAATGCTAAGCCTAAAGTGAGGATTGGAATAATCACACAACTAAGCCATATTGAATCTCCCAAGGAATACAAAGGTGGAAGGAGCATGAGGAGGGTAAAAAGTCCAAGCAATGTAACGGCAATGTTACAGCTTAACCAGTACTGCATGGAATTTCGGACACAGCGATTCATAAAGTGACGCGCTTGAGCAATTAAATCGTAAAATGATATGTAGTCCCGTCGTCGGAAGGTTAGAGAAGCAGGAAGGGAAGTCAAAAGCATTGCAACATCACTAGGTGCAGGTATACCTCCCGCAGGATCAGTGAAAGCTGAAGTCTTCTGACAGCTTTGCGGGTACATTGGTTCAACTGCAATGCTGAAAGTATTCAAACCCTATTATTATAGGTGTTTCTATCACACTCATGCACTAATGAGTATCAAGTCACCTTGCATCTGCTTGAAGAAACACTGCTTTATTATCAGCGTTGCAAACTGAGCCTAACAGTAAGGTTACTTCCCCGTAGTCCTGCATTATATGTATCATTTCACGAGTATTTTCCGCAGTGCAGTCCGTAAATAAAGATACGAGTAAAGGAACATTGTCCACGTTCTCCAAGTGTGGACGAACTTGCTCAATTCCAATGGGCAACTTTGCCTGCATAAATAAATCAAATTTAGTTGGATGTCCAGATGCCTTGCTACTTACGGGTTTAAAGTTTTACGTACCCTGTTGCTCATGTCTATGCCGAGCGGTGTGGGATGTTCTACCAACTCATAAACTTCCTGGAAACTATCCGTATTGTTTGGTGAGATCACAGCAGAAGAGCATGGCGAACGCTCTGTATTCTGTACGTCCAGCGTCAGAAAATTTCTATTTCTATTTAATTGGTCCTCAAACCTAACTCTGGAAATTTGACTTTGTTCCTCTTCATCGCTGCTAAATCCGAACCCGACCGATTGAACGTCTTCAGATACCATTTTTTCCTTTTCCTTTGTTTTAGCATTTAACTCGGACATTTCAGTTTCGGTTTCTTCCTTAATTTTTGTTGATAGCATCACCATTTCCGGAACAGAGGAAGAACACCGGGGTATAAGGAGAGCATCTTCAGCAGGTAAAACTGATTGACCTTTCCCGCAAGATGTTCGACGATTTCCTAGTCGGTTGGTTTTGCATTTGTGCGTAGACACATCACTACCTTTTGAATTCCTCTTATCAATGTTCATTGCCACGCTTCCATTTGAGAAGCTACCATCATTAGACTCGTCATAATTTTCGGTAGCCTCACTAGTTTCTTCTGCTGCCGAACTTAGGCTGATATGACAATTCCATCCAGATTCCAATCCCATCTTCTCACTAAACAGTCTTGAGCGGAGTTCATTTTCTTTTGAGAAATGAACAAAACGAATGCAGGCTTGATCCAGTTGCTCAATTAACTGAACCTGTTCCAGATTTTTAAAAAAATACTTTTAAAATGTATAATTGTCTACACTAATTGTTCCAAGCAAATTAATAGTACTATGTCGCATACCATGTCCATGCAGGCCTGGTACTGCATGGTGACCATTCCTATAAAGATCTGCCCTGTTTGTACTTGGAGACAACCCAGCAAGTCGTTAACCTCAATATTTTTATTGGAATCGGTTAGCAAGCAATCTGTAGAAATGCTGGAATTGTTTGTTGCACCAAGTGCATATTTCTCAGAGGACTTATTATCTCCAATCAATTCGCTAACGTTCCCAAAAGCATAGTAGGGAAGGAATCGAAGTCCACGAGATGGAGGCAGTTCCATGTAAGCATCCGACATGTTCTGATTAACCTGTGCAAATATGAAAATATAGTCCTGGTGAAAGCTTAAACTTGCCCTTTATTTGTTTCTCTTGCGAGATGCTAACCTTTGCGGACACCGGCTTATAGGAGAAAGCAGTGCACGTTGAGCTCAGCGACATTCTCTGGTAAAAATCAATGATGAGCTTCCTTTCATAGTCTGTCAAAGGCCGGAGATCTTTTCCATCCCAAAAGTCTTCACACGTATCCAAAACCAGATCACCGGTTCCCTATGAAAAGTTCATCTGTGATCACGGTTATTTTTTCGATTATTATTGAAAGTTGTCCCCTTCTTACTTGTGCCATTAACTGGAGACTGTCACTAGCCTTCTCTCTCACTATTACACTCATCATGTGTGGAAACGGAAATTTTATTTTGGCCTTTGTTAATTTGTCCCTACTGGATTGATCCGACTCCTATTGCATGCAAACAAAAGGAATAAATTGATACAGTTTATACAGAATGTACATTTTCTTTACTTTTACTTACAATGTGACGAAAGGAACATAGGGGCTGTTCCAAATCGAATACATCGGTAGCCTTATCTCCAAAGCCAATCATTCGAGCGACATCACACAAGCATCTTCGAGATGTTACCGGAACCACAAGATCCATACCATTGTTGTCTGTTTTCTTGTATCTTAATTCATGACTTATGTGAGAGTAAAAGTTTGCATAAACATTCCGAGTCTTGTCATTGCACGTATTCAAAAGAATATTCAACCCCAAGGGCTTCAAGTTGGGTAGATAATGTTCCCAGTTTGTTTCATCAAAATGCAACTCATTGTTGTTATCGATTGTAATGTCCAAGACTTCAGCCACAGTCGTCGTTGCAGGAAAAGTTACCGAAGAACTTCTTCGAGATCGCTTTCCCCCGGAGCTATCCTTTGGAGATTGAACCTGCACTTCTGGTTCAGTTGGATTAATAATGTTACCGGTTCCAGTTGGAACTGATCGTAGAAAAAAGATCTTGTCAGGAGTGGGGTTGGGCCAGCTTAAAATACCCTTCTTATCCACACAGCAGAGTGCCTACAATTTAACATTGCAAAATTGCTGTAAGATGTGACTACAACATATTATAAATTATAATGAAGGATAGGATCATATGCAATTCTTACAGTCACTGACGCTAGCACGTGTAAAAGTTTTTGAGATCTGTGCAACGTTTCTTCTCTGTCGAATAAAAACTCCCTCATTCTCTGCCATAGTTTTACATTGTCACGACATTGCTGTTTCCGTTTATTCAGCACAACTTTCTCCTCCTTTAACAATCCGCCCTCGGATGTAGTATGCTCCCCGATATCATCACAGCCCTCTAAAACTTCCCATAACTTGGCATTTCCAACACAGTTTAGTAATATCCAAAGCAATGGAAGTGACACTGGTATCAGTGGAAAGGTGTTAGCCATCGGCTGAAGCAAGATTATATCTGCCCATGGAGCAACTCGTATGGCTAGCCAGTGCGGCAAATAAAACATACGAACGAGACATAACGCAACAAAACTCATTATTCCCAACGGAAGAATAATGCATTCGATTATTCGGGTGACAATGGTGTGTCGCTCCTTATTGTAGAAAGTCGGAGGCCGTGTTAAAAAGTGCTTCAGTGACAGCTCAACCATATCAATGTACGGTGACGTAGTGACAACTGCCATAGGCTTTGGGAATGGACTATGAAGCCTTGGTGGAGGTGTACCAGTAGCCTGAGAAGTTGCTGGAGTATAAATCTGACCAATGGAAAATTTTACTGATGGATCCTGAAAATGAAATTATTTATAATCATGTGCAAGTAACCTTTTAAAAACCCTTTAGAATTAGTCAGCCTTCACATACTTCCAGCAAACAGCATTCCGCGACAATCTTCTGAGAGGGTTGTAACACAATAATGTCTCCCGGAACCAGTAGTGCCCACGGAAGATTAACCAAGTTCCCATCCCTATAACACCATTGTAAGGTGATACAAGGTGAAATCGGCATACACAAGTCTGGATAATGTTTTTCAGTCCAGCTAACTTCTGATGATATATCTAAAAAATCCGGTAGGGCAAGATATTAGTACCAACTGAATTACACAATTGCAACTTATTACTACTCATTTTTTTATCTACATACCTTTCAACTGATTTAGCATTATATTCAATTTAACTGGTAGTTCATTAACTCTTTTATAATTGTCTAAAAGTAGAATACTAATGTTAAAAATAAAGAGAAAGAGTAGAGCAAATGCCTCTGGAAGTAATTTAGTCCACCTAAAAATGAGAGTAAAAGAAGTATGGTTTATTAACTTGTAGAGAAAAAGACGTTCATATTATGTTGATTACAGCAATATCGACTCACATTTGACTGTAACTGACTGAATAAAGAGAAAATACAATTACACTCTCAACCAAAAGTATAAGAAGAGATGTCCAAGATATGATTGCATGATGACTTCTTGTAGAAATAGAAGATAATATTATTTCCAGCCAATTACTGCAATGATTCAAAACATTAAAAACATTATCACTTTTATTACTTTGTATAAGCTAAAGGGTTATGCTTATTGAAACAGCTCACCTTCCCACAGTAGATTTAAAATTTACTAGTTTTGATGTCAGCTCTTGAAATAGCCTATCAAAGGCTTCTTCAGTGGTTAAACCAATGGTTTTACCCTTACCACCACTCCCAGTGTCCATTTTGGAGGACTTTAGATTTACAGTGTGTTGAGTACCTACAAAAGAGTTCAATATTTGCATCATGCATAATAGTATGTTTTATTTTAAATTACTCATTGTCATTTTAAAATCTCACCAGAATGTACATGCAACCACACTCCCACTTTCTTAAGGTACAAAAGTGGGAACTCGTTTCCAATTACATTTTCCCAAGTTTATGAGCTTCAACGGTACAATTTTGGTCACACAGTTGATATGTGAGAAAGAGATTTGGATTTCCCTAAAATCATTTAAATTGCTTTAAGTAAAAGCTTGCACATAACAAAAGTACATCAATTATAAAATTTGATAGCACCTTTTGAAGAGTTTACATCAAGGAAAATAATGATAGCGCTTGTATTACAGCACAGTGTACTATTTTTTGGCAAGCGATATCACTTGATGTGTGTCGTATAAACGGCCACAATGGTGTACCAAACAGGGCTTTAGCCTTAACGAACATTGGCACAAATAGAACCATAAAGTATTTAACAGAAAAATAACAATAACAGTGATAGCAAAACAGATGAAGTTTCTTCAGTCAAGGCAAGTCAACCGTCTCCCACGAGTCCTGCAAGAAATAGAATAAACAGTATTAAAACACTGTGCAGTATTCGGATTAAATTTTTAGGTTTAGGTCTGGGGAGACAAATTGTTGGTTCAATGAATGAGTAACTCTTAACCAAAATGAATTAGTAGTTTTCTTTTTGAAAGAGAACATGCGTTTGTCTATTGAGTGTATCCACGCAAAGCAACGTTTCGTACACTTTCAGCATTTTAAATGCATAAAGAACAAAACAAATTGATAAGACTAAAAATAGACCAAAACTGTCTACTGCCATGATCTTCACTCTCTTTTCAATATTCATTTGTTGAACTGTATTCTTCTTCTGTGAGTGATAAAATGATGATGGGAAAGGACAAGGTTAAGTGCAGAAAGTTTTTTGCATGTGTGCATGCCTCTGTGTCACCATAAATTTTGAATGCAAAAATCTAACAATTCGATAGATTCGCCCCAAAATTGCTACATAACAAAACTGTTATCTTGGTAGTAAATGAGAAATTGGCAACCCACTAGAAATTAGGAAAACACATGTCGTTTCTCCAAGAAGTTTGCAATTTTGTTGATTGAAAACATTGGTTTCACAAACGAGGAACATGCACTAGTTATTGGGAACTCATTTCTTTTTCAGTCCCGACCGTACGTGTTACCAAAATGGCAAAAGTGGGACTTCCTCATTTCATTAAATATTGATATGCATGGCTAAATCGAGCCCAATGCCATGTGTTTGTACCATTTGGTTCAATTTTATGGATTATCCAAGAATATAAAACTTAATGACCGCATTTGTCTTAATGAGATTATGAATGTTCAGCCTTCAACTTACTTATTGACATGTCTGTGAAAAATAATGTAGTTTGTGCCACGAGAAGATTGAATTACTTGTTTACTCGCGAAAGCTCATTACACTCCCAAGGAATTTCACGTAACATTGTTTGGCATATTGTTTTGGTTGGTTTGGTTCCACTTCCAACATTGCAAAAAGATCGATCTGAAAATCGGAGCAAATGCACCCATTCGTTTGCCCTTTTTTATGATCAGATATAAACTGTGCCATCATACATACAACCAGCATAAGAAAACGCGTAAGAAAGTCTTATTTTTGTATGTACCATTCCATATGAATCTAATTTTATATACAAGGGAAACATCAGTCAGGCTTCAATTCTACCGGAGCTCATGTAATCTCACACAGAGACAGCTGAATTTACAGGACTTCCATGAAGCAAAATGCATAAATGAAGCAAATAACTGGGTGCAAGGTGTAAGTAAAATTCATGTAGGTAAAATCCTATATAGTTGCTGGCTAGAGGCTAGCATCCATACATTGTTGCGTTGTTGTGTAGCAAGAGCAACTTGCAAGAGCCATCGAGTCATACGAAAAAAAATGTATTTCTGTCAAAAATGTTTGCTACGTGTTGCTTATGGACTATATGGATAATGGAATTTTAAAAGTTTTGATCAAATTATAAAGATGTAAAATAATATGTAATTAATGTTTTCTTGATCGAAATTTTATTTTATTCTTGTATACCACACTATACTTCTCTTATTCGTAGTCTTGCAACTTTGCATGAATCTGTGATTTACGCCAAAGCCATATTAGTATGTTTTGTTGGAATCGGCTTCATCATGAAAAGTTGATCTATTGGTGAAGCCTATGCGTAATTAGGACAAAGACGAAAGAGATTTTATGATTTCTTGTAAACATTTTAGGGTATCATGATGAATGAGTTTACATATGATGGTTAGGAATACAACCATATGAATTTGTGTCAAACTATTAAACATAACATGATCTGAATGATGTATCATGTATGTAGCACATTGTAGCTGCTCATTCTATGTTCTCCAGTACCCAGTCATGAAGTTCTGAAATAATACAACTAGTTGCATAATCTATAAACATGCGAGATAAAATAAACATTGCTCAATGATTCTCACATAATAATATGGTTTCCATAATTTGGAATGATTATTTTGTGTACACAGAACAAATCGACTTAATTTAATAAGTGTTAATTTACAGGCACTTTGAAACCTACCTAAATAGCATATTGAGTTTATGGCAGTATAAACTGGAAGTTGATAGCAGTGCTTCTTTTTTGTTCCCCAAGATCTAACTTAGCACAGAATTTCTGAAAATGGATTATATTCCTGTGGTGGATTTGTCCAAAATTTCTGGAACAGGTCCAGCGGGGGATAATGAGCTAGCTTTGGTTGCACAAGAGATATTTAAGGCGCTGTCAGGAATTGGGTTTGTTTATCTTTCCAATCACGGAATAGACTACAAGATTGTAAGAAACAACATTTCACCAATTAAAAATTTTCTCGTAGTTTTCTATCCTCAAAACTCAACAATGTATTTGTAGATTGAAAATGCATTTGGGGCTAGCAAAACTTTTTTTGAACTTCCCGAAGAAGTGAAAGATAAAAGCCGAAAAGATATAGCAAAAAGCTACAACGGTTATGCCAAGCCTGGACAAGAATTGTATGGAGTAACATGATTTTTATTAAAATACAACCACATTGAATACAACTGAATTTGATCTTTTGGTCATGACATTAGACTGCACCCAGACTCAACTTATGAAATTCGGGAAAGTTATGACTTTTGTGGCAATCTTCGCTTTTTCCCAGAATCATGCAAGGAATTCGGCCCCGCTCTAACTGCTTTGGAAGAAGCATGCAAACCCTTAGTGAAAAATTTGCTTCGCGTACTTGCAATAGCCCTGAAACTCGATGATACGGAATTCTTTGTGAAAAGGTCGAAAGGTTTAGATGACCTTGACATTCCCAGTTACAGCACATTTAGATCACTATACTATCCAGCAATTCCCGCTGACATTCCAGCTGAAACGGTTCGATGTGCGGATCACACGGATTATGGTATGCGACATTTTCATTTCATGTCAGCAACTTTATTGTGTTTCAATGCAATTTCCTTTCATGCTAAATTATAGGAATATTGACCCTACTTTTCCAAGATGATATTGGTGGACTGCAGGTGATTATTGATTTATATTGTATGAGAAACCTAACGAATTCTTACTCAAATCTCATAAACTCATATTACTTTAGGTGAAATCGGTTAGTGGAAAATGGGTGCCTGCAAACCCAATTCCTGGAACCATTTTGGTAAACACTGGCGATTTACTAGAGTTCTGGTCAGGAGGAAAATTTCCAGCCACGGTATGAACAATGGAAATGGCCAACAATTTTCAAAGTTTGAATTTCAAACCATATTTTTTAAATCCTAGCATCATCAAGTTTTGATTCCGGAAGTCGAAACAAAGAAACGAATTCATCGACAGTCAATTGCGTTTTTCGTTCATCCCGATGATGATGTTTCCGTCAGTCCATTGACGGGTGATTCTCCAGAATATCAAAATATCTCTGCCAAGGAGCATGCCAAGAAAAAGCTAGCATCTACTTACAACTACTAGACACAATGTGTTGATGGTTGAATTTGAAACATTGTTAATAGCTTGTAAAGCAATTTTACTAAGATCCTTCGACACGCAGAATTTTCAACCTATTTTATGAAATTGCATAATATTATATAGTATAAATATATGAAGACAATATATTTTTATTCTTACAAAATTTATAAAATAGTGCAATTATTCCTTTTATTATTGAAGCATCATTTGTGGCACTTGTTACATCTTTATCTATTATAACTTGTCTGATGGTTTGTTGGAGCTATTTAATTCATACTGATGGTTCTCATATTGATTCAAAACTTCTGGATGGAGGGACAAATACTCTTCAATTTTCTTAAACATGTATCGCTTTGTGCGTTTCCACTGCGGAAGTATTCCTAACCAAGTATCCATTAATGGATTAAACATGATGACGGGCACTTCCACATCACCGACTTTCTTATAGAATCGGAGACCGGCAAGGTCATCTTTTACTTGTTGTGTTAGTCCTTCATTAAGAAATCTGGCAAAGTCATCTCGAACTCTTTCATTATGATAGATGGCAGCGAAATAATTTTTGTTGTTGTAGTTGGTTAGGAGGTGGCGTGTGTACTTGTTGAAGCTTTTGTCTTCAAACGAAATCTAGCGAAACATAATTCATAAAATAGCACTATGCATGCCAAATGTGTAACATGATGTGTAAAATGTAATGATTTATAGTTTGTGATTCTCACGTCTTGATCATTGTTGTTTTCCACGTCACGCTTCAGAGGCACGGCGTTAGTTCCAGAAGCACAAAATAAGAAAACTTCTATCACTGTGTATACTATCGCTCTTGAAATCAATCTTTTCTTCACCATTTTGAGTCAAGTTGTTACAGCTTCCAAATGAGAATGGGAGTATAAATTTTTTTGATAATTGATTTTCTACATACGAAAATGTAATGTTCAAAAGTAGGTTCAGTCTGCACAAAACTAATTACTTGCACGTGCAACTAATTTCAGAAACCTGAAAACTCTTTCGGATGACGGCTTTAGCGTTCATCTCTCAAAAGATTGTATCAAATCAATGAGCCATTTTGTTGCATTTGCTGCGGAGTGTCTCGAAACACGTCTTTCGGAAATAAGCTCACTGGTACGGTTACACTGAAAACTTGAAACTTTTACGCCTTACATATATGGTAGCATCATCATCATCATTAACAGCTTGTTCTGTGCAGACAAAACCAACAACACGAAGAAAGCCGTATAAACGCCCACTTAAAAATCAGCATCCTTCCTTCTTCGCTAAATCCCGTACTTCCTTCCATATTCATTTCAATCGCATATTACGTGAGGTGGTGGAGGCACTGTTAAATGATAATCATCATGAATATATTATTTGCAAACATTGCATTTTACGTTTTCCTGTGTGTCTTAGGGAAAGATGTTAGGAGGTTTCTTGAGGTAAGCATAGTGTAATAGTATAGTGCTTCTCCGATAAAATATACGATTTTGCGGATCACATAAGTTTTTGTACCCGTCAGCACGAACATTGACATTCAAGCATTTGGTTGAATGGAGGAAAGAGTAGAAGGCAGGATGTTGGTGGATGTAAAATTCTGTTTTTTATATTACATGCATGAACAACAACCGCAACAACAAACAATGCAAACAAAGATGAAATACTAATGGTAATATGCATATCTATGGACCACCACCATCATATTACCTGTGGCATATGTAATCAGTGTTAGAATCATTCGCATAGCCACCTACAACCGCAGCGAGACAATAATATCTTTAATTTCTTCAGAGAGAGCTGTGCTAATCTCCTGCTGAATCTTCTTTTAACAATGTATTCAATGAAGATAAATAGCCAGGAGCATGGTGCTCATCGTCATCTTCATCATCAAAAACTTTTCTTCGACGAACAGACAGACAGCGAAACCGAGTGCAATGCCATTTCTTCTTGAGAATTGCAAACTTGGAGAATGATGATGAGGCAAAATGTATTTGTTAAAATTCATACATCATCATCAACCTCATCCGAAGCTGTAGCATCAAAAAGCTGTAATTGTGTAAATAGGCAGTGCATATAATAAGCAATAAGTGATGAGTAGGTGCATAAAAGATGAACAAAATACATACAACCAAAGAGGAGAAAAGTTTGAAACTTTAACTACGCATCAAACGTCTTTTGTAGCGTGCCGGTAATTGTACAGAAAACTGGCAATTTTATTTTGTAATTGTTTTCAAGACAGGATGCGCAATATTTCATGTGTCGATTGTCACGTTCATAACTTTTATCCAAAGAGTTATGCATTGTAAGAAAATGAATTAGTATAGGTATGAACTTCATATGAATCATGCATCAAAGGGTAGGATTGGTGTAGGGTAGGGGAAAGAAACAGAAAAATGTATGGAGCACAAAATTAAAATACTGCAAAGAAATAAAAAACAGCTTTTGCCTGTGTACTCTGTAAATTAACGGAAAAGGTGTTACTAATGAGGTGATTAGGTGTTTGAGAGCATGTAATGCGGTGAGGGTAAATGTTGATAACTGTACCATTATTGCAAATAGTAAAGCATTGTTTATGTCCAACAACCTTGATATTCGCAGAAGAAAAGTCATGATGGTGGTTGGTGACGATTATGATGAAAAAATGTGCAAATTACCGACACGACTATTTTTACAAACTGTTTCTTATACTAAATTCACATAATATGCAAAAAGCTCACGGAATGAATAAAAGAGCTCTTTTGAATGAATGCTTAGAAAAAGTTAAGCAAAATTGTGCAAGAATAAAAATATTAAAATGTTCACCGGAAAGTGTTTCATGTTTTGATGAAATTGTAAAGTATGTATGATCATCGAGCTACTACACTAAATATATTTGGAAATGTATTCATCGTTTTAAATTCACCCTAAAGGAGCTATTGGGAACTTGTTTTTAAAATCATTGCATATTACATACTTTCCACCAAAATGAATTGTCATGCTAAAATGAGTAAATAACCTCTCCTAAATTTCTTTTTGCCGGATACGACTCGCTCTGTTTCTAACATGCTGAATTGTATGCAAACTTATTTTATGATCTTTTTACAAAATGTCAAACGTGCTGAACGGGCTACTGCGAGAAAACAATACAGTTTTGAAATCTTCATTGCACAAAGGTTACGTGGCCTTTGAAATTATGCTGACCACAAAGGCGTATAGGGCCGAGGCGAATACCAGTTTTAAATTGCCTTTACTTTTGCAATCATGCAATTTTTCCAGTTTTATTTTTTAATTGATAAAGTTTGCATATTTAAAGCTCCGGCGTGGCCAATGCAAATGTAATATCTATACAACTTACCCCTAAAATAAATTTGATTTAAATTCAAGTAGGTATTTACATTTAGTTAAATCTACTTACATTGATCATGTATCTTGGCTCGATGAAATGAAATGTAGGGCATTCTTGATAAATTATGCCTCTATATATATAGGCCATACACCATATTTCTAATAAAAGTCATACAAAAATTGTGCCAATTGCTTGAATCTAGTTTATGATCGAAAACAATTAATTGCAAACTGGCACCGGTAGACATAACTAAAATGATTTGTTTCAATTAAAAACAGCCATAAATGTTTTTATTCCCAAGTTTTGCGTTGAAACAACCAATTATCCAATAAATATCGTTTGTACGTAGGTGTGAATCCCTTCATAAAATAAATACGCATTTGAATAACACAAGTATGATATGTCAAGGGAGGTTTTTTATGATGTCATTAAATGTAACAGATTTAATGCTACGATAATCTTTTGGCAACCAGCGGAAGGTGTTGGGTCATCAAAATCTTCTGAAACACTCGCAACCTGACTTGTTATGAATTACTCACATTCAGTTAGACAACGACAAAGACAGAAAATGTGGTCTAACAAATCACGCATACGAAGGAACACTTATAACATCAGAGTTGATTCAAAACAAAGTGCAGTCCAAATGTGGATTGTATAGATGCATGATGCACAAATCCGTGAGTGACGGCACTACACACAATTTTTTGTGCATTTCATTAATTAAGTGCCAAGCTAATAAACTGACTTGGCAGCCTCAAGACTGAATTATATAATAATATGAACCATTCTTCCATACTATATGTGATATACACAAAGATCATGAAGTTCATGTAAATATGCAACTACATTCTTGAATTCTTGATTCTCAAGTATCTCAAGCATATATTTTATAAGCGAACTGAGCATTTTAACTTCTTTTAATCACAGTGTGCAATTGTTTATTGTTATCAACTCACTATGCATTTTCTATCTTGTTTACGATATCTATATATTGCAGATTCATTATGTGCATATATTGTTATTATTATAAAATATGAAGTTTAATATGAGTTTAAAACCAAGTCTGCATGCAATGTAGCTTAAGGACTTAAGTCCTCTTACATAAGAGCCCAATTGTTTGGCTACAAATTGTTTTGATGTTTCCCCTACGCCCAATAATTAGAGGTGTGCTCCAAGCTCTTATGTAAATTCCAATTAATCTCAAATCAAATATTATTATTATTTATATAAAACTAAGCTTGAGCTCATTACTGCGTGTCATACCAGCGTGGGGAGTAAGAAGTGATAGAACATCTTTTGTCTTTGTTCAGCAAGCCAGTGTAATACATGAGTTTTTGTTATGCGTGTTTTTCGCTGAAACATGATTAAAATATTTGTTTATATTTCGGCCATTATTCTGGTCGAAAGTGTATTAAGTTCATCAGCTCAGAGCGATAATGGAACGAAACCAGTGGTTTTTCTAACGTCTCCACCAACTTTGGCACCCCAATCATCCGACGACAGTGGAAATTCGGAGAGTAGGGTTAATGAGAAACAAGCCGTTTCCAGTCATGGATATCAACTGGAAGTCATCAACGATAACACCGAAGAAGCCCAAGAGCGTTCCGGTAGTGAGCATTTTAAACCTCAACATAATGGTCTTTATTCTCAAACCATAGTAGACCAAACGTCCGGACTAGATCAATTTCTTCACACACCAGACTACGACGAAAATTCCGCAAAAGAAGACAGTAAAGATGACTTTGCAATTCCCACGGGAAAACTTTCTTATGGCGACATTCAACCAAAAGCTGACATTTCTAAAGTGCGAGACATTTTTGTTGGTAAAGTTGGTGCTGGAAAGTCAAATCTTCAAAATCCTCATGCCACTGTTTCTTACCCTTCCTCAGCACCGCTTGAGTCAAAGTATAAGTTGGAATATCAGAGTCCAGTGAACTACGTGAACACGCCTATTCTTCTGAAGCAAAGTTCATATCCATTAGTTGAACCTTCTCCTGTACCAGCGCCTGGTCAAGGTTTACTTGAAGTGGAAGTCGCTGGTCACACAGGTATGCCTATGTCCCGAAACTCGAGTAAAATATTAAAATTAAAAAAGCTTACACCCACGTTTCATTGTTCTTATTATCACTTTAGCCGGATATGGTCATGGTTTTCATCACCATCAACAAAAGTTGAAAGCAAAGCCATTAAAGCCTTCCGTAGTATACCGAGATCCATCCGATCGTTTTGATCATCATGACAAAATAAGAACATTGGACAAGGATCATCTTGGAAGCATCGAAAAGGTAATATCATTTACAATCTTATACTCGCAGGAGCATTGCACACGTTTGCAAGAAAAAGTTGCACGGTCACACATCAACTGATAAGTTTACCTTCTGATAAAACATACATAGTGAGATATTTATAGTTGCCAAAGGTTTGCCCCATGCGCAATACCTATGCATTTGATTGTTGCAGAGGGTACGGAATATTAGGAAAACGCAATAATGAGGTGAATATAACTGAACTTTATTGAGTCATCATTCTACGCATTCTTGATAACACATTGATTGCAAGCCAAGTGCAATTCAGTTTTTGCACTTAATTTCATCCTGTTGTTGACCATTTCTGGTTCTTGTAATCACGGAGTTTTTACGCATCAGAGGACTATACGTCTTCATGAACAATTACCATTAAGAAGGACAAAGGTGTTGAGCACTTTAATTGATCGTTCAAGTACCATTAGTCCAAATTATGACCTGGTAACATTTCTGTTAATATTATTGGGGAAAATGTGTTTGTAATGTCCATAAAATGAGTGACATGGTATATCATTCCACTGACTACACCCACGCGTAGGACACAGTGTGTCCGACACACTTTACTGTTGCTTATTGATACTTGGTACTAGTAAACCGTAAATAGTAAATATATTACGATAACTGTTAGCATAAGTCATTCGATTTTTGCACAAGTACCCAGCGATCCGTAAAATATTTTTTTACATGTCGAGCTTTGGATTATCTATGTAGGGAAAAATACAATAAAATGATGATTATTGATATGTGTTATGCTAAGTTTAAATATCATGTCTTCTCCTCAAGTAGTATAAACAAACGCACAAAGAGCTTCGCAATGCAAGTTCGCACAACGTTGTGCAACGCTACATGTTTATAACATGAACACAATGAATGTGCGTCTGCAT
This sequence comes from Entomobrya proxima, assembly GCA_029691765.1. Classification (NCBI taxonomy): domain Eukaryota; kingdom Metazoa; phylum Arthropoda; class Collembola; order Entomobryomorpha; family Entomobryidae; genus Entomobrya; species Entomobrya proxima. The sequence continues at coordinate 31,243,545 of CM056168.1, forward strand.
TTTAAGCTTTATCGGTTTTAGTTGCAATCGATTGCTGTTAATATTATCAAGGATCATGCATTTTTTCTGTTTAGTATCTATTCTGTTTATTATTGGGCACTACTAAAGGTTAAAGTACATGAATACTTATGTTAATGAAAGAATAAAATTTGCTGCAACAATGATAAGTTATCATTGATAACCAATAGGAGCTATGGCTTGTGAAAACGTGCGCTTTGCCCTTTTAGTGCACGATGAAATAAGTAAAGCGTAGAATCATCTGAATCATGCTAAAAGAAAATTAATTTATGATAAATTATTACATTGAAAGGGACGTTGTTTTCCGCAACAATTAAAAAAAGTACAACAGTATCTTTTGCTAGAATAAACATGTATATATTGTTTACTTGCTTTGAGCATTTTAAAGAAATATACGGTTTGAAACTAAAAACTGATAAGTAAACGCAAAATACTGCAATACTTGAAATAGCTTAAATTAATTCTATCTTGTCTATAAAACATTCAATTTACGTTAAATTGGTTTACAAGAAAACGGAATTATCAACCCAAAAACTTGAAATGCTATAATTAGGATTAATTAGTCACATGCTAAACAGCCGTACATACATAATACATACAGACATACGAACTAGTATAACCGTGCAGCAAAACGCATGGTATATCATGATGATTTCCTTATAGAATACAACAGAATAGTAATTGTATTTTTTTAAACTATCTTGTCTCAGGATTCCAGACATCCCTATGGACCGCATGTAATTGGAAAGGGCCACAATTTCCATGAATATGGTCTCGTAAGTTTACTTACTTAATCTGGATAGCACGTCAGCTACGGATTGATGTCATTGTACATTATTGTCACTATTACAGGGAAAGAAAGTTGTTTTCGAGCCAACCTATTATGATCAGACGAAAATTCCAGAATGTGCCCATAAAAACAAATATATTTACAATCTGACATTTTGTCTGGACGATCCCCACTATCCAGTGTAAGATATAATAATAATTTGGCAAAAGTTATTTCGTTGAAACTGATGTTAAAACTTGCAAATTAATTTTCCAGTGAAACCATTCTTTGGGCGTTGAAAGAATCTGGACATTTCGCCAAGAAGCTTCTCAGTGATGTGACGTACCAATCTGCGGATAATCTCGTCACCGGATTGACCAGAGCAGAGGAAGAAGGCTACACTTATAAACATTATTTTGGTGCTACCCATGCACAAAATGTTCACTTGGATAAATATAAGCCACCTTATCAGTAAGATTTTAAAAACATGCTTGAACAAATTGTTCTAATCCTACATTACAAGGCTAAAGCAAAAACTCACCTCTTTCTCACAATGCCCCATTTTGCATATCAGGGGATACACATACAGTACAGATTACTTCAAGAAAGGTGGTTACATTTGCCCTTCTGACATCTACTATGCAAGACCAGTAAGAAAGACGATTTTTATCATTTGATGGAGTGTTCCTAGAAGTTTTATTTTTGAAATGGCTTATTTGCTTCTTTCTATTAACAGAAACGTGCAATGAACACCTTTGGAAAATGGAAAGTTATCGTCAATGTAGACCATGTTCCTGAACATGGGTATGATAAGTATGGACATCACGAAAGTGGACATTATGGCAAAGGACATGGCCACGAACCCGAGATACTATATGGAAAAGGCCACGTACACGATTCTGGGCATTACGAAAAAGGTCATGTCCACGATGACACGCACTATGGAAAGAATCATGGTTATGAACACGAACATGGATTACAACATCATGGTCACCACCATGAACAAAGTCATCATGGCCACCATGAAAGCCATCATGATATTCATGAACACAATCATCATGGTCATAAGGACTTTGGAATTGACCCGTATGGTCCGGAACATCATTCAATCAAAAAGCGCGAGTACAAAGAGATTAAGAAATCTTACACTCAAACATTACGTCTAGAGCAGTGCATGTAAGGGAGATACATTGCCATATTCGATTATCTTGATTCATAGATTCTGTTAAATAATTTTATTTCAAAATTTCAGTTATAAAAATGCACCATGTAGCTACGTGGATTCTCACTTGCATTCTCGATGCATTCAAAAGCACAACTTTGTGCGATTGGTAGCATGGACCAAAGAGGAAGGCATCCATGTTGACACATTTAAAATGCCCATTGCATGCTCGTAAGGATCTGATATATATATATTATGTAGAACCAAATGTTGAGTCGAAATACAAAATGTAAATATTTATTTCAAATTTTACAGGTGCCATGTACGACAACCCATACACTTTTACCATGAAAGTGGTCATCACGAAACAAAACATGGACACGTTGTTCCACCAGTAAACAGCTATCATGGACATGGACATCATCACATTGAACACCATCATGAAGGCGTAAAGAAACTTTACTAAAGTGGCATTCATTCACACATTTTGAGGCATGTTGGTTACTTTATTGCAATTATTTGAGTCATTTAGCCACGTGTGTTATGTGTGGACTACACAATTTTGTTTTAAACTTGTATTTTTACGTTTTGTACGTTAGTACTTTGAAACCACGAGAAATTTTAATTAAACTACATCTATTTTTGTATTACATAACGCGAAGCAATATATTATATTTAAGAGCTGACAACACCAACTTATACAAAATACAAATTATTATGTAAGTGCACTATTTCATTCTTATTAAATGTCACTCATCTGAATTCATTGGATTTAAAAAGGCATTCAATAGCATAGGCATAAATCCTCCTCCAGCTGGGCGATCAAATCTATCTGGAAGATTGAATAAAGACTTTCCGGCGTTCGCCACTAGTTTTCGAAGCATAGGATCTCTGCAAAAACTTGGTTCATATAAATCTCTAATTGCTTTAAAAGCATACGCATTGTTTCTGCAATAGAAAACAGTTACAAATAAGCCATAAACACATAATATGAAATCTGCCAAGACATAAAATCAATCAAATCATAAAAACCTTACGTTTTTGCAGCTTCAAGTAGATAGCGAACACCATTGAACAATGGGGGTCTTTCCTGTAAGGGAGATTCCTTCACAAGCTTCATAAAGGCACTTTCAGCTTGACGTATCTTTTTAGAAACCATCAACGCGACAACTAAATGCGCAATGACTAAATCCACCTCTGATATCCGTAAAAACCCTTTCATCAGCGAAATGATTTGCAGAGTTAACGCAGCAGCTTCATTTCCGTCATTAACCTTTAGCACATGCTTCCACGCATCACCAAAATCTCGGTCTAGGTAAATCAACAGTTTTGGTAATCTTACTAAAATAGCCAACTCCCATAATTTGGTAACTTTTTTATATGACCAAAATACATCTATTTACCTGTAATATAAAGTTGAGCAGCTGTAGCATGTACAAGGCCAACTAATTCGGAATTGCCAGCCCACTCCACAACGCAAGAAATGAAATTTACTCGTTCGGGACTGTTTGGCATTTTCTTCAGTAAACTGTCAAACAACGAATAACATCACATGCTATTTTTTAAAGAAAATCATAATATTTCATGTTTAAATTATACCCATCATCTCCATCTTGACTTACCTCACAGATTGGGCAATGCGATTTTCAGTAACAGGAAACTCTGCCGTTATAAACAGCTTAGATAATATAATGGCCACATCCATCCCACTTTCATGCTGCAATTAAAACAAAATCACATTAAGTCGGTTTTACGAAAGTGTTTAAATAAAGTATCCACTTTTCCTACCTGATGTTGATCCAGCAGCAAGCCCGCATATTTAACGAGTAGCTCTTCCAACTCTTCATACTTTCTTGTGCTGGTATATCTAAACAATCAGAAGAATATCAGTCAGCTAAAAATCCATTAAATCACCTTCACCATCAAATTTAACAGTAATGTCCACAGTCCAAAAAAGTTACCTAAAACTGAGGGTTTTTAGAAGTTGATGCGCTTCGTAGAATTTTTTCTCCTCGATGGCGTTATTCAACTTAACCAAAAGGCGAGAGGAGCCTGCAGCTTGTCGGTCATTCATGATTTCTAAAAAGATTTAAACGTAAAGTTTGTCTTTTGTTGAAAATTAAAAGAAAATGTAGGCACTTGGTAGTCAACTGTTTGTCTTGACCAAATTTATTGCTCTGTTTGCTTTCACCTGCCAAATCATCTGTTAGCTGCTCTCTGTTTACACGCACCTCTTGCCACTTGGATGCACATAAGCAGATCATCTCACTTTGGCCTGACATGAGGCACGGCTCAGGTGAGCAACCAAACAAAAGTATTCTCGAAAGCAGTAGACCCTGCAGTTTGGACAGAAAAGGCGGAGACAGCCAAGAAATCTGTTTTGTGTCAAGTGATTGCAGTTACCGAATTCTCGAAAAGTGTACAGCCTTTGTTCATTATGTTTACAAGCATTTTTCTGCATTTCTTAAGTTAAAAGCGTTGTTGTTACTACAAAAGCATGTCAACATTTACCACGGGGGATGTCGGGGGAAGGAACCTTGAGGTGGGGGTCGGTGACGACGGGACTACTCATGAAGTGCCCACCTTGTCAGCAGTGGTTTTTGAAGGTGTTCCCGAACTTGAAGTGATGTGTCAATCGTCCTCAAATACGAATGTCGCTGCTGCTAACGAAAGTAGTGGCGAAGATAATGTGGTGGTGGTGGAACAACAGCCAGCAACAGTTTCTGTGCGCTGTTCCTCCCTAGGCGAAAATGGAGAAATGGTTATCAACACGATTGAGGTTTCTACGGAGGAACTGATGAGCATGGGACAGATGAACGCGGTGGAATTCGTGTACTCTGACTCACCCAATGTAAATCATGGAGGGGAGAATGACGAAGAATCAGAGATGCGTGAGCAGGAAGAAGCTAGTGGGACGTTAGAAATGGTTGAATGTGATGCAGGAATTGCTTCCAGGATGAGAATTATGGAACATGAACCTCGCCTAGTTGTCCAGCAGCATGTGTCATCTTCTGCAGAGGATACTAGTGTCCAGGAGGGAAGTACTGATGTAATAAATGCCCAAGAAGGTCAAGAATGCAGTGTGCCTGTCGATGAAGAAGGGCAGCATGTTACACCTAGTCCGATAATAGATCTTTCTCATACAACCATCGAGGGGACCAACATTATCTTGCATTCATGTGATGAAACGGTTATGTCCAACAAGCCTTTAACACATCATGTGGATGATTCCACTTCTACAAACATGCATCCAAATTTTATCTTCACATCAGATATGCAAGGTCTGGAAAAACAAATCCCTGTAATTATTAAGACGGCAACGTTGGCTCAACAAACTGTGACTGCAGCCATGACTCAACCACTCGAAAAAACTCGTGCTAAAGAAAGGTCTTCTCTGACTTTGAAGGTAGAGGTATCGGAGGGTACTTCTGTTCAGTTACAAAAGTATTACTTCCAACCGAATCTATGTCGTGTGTGTTTACTGGCAAAGGAAAACTTTACACCCATTTTCGAAGATGTAAGCATTGATTCAAAAGGCTTGATCGAAAATTCCAGAGGTCCAAATGCTGCAAGCAAATTTCATTTGTACACCGTCCTCAGTACATTCTTTGAAATTGAGGTGACAAAGCATTAAAATCATTTATGAAAAGCCTATTTATTTCTTGTAATATTTATCGTTCTTGACTATAGGTGAAATACAATGATGGTTTGCCACAAGTGATATGTATGGACTGTTACGATGAAGTTATGAATTTCTCCGTGTATCGAAAGAGAATAGCAATAGGCCAAACCAAACTGAACCAGATTTTGGAACAAGTAAAATACATTTTGAAAGTTTTCATTTTACAATTAATTGGTCAACCCTTAGCATCTCCTGTATTTTTCTTAGGTAGAAGACACAAATGCTCCTACATTTATACCACCCATAGGTGAACTTGATATACAAAAAACGGATGTGTATAAGAATCCTTCATCAATTATCATAGCAAATAAACTTTTGAAACGATCTCAATATTCACATCTTGTTGTTCGAAATCTCTCCGACCGGGTAAGGCCAAAGGCAAGAACATCTACTTCTGTGCCTGTAAAGATATATGAGAGACAAAGATATGTTTCTGTGCGTATTATAACAAAGTACCTGTACCGTTTTCAGCTGTGGGATCAAATTTTCATTTCAATGTCTTCAATCGTGGGCTATAAATCAGGGAAACTAAAGAGCTTGGAACATTTTTCATGTGAGACTCCATATGTGTCAGGTTTCTTTTGCTACACTTGCAATTCAACAATTCACGGTAAGACTAACATTTTATTACTAAATATTATATAATAATAATATTACGTTTATGTTTCCGTTAAAAATATAATGGAGTTGGTTGCATGTTGCATCCAGGTTCAAAGGAAGATTTTGCTCAACATCATTATGATTGTCACGGTGTAATAAGTGCAGAAGATGTTCTATATCCCTGTGATATCTGCGGAAACAGTTACCCTTTGAAAGACTGTACTGGAGAATCTCAAAACTATGCGGAACATTGGCTGCAGCACTTTTTCCTACACGCGTAAGTTATTAGATGTCAGGATATTAAACTAAAACTTATTCATTTATTATGCATGCAAATATTCTGACTGGATTTTTTTCAGCTGCCCGTTTTGTGACAAATGTATGCCAAGCGCGAAAGGATTATGGATTCATAAAAAGAATGCACACAGTAGAAAGGAGAAAATATTTGCTTGCGAGGAAGAAGGATGTCACAAAGTTTTCTCAAAAATGGCTCATTTGGATTTGCATAAACGGTCTCATAGAGTTGGTTCTGCATCACTGGAGAATGACAAGAAAATCCATAACTGCAACGAATGCAACAAAACGTAGTTACATTTGCTTCATTTGTGAATTATCAACATTCTCACTTTGACTCACTTTGTCATTCGGTTTTTCAATAATCCATGATATTTTTAGATTCAAAACCCCGTCAAGTTTGTCGACGCACGTATCCACAACTCATGGAACAGAGCGACCGTGGAAATGCGATATTGATGACTGCCAGAAGCGGTTTAAAAGAAAGGAGGTTTTAATGACGCACAAACAAACTGTTCATTTGGTAAGAAATTACTTTGGGATATAAAAGTACTATAGACATACATGTTTGAGGTTCTTAATTTTATACAGAACATCCGGAAATTCGAGTGTGAAATTTGCAAAGACAGGTTCAAGTCTCATTCATCAAAAACTGTGCACATGCTGAGGCACAAAGGTTAGTTTTGTGTAAGGATTACTTAACAATATTTCTCAAATGAAACATTAGTTCAAATATAAAATTGAACGTTTCAGGGGAAAGAAACTACACATGTTCTAGCTGTTCTCAACAATTTTTTACATCTAATGGATTGAAAAGCCATATGGTGAAGCACCAGGATGTGGGTACCTTCCCCTGTGATTTATGCTCCAAGGTCTTCAAACGCGTAGCGTACCTAGAAGACCACAAAAGAACTCATACTGGTGAAACACCGTTCCAGTGTCCAGTTTGTGATAGAGCTTTTCGAATGAAATCAAATTATTTTAAGCATATGAGAATTCACAAAAGAAAGAATGAAGTACAATAAAATTCTTGATTTATTTTTGGTCGAGTATCAGTAAAAACAATATAAATACTAAACATCTAAATAACTATTTTTATAATGATTCCATTAGGTATTCAGAATACCGTATTCTACATCTACATAATTTTCAACAATTTGTTGCTATCTACGTGTTTAAAATATTTTGGAGGTTAGCATTATTTGAAGAAAGGGGTGTCGTTTGCTGGGGTTGTTGCGAAGGTGTAGATACATTAATGTCTTCAATGTTTAGATGAGTTATGAACCGGAATCTCACTTGCAAAGCCGGTCTAAGTCTCCCAATTATCGGTTCAACATCAGTTTTCACAACATCTCCCGTGTACATATATTTGATGTGATAGAGTAGGTCGCAGAAAACATCCATGTAGGTCAACTCGTTCTCCTGTGGGGTATTTTTGTCTACTTTCTCCAGCAGTTCGTAAAATGCTACAGTAAGTCTGCAAACCATGGTTGGTCGTTCACTGTTGAGTCTTTGGAGGAATGGAGCAACAAGGTGACCGACAAATAGCAGCTGAATTTCATTCTGAACCGTGGCAGCAAGTTTTTCTGTGATCAGTCTGAAATTGACAAACAAATCTTTTTGAAACTCCATATTGCTTGTACTTATGACATTTGACTAAATAATTTATTGTTCGCTTCTTATTTACGTCTGAATGTGATGCATATGCCCGATTCCCAAATGGTACCATACAGCATGTGTAATAGCCAGCAGGTTAGCGTACTCATTATAAAGACATCCGTTTTTAACTACTTTGTAGTTGAATAACTTCAAGGGGGAGTACTTGTGAGGCCATTTGGAGAGCTTTTCAACGGTTGACACTATTCGGTCATGCAAAACAAGCCAATATGTATCTGGTAGTGTTACTAAAATTAGCCCAGTTGCATTAAACCAAGACTCGGCATCCATGTTTGCTTCACTAGCATCAAGCTCTGCTCGGCCACACATCATTATTTCCAAGATTCCAGACGCCACTTGGGCCGGTTCAATTGGTAATGCCATTAGTTCAACACAAGTTGCATGAAGTACGTGAGCGGCTGGATTGGGAAACTCATTGAATCGCCAATCCATTGCGGCGAAAAACTTCCGACGCCCTTCCACCACTGAAATAAGGGTATTTGTAAATTAAAATGACGTGAAACGTCCTACTAGTGAACGAAATCATAAATTTTTACCTACCATCAACAAATCTGTTAATTAGATAAGCGTAATACTCAATGTCTGGAGTCCAAGTATTTTCATCCCCGGTGGATGTAAGATAATTTTGAAACTGATCTGAAACTGCCCAGTTTGTTGGCTTGATTTCTTTCAGTGCGCCTAATGTGGAGGAAACCAACTTTTTCTTGAGAGCAGGTTTGTCTCGGAGGCGATTTTCATAATAGTGTAACGTATTATACAGGTACGTCACAGGGCGATCTGAAGTAAAAATATTAAGGGTATTGATTATTTATTTACTGGACACAATTTTCCAGATACGTTTTGAAAGGGCAAACACGTACCGTGAAATTTGTAAAGTGGGCTCATGTGATCCAACACTATAAGTAAACTGTTTAATGAACTTGGAGTCATTTCAAGAAATCTGTGTATCATGATGTCGAATACCTAGGTAGAGAAACATGACATGATTATGTATTTCTATCCATCCATACCAAGTGTACATTAAATTGACATAAGATTAATTCTTAACTTACAGGTAAAAATCGTAGGCAGACGTTACCAAAGAACATTGGAACTGCATTCGGTTGTGACCCTTCAAAATAACATACTTCCGGGAATTTGGCATTAAAGCTCTTATGCTTCTCATGCCTAACAAATAGACAGAAATTTTCCGCATGCATACCACACAATCAATACTTGTCACGACCATTTTCTTGTAAGTTTATTTTTGGGATTACATTGCATACCAACTTGACTGCTTCCAGTGCTCCGGAGAGTTATCTCGAACGAATTCTTGAATCCTATTTTTGAAATCCGCTGGTTTTACAAGCAACAGATGTATGATAAAGAAACATACTTGAGCCTCATTACCCTCATGATTTCGAAGAGCCTGCAAATAACATCAAGTTTTTCAAAGATACTTAATAACAATTTCTTTGTGAAAACCAACTAGCTAGTTGACGCTTACTAAACACAGGAGAAGTCTATCAAATGGAATGATATTGTGTTTCCAGACCATGTCAATAAGGGAATCAGTAAGTTTCTGAACATGACCTGCAGATCCTTGACCTGCAGCTAAGAAGGATTAGGGCAGGTTAAGTTATAAACACCGTGTAGCAAATTAAACAGCATATTATATACCTAATATTATCTAACATCTAATACCGTTCATGGAAGCGCTTGCTTGAGCGAATTCGCAGACCATATAGTCACAAAATTTTCTTAAGTTTGAGGATATTCCCTTTGGGCCAATTCTTTCCATGACTTTATGCACTACAGGATCCACTCGGTCCCTCTCAAGAACCATTTTCCAGACAATACAGAAAAACAAAGGTGGGGTTCCTTGCAGGGAAAAATGTTCAATCAATTCCTTCTCGTTTGACATCATTGCATTCCAATTTCGATATTCTTCATCAACCATGTTCTGAAAATTGACAGCAAAAATTAAAATGTTTGCCCAATATTACTCGTGATAATAATATTGCCCAATATATATTTTTTAAACACAATTATACCTTAAGCTGCTGCTTATTCTCTTTTGGAACTTGATTTTGTTGAAAGAAATCCGCCAAAACCGGAGGAAAGCACTGGAGTACATGAGTAGACCAACTATGAGGCGTATTCTGCATAACGGCTGTCAAAATGTCACGGAACCAGCTTCCTGTACCGGATCCTGTCATTGTATCGGAGCCTACCGCACAATAGTCATATAATGCATTTCAATTTAAAGATAGACTACTACACAAATTGTAGTTAAGAAATGAATCCCAACCTGAAAACACACCTGTGACATGTATAGCTCTTGCGATTGTGAGTACTAGTGCTCTATTCAACTCTTCAGACTCGGCGGAAACAAGAGACTTGCATTCTCCGCCGATTCTGGAGAACTGAGTATGCACATCAACGCTATTAAAGCTTGTTATCAGTCTGAGAGCCGTAGTTTCAACACTAAAATATTAAAAAATTGAAAATGTAATTAATCTCAAAGCAATTACTTTACAATGTTAAGAGTATTCTTCATGTAATTACCACATGTGCAATTGCGCAGAATTAGTGTGGGCATTCGTAGCAAGTGCATTAAGTTGGGACAGCAGCTGCATTCGGTAATGAGGTTGGATATGATGCAGTCTATAGCAGAACATTTCTAGGAGAGTATGCAATATTCCCCAGGCCTGTGCTTTGAATACCGATGGTAAAAGTTGTGCTGAAAGAAATAAAATTCGATTGACCATGCGTACAATGAAAAGTTGGAATTTATAATGCAAACTTAAGTCTTACTCATAAATCCCTTGATTCCAAGAGATTCAATTTCCAAATACACCAGCAAACGTGCGTACGTTTCAATCAACGCTGGATTAAGACTCTGGCCTGATTTTGAATTGGATATCTTCAAAATATGAGTTACAATGTTGTGGATTAAACTCATCTTTGTATGAACAGTTAGCGAATCCAATAGTTGCACTGATAGTGGAGCCACTTGCACCGCTGGGGTAGTGGTCACACTACTAGCTGATGTGTTTCCATGCATAGCTTCAACAAGTGCTGCCATTGGCCTGTATAAAATAAGCATTAACGACTTGTTCGAAGGTGTCTTTCTCACAAAGAAACTTTCTCATTTTAACATTTAATTACCTAGAAAAAAGTTCAGAATTTGTTGAAAACGCGTTGGCAAGCAAGGCAATTCTAAAGTCCCCTACACTTAATGAAGGCTGGGAATTGGGTGCAGCAATACTCTGCAAATAATCGTAATGTTTCTTCAACGCACTTGGCAGGGGTCTACAGAGAGACTGGCTATCAGCTTGTGCTTTCTTCAAAATGTGAATCCAGATACACGTCGCTGCCATTTGTGACACACATGACGATTTATTTACATCTGGAACTGGAAGAGCCTCTTTCTCCGGGTACAAGAGATCATACAACTTCAAGACTGGCAGAAAATCGTTCAGCTGCATGAAAATATTATCTCTGATTATGCCAAGTCAAACAATGAAGCATTACTCTATTATAGAACAATTATTATTATACCGAATTCTTCTGAATACTTCCGGATATAAACTGAAGAAGAACCCACATTAGAAAGTCACGTCCTTTAAACAATCTTACGTCAGTTAGCTGTACAAAACAATAAACACTATCAAAACATGGTTCACCTATATAATAAACTGATCGTGATGGTGTGTCGCATTTCACCTTGATATGAATACTGCGAACAATATGTGGGAAGCTTGCCAACTGAAACAGCACAAAGAAGATTAGCTGAGTGGATAAGTGCTGCCATAACCATAAAGTTGCTGCAGAAATGTGATCATGTCCAGGTTGAGGGTCTACAATATTGTTCATTTCAATTTCAGTTTTTTCCATTGCCACAATAACTAATTCCACTAATCGATCTTCCAGAGTAGCGCAGCGGATTTTGTGCTGTTTCTGTAAACCCAGAATGGCACACACCATATCTCTGGAGTATGGTTGCTCTAAAATTAGCCTCAATAGTCGGTCCTGAGGTTGCATAAACTCCTTATCATAAGGCAAATTCCCTTTCACAAGGAATCTGAGTGATACAGGGTCAAGTTTCCAACTGATTAAAGAAAACCCAGAGTGAGAATGCTCGACAACTGGCAGCATTCTGGATCTTCCTATGACTGTCACCATTTGAGCAATTGCTTGAAAACCATCCACAAAATCTGACAGCAACTGGCTGACCTTCCAATGGGGAAACTGTCTCTTTTCAGGATAATTTTTAAGAATTTCGTTGACAATAAAGTATGCCGGGAGAAGACAGGCCTTCCTATCAAATATGTAGTCCAACAGTCTAACGACTGCATTTAACTGCTGAAGTTGTGAAGGTGGAATACGTTCCGGAAACATGGCTAGTTTCTCCAGGGAAGTCTAAACAGTGACAAGCATTTAATAATATATTATCTTTAAAAACGAAGAGTGTAAACCACAAAAGTAGGATCTTGTGTACCTTCATTATCTCCCGAACACCTTTATAGTCAACTCGAGCAATAATTTTCCTTATGAGAACAAAGCTACTGATCCAAAACTTTGAGTTTTTTATCGTCAATCGCTCACTTTCCAACAGAGCCTCGCAAATCATTCTGTGCACAAAAAAAGTGTTACAAATTGTATACATTAATGTCCAACGGTTGAGTAAAGTTCATTATCTTGTTGGAGGTAGCATACCGTGCACTAACGTTCGCAGAGACAACCAATTTCTCCAAAATCTTCATCAAAATGTCAACTGTCTCGTCATTATGCGTGGGCTTTCCAGTAATTGATATAATATGCCTGGCTGCCAGTTCTGTCGACTCTGGACTTGTACTTTCGCTGAAAACTTTGAGCAACTTGACTTGAAGCGCGTTGAACACTTCTTCCGCAAAATTGTCATCATGGACAATGAACGCATTAAAGGCCGACTGAATTCCTCTCACCTCCTATCAACATCAAGTAACATGACGTACGTTTGTAAGGATCCCTTATGTATGCCAGCAATATTATCAACGATAAAACCCATAATATTCCAATAATCTTACCGTAAACTCGTGCATTAGCCCCCGGACTAGGTCATGTACGTCCGGTTGACACGGATTTGGGGTAGGGGCGGAAATGCTGGAAGGCGTTGCTGTTGCAGGTGTTGCTTGCATGGTGCATCAAGTTTAAGGACAAGAGTATCCCGAGTCAAAGTGTAATAATTTAATCACTAATACAGACACAAGTCAAATTGCGTATTACATTGTTTTAAAGCAGACAATCTGCTCCTACACCCTCTGACCTTTTTAGTTTAATAAATTGCCTGTAGCACAAATGTCAAAATTTCACTTTTCAAAGCATTTGTCTTTTATTTCTCGGTGTAAACAGATTTTTTGTTGATGCTGTGTTGCTTCTTGCGTCGCTGGCATTACATTACATGCAGGGTGTCGGTGGTAATACCGCAAATGTTTTCAAGTTTTCAAGCATGAGCATTGGGTTTGCATTGACATTTTGGCTTCACTCGAATACATAGCCGGCAACTTTTCCCATCTGTGCATACATACATAATCTCATCCCGATTCATCCGAGTTAAATAATATGCCAATGCAGCTTTAAAAAATCATGAAACATGGTCGCAAAAGCTAACCTGCATAAATGATGAAGAAATTGACCAAAATCTTCAAGATGTAGTGAGTAAACATTTAGGTAACTATCCACATGTGCCATTGGACAGGACCGGGATTAAAATCTTGTTCTCTACATGTATGCTTGATTGAGATTGATTCTCCTCTGGAGATCTTTTCAACCAACCAGTCCAGTCACTATTCTGAAGCGTCAATGTTTTCGCATGACATTCAGGTAATCAAAGTGTTACACACATGGACACATGGCTCTTGTGCCATGTCGAGTTGCTATAAAGTCAAAAGAGAACTGGTTTTTATATGGTGCATAAATGAAAAGACGGCTCTAAAGGAATAACAACTCTTACATAACTATTATCGACAGTCTGGAGTGTCTGGAGCTCCTGTTCATACAAAAAAGACTTGCCGTAAATTTTTAAACAATATTTGATCACAAAAGTTATCGAAAACATCACGTTTTCTTGTCCAAAATATCTGTGATATCAAGTTGATATTATCAACTGAGAAGCAGCTCTCTAAATAAAACCATGCTGTCTACTAGCTTCCGAGTTTCGAAAAGCTGCCACCTTAGGCTCAGGCTCAGGACAGTTAAGGGTCGCCATTATGTAAATCAGTTTACACAGCAGTCACGCTTACTGTCACAATGGACCGATTCCATTTATACCACAAACCCAATAGATTCATCCGAACCAACTTTTAACAAAATTCTTATAGCAAATCGAGGAGAAATTGCTGTGCGAGTTATCCGTACTGCCAAAAAGATGGGTATTAAAACTGTCGCTGTTTACTCCACGGCGGATGCACGCTCGGTAAAGAGCCACGAAATCAATTAAATCATACTATTCATTTATTCTCTGAGTATTTGAGCTATTCTGTTCTTCAAAGATGCATGTAGAAATGGCGGATGAAGCAATTTGCATTGGAGATCCTCCAGCCGCACAATCGTATTTAGTCATGGAAAAAATTCTGGACGCCATCAAGTCCACGGGGGCTGAGGCTGTTCATCCAGGTTATGGCTTTCTATCCGAAAATGCGGGTTTCGTACAGAAGCTGGTACTACCATTTGATACATTCATAATTGATTCAAGACTTTCGCATGCAGTAGTGCAGATGCAACAAGTTTTTGTTAATAAAAGCATGTCCTGTCTAATAGGAAGAAATGAAGGTCAAATTCATAGGACCTCCAGCAAAAGCTATTCATGGAATGGGTGACAAGCTCGAATCAAAACGATTGGCAATTAAGGCTGGAGTAAATACGGTGTGTTTAGAGACTCCATTGATTTTCTCATAAAGTGAACATTTAAACGATTATTGCAAATTGCGATTATAGTTTTTTAATCATCACGAATAGGTCCCTGGGTTTGACGGTGAAATAAGTGGAGAGGATCACTGCTTAGAAATATCAAACTCGATAGGATACCCGGTAATGATTAAGGCATCCGCTGGTGGAGGTGGAAAAGGCATGCGGATTGCTAATAATAAGAATGAAGCTATTGAAGGCTTTAAACTGGCAAAAAACGAAGCAAAAGCATCTTTTGGAGACGACAGAATCCTGATAGAAAAGTTTGTTGTGAATCCCAGACACATAGAGATACAACTTTTATGCGACGCGCATGGAAATGGAGTTTATCTTAACGAAAGGGAATGTAGCATACAGAGAAGAAATCAAAAGGTTATCGAAGAAGCACCAAGCCCTTTTGTAGATCCTGAACTACGAAAGGTAATCACTCTTAATATCTCGCGTCGTGACTGATATTCCCTTAAATCAAGAATCATCTATTTAATTTTTATCTTTAGGCAATGGGAAATCAAGCCCTTGACCTGGCCAAAGCGATTGGTTACACTTCTGCCGGTACGGTAGAATTTCTTGTGGACAGTCAAAAGAATTTTTACTTTCTCGAAATGAACACACGACTTCAAGTGGAGCATCCCATTACGGAATGTATCACTGGAGTGGATTTAGTCCAGGAGATGATTAGAGTTGCTTATGGTCATCCGCTAAAATTTCGACAATCAGACATTCCCCTGAATGGTTGGGCTTTGGAAATGCGAGTATATGCGGAAGATCCTACCAGAAACTTTGGTACTCCATCCACAGGGAGGCTTTACAAGTTAGAATGCTTAATGCAATTTAGAGATATATATTAGTCATCTTAAGCAGTATTATAATGTTTTTAACAAATGTACCCTGCTTTTGCAAAGATATGTAGAGCCGGCAGGAAATGGAATTCGCTGTGACTCTGGAGTTAGGGAAGGGTCAGAAATATCCGTGTACTACGATCCCATGATTTGCAAGTTGGTTACGTACGGTGCAAACAGAAACGAAGCAATCACAAGGGGAAAGCATGCTCTGGATTCATATGTAATCCAGGGTGTCTCCCATAATATACCACTTTTACGAGACATTTTAAGTGAGGTAAATGATAGCATTTTATTCACAGGTTGATGTGACAGGCTATAATATGCATTGATGCTATAATATATAATATAGTAGGTACTTTATGTACTTGCACCTGCTCAAAAACGAAATGTTTAATCATTCCGGTCATAAATTAGAAATCTTACGTGAGTGGAGACACTGACACTAATTACCTCCCACGAGTATATCCTGATGGATTCCGCTTACCCAAGCTATCAAAGTCACACATGGAAATACTACAGGCGGTTGCAGGAATTCTGGAAGCCAGAAGATGTCTACGTCTACACCAGAAGCTAGAATCATGGGATTTCGTTGTTTCGCACGGGGAAAGTGCAACAGCACTCAGTATTCTCAAAGGAGAGACAAGCTTCAAGGCAAGTGTCAATTTTGCTAACTTTGTTTGAACAACAAGCAAGGCTCTATGCATGTTGTAGAGCTGCTAAAAGAAATAGAGAAAGTCCATTTAATCCTTCCTAGTAAAAGTTTTAATTTAGCTTTCTCTTCGTTTCTCTCCCTTTAACGAGCTTTTTGTTGTGCTTTGGATACATCCTTAGGTAAATGTTGAAGGACGCGAAGTGGAGCTTAGAAATTGGGACTTGACAAAACCAGTTATTACGTTGAGCGTTGACGGTGAAGAGCTAACTATGCAAATACATGGACGGGGAAATGGACCAGTGTGGAAAATAGGATTTCAAGGTTCCTCGTACGAATTTAAATTGCTTTCGCCCTATACTCAATCCCTTTTAGACATTATGCCACCTCCGAAATTGGTAACTTTTCAGAGATTTGTCATTATCAAGTAATATCAATGTTATATTTAGAGCACTTTTATCAAATCGTTTCTATAATGCTTTCATTTTAGAGTGATACAGCGAAAGAGCTATTAAGTCCAATGCCAGGGGTTGTAAAAGGAATTGCAGTGAAAGTTGGCGATCGTGTTTTTAAAGGTCAAGAAGTTTGCGTCATAGGTATGTATGGATAATGTGTTCGCATATGTATATTAACACACATAATGATCACTTTACAACACTTTCTTCCGAAACTTATTCGGTCGTTTATTGATGAAAATGGGTTTCATATTGCTTTATGACAGAGGCTATGAAAATGCAAAATAAGCTGGTTATTGGTGCTGACGGGGAAGTAGGCGAAGTTCACGTTAAAGAAGGTGATACCGTTTCTGAAGAGGACTTGCTAATCGCACTCAAATGACAGGCCTTTTAGCAAGCGTAAATAAATGAAAACATACAAAAAATGACATGAGATGGCTGAATATTTTTGTCTGAAAACGCTTTGAAAGATATTCCTTCTAAAACCATTGTTGATCATAAGTTCAATAAACCTATACAAACTTATTCTTGCATCCAACATTTTTTTGAATGCATTTTTTAAATTCATAAAAAGCACGGACCATTGTGTACTTTTGTACAGCAGGTTACAAAATCAGTACGGTCTTTTGTTTCCTTCTGGACTTGACAGAATAGTAGAATGTGGTTGTTTTTGCATATCAATCTGAGTCTTCCTAGGGGACTCATTCTGCTTAAGCAACATTGTACAATAATGAAATTTGCTAACAATTACTCTTCGTTATCGGGAAGAAGCCATTGAGCAATACCATTACCTTAATGATTTGATGGAAGGGCAGATTAATTTGTACTACTATATGCAAGCTAACCAATATCACTTAGTCTGGATCTCTAATAATATTTACCCCATTCATTTTTGTTTATACAACTATCTCGACTATCTCGAGTCCTTGAACGCAACAAAAACTAATAAGAAAATGTAATACATTATGATTGCGCGGAATGACAGTAGCTATTATTATGGCCCATACAACAATTCCAACAACATTATAGTACATCAACTGTAAAGTTCGTGCTAGATGCCATAATGCCATGTGCACAATATATAGCTTGGTTTACAGTTCTGTGCCGCTTTTGGTTTGCTCTACTACACTTAGAGAAAGTTGAGGGACGAAGTAAGCAAGTCAACTAAAAGTCACCAGCCTATTTGCCTACTGACTAGACTAGCAAGTGAAGCCATCATCTTGGTACTTCGCGTGGTTGTTTGGCTTTCTTCTGAGTTTTACACGTTCTCTGCTGATAACACCACAAGAAAGTTACGAGTTCACTCCTAATACACGACTCATGAGTTTGATATGGCTTTAAAGCAAGTATCAAGTGTATCAGAGAAAGGTAAAAACGTGACAAGCTAAATTGCTACGCTGATAAATAGTACATGCACATAAGTCAATTTTGATAAGTTTATCGTTATATCAGACATTGTAAAGAACAGTCTTTTTTTGGCAGTTTCTTGTAAACGTTTACGGCAAATGTAGTTTGTAGAAAAAAGTATTGTTTTTTGCTTATGGAGGGGGTGCTTCCATCCACCTCATAAACAAAAGCATTTTAATGGTGCTGTTGTGTTTGACTCTATACAGCTGTCAGTATTACATACACCCATTGACATCATTGCTTTTATCGCTCAAATGGCAACCCTTTGTCCTATTAATACGCGAGAGTGAAATGCTTTTGCTACCCTTTTCATGAATCTGGGTTGACTCGGTAGGGGTACCAGGATTTGCAAATTCTAGTAACGGCAACGTTGTTCAATGGACTGAATAACAAAACTTCTCAGGATCTCGGTGATTTTGCGTTGACTTTCTACGTCCCAAAATTCTAAATAGTTACCTACATAAGTAATTTCATGAATACGATATGACGTACAGCATTTCAGCATTTTCTGCATTGTATTTTCCATGTTGCAGAGGGATTCTCTCTCATCCTGCCCCCACTCTAAGCCACAATAAAAGATGAGAATTGACATGTCAGTTTAGTTTCCTTCAACAGGGAAATACTTTACTAGAGTAAAACTTACATAAACTTTTGCTCTGTAGAATATGGAAAACTTTCATAGGATTTACGGTATTTACGTCAATCACTAGCACACAGGGTTGTATAGTACAGTTAAATACAAGACATAGAATTCCTTGTTGGTGTTTACCTACATATCGTATGCTTGTTGTCGGCAGCTTTCTGGGACGCAAAGAATAGTTACTACTCCATTTAGAATACATACACATATTTGCATTAAAACTTTCTGTTTTTCTGTCTTTCTTCTAATATATTCTCTTTCCTTGCCATTTAGTTTCACCAGACGAGGTATTTCAAGATATTATTGCTCAATGTTGTACTGAATGGATGGATGTAGTAGTTTTTGGGTCTCTTATTTCAGTTAATGCATTCCTTCGCAATCCGCTCGTCTTATGTAAGAAAACGGTAAGACTACGGAAACTGTATGTACATGTCAATGTGTGTCTTTCTTTTTCTGCATGTTACTCACTGTGAGGAGAAAGACTCTAACACAACACATTATGTCGGCTCATGCATTCACCAAAACACACAACAAACAGAAGAACGACACATTTAAACTATGCCTATTTTCTATGTGCAGACTCTTCAAAAAACGGGCTATTTATATGCATATAATATTCAATGGAGAAGTCTCTCTTTTCAAAATTTGCTTGCCTCCTTTTCTACACATAATTGTTGTTCTTGAAATACCAAGTCTAATATAAAAGAAAGGCATCCTGCTAAAAAGGAAAAAGAAAATGTTTGCGTTTAACCTACAAAGTTAGTTGGAACTGTTGATGTTGTGCTTATTAGGGCGCTTTGTTTGTCGAGGGAGAAAGGATGGGAGAAAATAATCATATAGCTTCCGCTAGTCTAAAGTTACTTGGAAAGCTCTTATGGATAGATGTGTACCTCACGCAAGAAGAGAAGAGGGCAAATAACGCAAAAAGGAAATCATGGTGGCTTGGCTGGCGGCTAGTTAGATATTATGATGTTTCTGTACAGTAGTCTGTGCGGTAAAAAGCAAATAAACAGCACAAGGAAGAGTTGTGGCAGCAGCGGAAAATTTTGTTGGCTTGTCATTGCACAGAGATCTTTGAAGATTACTACATTAAGTTGTTTTTGTTATTATTACTATTGCCTTTTTACATCCGCCATTACACAAAAAGATAACTGCAAACGATCATAATCGTTCCTTTTATCATGATCATGATTATTTTCTTTCAGCATTTTGTTGCAACGTGACTCTATTCCCTTGTGCTTTTTGGGCTGCTAGAAAGCGTTAAAATGTGACCCTACATAGATAATCTAAGAATATTTCCCATATCTTCAATGTGGGGGAGCGAAATCGGACCTATTTTTTCTTATCCAGAATAACGTCAAAGGCACATAGAGGCGAAATTGAGAAAAAGCAAAGAATGCCATTTGTTGGCAACGTCTATGTGCGTGCTACTTGAGTTTACAAACACTACGTTTTTTGTATACTAGTATATACATGTTAAGAAGCCAAAAATGCGTGTGTGGAACTATAAGCATTTTAATGATTATTATTGCGATGTGCACTACAAGCTTCATTGCCAAATGGTAATGTTGGGAAATCAACCTATTATATTATAATCATTTCATTTGTTGTAATCAATCGAACGTAACCAATCCATTAGTCCAAGATAATATAAAATCTCATAATATAATAATATGCTATGGTCGTACAATATGAGAAATAAGTACCTAGTTGCTCTTCGTTTTATGGCTGCTTTGACCGGGTATGAAAAAACAAACAATAACAGAGAAAACATAGAAATAAAGAAAGCACTTGACGTTTTTTCTCTGCCATGATCATCTCGCATGCATCAGCATCAGGAACATCAAAAGGCTTAATGTCTTGCATTTGATACGAAATGTGAGCAGGTAAAAAGGTTGTATGCATGTAAGCTTTTTGTTAGGTACACAAACAGTATTATGTAACCCTGTTTTTCCTTCCTTTCTATCTATTAAAGGAAAAGAGTTACACGTGCTATAGACAGGAATTATAAAAAAGACAAAGCTTTTGTTGGAAACACTGCAATGCTTTTTTCTGACTCTTTCTAGACTTTAGTAATCTTGTCACCTTTTACCCTAATTTTAACCTTTTGTGGATCTAGTCCTTGACTTGTCCATTTACTTTAAACATGCTTTCCCCTTACCGCTTGAATTGTTGTAGTATTGCTTTTTTGTCAACGAAAGCACGACTTGAATCGGAAATTGAAAAAGTAGACATCCATATACAGTGACACACACACACATTACTGTTTTCTTGTTGTCAGTTTGTGTTATATATGTTATCAAAAGAAAAAGCTTATCCTTTTCATCAACATGTACAACATACTAGTAGAAATAAGCCCGTTTTTTCCTGAAAATGGATGATCATCAGAAAAAAAGAAATTTAAAGTCCTCTCGTTCTTATCGTAGAATCTTTACTTCTGCAATAGGCCCCCTATTTAGTTCAGACATTGCCCGAAAGTTACCACTTAACTTTTATCCATGCATTGACAACTCTATTTTATTTCCACTCTTGTGTAAAATTTGAGATCTGTTGTAGTGATTCTTCGTACAGCCAAAAAGATACCGCTGACTTACAAAATCTGAACAAATGCTACTTAAAGTTGCCAAAGTCGTTAGTAGCTATACATACTGAGTAACTTAAGAAAACCTTAAAAAGCCGTTGGATGAAGAGGAAACGCACACATATATTATCTAGTGTAAAAAATTACAGACATGCGAAGCCTGGCTAACAACAACAAGCTAAACCAACCGAGGTACATATTATTCTTCCGTTGTTGCAGTTCTCACGTTGTCTCGTACTAGTATGCAAAAAGTGGCATGGCATAGAATGTCTGTTTGCTAAAGAAATGTTGAATGTAGTAATAAGAAAACAGTTCACTCACTAATTCATCCATACACCGACCAAGGACCATGGCATTGCAAACATAATGTGCGTCTATCATGAGAGAGCAGGATAGGTACACGTACAGGACTCAAGCTTGTGAGATTGTGGAAAAGTTTTGAGCTTTAACTGTTTTCCCTATGCCGTTCCATCCCCGAGCTGAGCCAGCTCAGCTTTCATTCTGTAACGCGATTCTGTGGTGAAAGGAGACTCATTATTTGTTTTCTCCCTCTCTTTCTCTTATTCATTCACTGCTCTTGCACAGCTTCACTTTGTTCATCATACAATATGTGAACAAAGCTTCGGGACAGAGATCTAAACTACAACAAAACAGGATCAGTGGTACACAAAAAGCTTGTTGGGAAAAATAAAATGTGTACTTCTTTTCTTCAGTGGCTGTTCTGTAAATAACGTTTCTACATTTTTACAAACAACACATACCCACTTTACTTACCCAACTTTCTCTAGCTTTGCTGTATTTCCGTGTGACGTTTCAGCGATTCAGCGGTTGAAAAAATAAACAGCAGAACTGAACTTGTCATTTGTTATACCTATAAATAAATCCGGCTGGTAAAGTCTTGGACGAGCCATATTGACTAAGTACTAAAAAGTACAGAGTGCGGGATTCATTGAATGGAGTGTCCGAAACAGCAGTGATGCAACAGTTAAAAGTTCTAAATGATATATTATATGGTGTGCACAAGCCGCTAACATTTATACAGCTTCGATCCATGAATTTGTGTTTTGAATATTTTCCCATACAATAAAAATGATAAGCTAATCATTATAAAATGACTTAAACTCAAAGACTAGTGAAATGAATTTTTATTTGCAAACATCTGTCGGTTGTTTGACAATCTGCGGAAAGTTTTGATGAACATTTCAGGAATCTATTACTACTGCTATAATATACTGTTTGTCTAAATAGTTTTTTCAGCCATGCAAGCGATCATGGAATTTTGAAAACTACAGACAGACGAACGAAATTTGCTGATCAACGCAACCACAATCTCTCGGTAAGCTCGTTTTTCTTCATCATGGCTTCATGAATATATTAGTAGAATAAATGTACCCATATTATTTGCCATTCGCTCCGAGTTCCTTTTCTCTACACTGCTGTATTCAAGCATGATGGAAAGTAGGACGGACAAAGCGTGAGAAATTAGAATGGGAGTTTGTAATTAAATGAAATAATTAAATAGGGACGTGTCGGATAGAATGTTGAATGTGGGATGGGTGTTTAAATATTTGACTTTTTGTCTCCTAATTTTGTGCATGTATACCAATTCAGACTGACACTAGCAAATTCTCTCATCTCTCTATCTATTGCTATCCTACTCAATGTTCTTGTCTTCAGTTCATTCGTAATTCATTCAAAGCCATGCATTATAGCATGTTTGCACCAAGCTCGTTTTTCCCACTTTGCCAGTGTAACAAACGTAGATGATACGTGACTCTGAAGACATTTCATGGTTTTTCGCAGATATATTTTTCACGGGTCTAATTTGCATGGTCTAGCTGGCAAGTAATTGATTTTTTGCCGATCTTATACATTCGCAGTAGGCAAGACCTCAATAAGGAAAGAAATACAATTTTGAAACATAACTTTGCGGTTTTAACTTTTGTTGGGTGCATCGTGCATCCTATTTTACATGATAATATGTTGCAAAGAAACTGTTGCAGACTTTAAACTATAATACGCTGCTCGTTTCTTTGCATACTACATAGAAACACGCGTTTGGAGCTTGTAGAGTTAACTAGGATAACTTTTGAGAAAGTTGCTAATGAAAAACGTTTATTTTTTGCAAATCAAGAAGAAGGGCTAATAAACTTTCAGCAATGCGTCTACTCATTCTCTTCAAGGCAACTAAAGATTTCAAAAGCAAAGTCGTTGCTGGGTTGGGCAGGCCTTTAGTTTTGGATGTAGTCGCGTACTATAAGGGTTTGGATGAAAGTCCGGTTAACAATGTCACGATTCAAAGCAAACTTGTGGATCATACAATATACCACAACACACGAATGCGATAGTACCGCTTTTGCCGTCTGTGATTTCATCAAAGGAAAACTTTTACAGCACTCGCTATCATCGCTTCCTCAACTCCCCTACTCAAATCCCTACACAGGTTGTGGGAATGAAAAGTTTCATTCTTGAGAAATATATGAGAAGGTCAGTATCAGCATAGAATGTAAGAATACCCGCAAGAAATGAACCTGTCAAACTTGAGCAATGGTTTTCAATGAAAGTTTAGAAATATAAAACAATACAAAATTTAAACTCTACATAATCTGTAAACGACTTTTGAGCCCGAGGTAAATGCCTTTGCTGTATATGAAAAAAGGGAAAAGTATTAGTGTTCCTGAGGTCATTCTGACAGTCAGTGAATCAAATCTTCCTCTTCTGCAGTTTTACTTTCTTTTTCTCTTTGCAAAATCAAATCTGATGAAACTTGGCGTAAAAATATTTGATGCAAATGCGGAATCAAATTGTATTCCATGTGACATTCCTCGTACGCGTGAAATTGCAGAACTCTGAAAAAATCCCGATACGATTTAAGATATTCAATATTACTGTAGATTGAATGTCATTGAGAAATGCAATTGAAAGTGAAATACCTTTCCAGAGTAATAAAAAGCGTCTACTGAACTTTTCATTCCGAATTTAGATTACATATTTCATATAAAATCAGAGAAATCAGATCTCTATTTAGAATACAATATTGAAAGGAAATAAGGGTACTCACTGTATAATATCGGCAATTCCGATTGTACTTTGCAGCTGTAGCGCTAGAACTTTTCCTTATATAGTTCACCAATAATACAAGGTTTGTATCAAGACTTCTTTTACTGCACTGTGAACACATCGCTTTACGATTGAATCATGACGGTATTTCATGTCATCATAATCATTTTTATATTTGTTGCTCGATTTTGTTGGTGGTTCTGGTATCAGCTTATTGAATGCAAGTGTGTGCCTTTTTTCACTTTTCTTCAGCAATGTGTTGTAGCCAATACGTTTGTTGTGTATTTGTTGAATATATTGTACTTTCCTCACTGAAATGGAATGAAGCGTAGGAAAAAGGAAAAGTGGATTTTTGCCTGAGAGAGGAAAAAAAATCAGTGTACACGTTGGTACATACAATAGGTGCATGAATGCAATCACGCAGAAAATCACTACGTGGACTATGGACTGTTCTCTAGTGTGCAAAAAGAAATTCTTTTTTGTTCAAGTCGTTCTGTTGTGTTGGAGTAATGCTGAATGACACTTTGTATGCCTGTCGTCACTGTGTACAACACAATCATAAAAGTTAGTAGACGCATTAATGCCTTTTATAGAATAACTGTACTTTCCTTCTTGTAACGAATCCCTTTGCCTTTTTACTACAGTGACAATAGAACTTGCGTCTTGAAGATACCATGATAAGAAACTGGAAACAGCAAAGCCAGTACACAGTTAAAACACTCAAAATGGTTGTATATTGTATCCTGACAATCTATTTTGTATTCCTGTTTCGTACGCTCGTATTCTGACTTGATGACAGTATTATTTTTACATGCCGTCTCGATTTCTTCAAATTGCGAGATTGTCCCTTTTGTCACAGATTCGGAAACACTTTTTGGACTTTAGATACATTGTTGACAGTGTCATCATCAACATCAATAACAGATAAAATGGTAACATTATTATTTGATAGAATTGATGAGATTTATATTTGAACAATGACAACATGTTTTCTGCATTTAAACACAACCTGAGCGTGGACATATTACTTACTTGCATGGTACCCATTCAGGAATTGATAGCTTTTATTGTTGTAAATTTCTGATTTCCTTAGACGTAGGGGTCAATTGCAACATGACTAAAATGCTATTCACAGATACAGTCATTATGCAAAATTACCTGTTATACAATAGATGATACTTTCGATGTAGAGTTGCAGAATTTGCATGAAATTACGGTTTACAAAAAACAAGAAGTCTATTGTGCTGATTACTTTTCTTCTTTCTTTGAACCTGTTGTGTAAAGGAATAAACCTTGACATGTTGTCCCGATTTTTATGCAACGCAATATTATGTAAATATGAAAATACAAAATACAAACTGAATAACGCTCCATGCTCTGGGACATTTGTATGTTAATACATGCAATGGCTTTCCGTTCCACTGATAAAATTACGGCATATTGCAAAACAAAATTAAGTATGTGATGGGTATGATCTATTTCATATGAATATACATTTGTTGTGATTGAAATCTGGGTATGGTTTTCCTGCATTCAGTTACTTGCGAAATAGTAAGGGTTGATGGTGGAGCTATGCATAGAGGAGGTATCTTTTGAGATACAAAACGCTGATTACATATTGCCAGTAAGCAAAACCAGCGACCTCAGCACTCAATACCACCACCTCACCACTATACTACCATCAATTCTCCTTCCAGGGCAATTTGGTTTTCTCTTTTTATCATTTTCATGATGTATGCAACAAATGTTTACCACTGACTTACACATGAATCACCAGCATTGTGAACCATTTTTTACAGACATAGGTACATCACAATTTTGTTTGTTGGTGTGAAATCAGAGAATCGATAAGTAAAAAAGAGTTAATATTGGACTAGTAAAACTTTGCCCTTCTCACTTTTTACAAGCCCACCAACACGTTTCCTCCCTTCCAGTCGTTTCCTCTTCATAATGTTCTTTCAACACCCAATTCTTTCCTTGTCTATTCAAGCTTCCTCCTTTTGTTCCTTTCAGTAATGTAGTTCTGCGGAAACTGCGAAAACCAACATGTATAATGGTTCTCTCTGAATCAGCACATGAGCCTTGTAAAATGTATAGAGGAACAAAGTGAGTGTTTATTTATACATAGTAGTGAAAGGAAAAAAATCGGCAACCCCAGCTATCAACAAAGTTTGCAAATTGCAAAAAAAAGCTTCGTAATGTGAATACTTTTTCCCTTTTCTATTACAATTTGTAATAAAGAGTTTTAACGATGTCTGGATAAGGATTCTCTCCTTTGAATCGAAATAAACACGGTGCGTGTACATTAACAGGGATCAATTTTCGCAGGACACACGGCAATTCCTTAAAGATTCTTGTAAATTTCATTGTACATTTGTAAATGATCCATATAAATTGTCGACTTACTCGAGTTTTCTAGAAACCCCAGTTTCTAATGCATTTTATATTTCGTTAGTAAAAGTCCTAAAAGGTCACGACATGTTCACAGAAAAAAATAGGTTTTTATGAATCTAGGCTGTGCCAAAACTTAATTTCTTACAGAAACCAGCATTTCATACCACCATAATTCACTTAGCTATTCATGACACAAACAGCTCATCATATGAATGTAACACTCCCTGTCTTATGATGAAACTCAGTAAGAAAGCGCACACATATAAACCTGATAACAGCAAATAAAGTGTATGTGATACAGATAGTATAGAATATAACAAAATAAACATTTTTACGATGACATTTTACTTGTATGATAATTCTACTCATATATTCTTTTCATCACTGATTTATGCTAGGGAGGTCGTAAAAGCCCAAAAGAAAGCCAGGCACACAGGCACATGGCTGCGTATACTAGAAACTCTACATTCCATTGTCTCTAGTGAAAATTCTAGTATGATATGTGCTGTTATCACTGAGAAGTGCTAGTAACTGGAAGCGTGCTTAAAAATACTAATATCATTGTATGAAAAGAATACCCAAGATTTTCTAGGTCAACATTTAGAGCCAAAGATAAATATTCGAGAGCGAGCCAGTTTTCCATATAACGCAGCGCTACCGGAAGTGCCATAGATGGACGATATATACTTATCTGTTTCTGTTGGCATATTATAAAAATTCGCTTGGGGAAAATTTCATGAAGCAGCGAAACAAGAATGTATATGTTCGCCGATAAAATGTAACTAGTGTGTTTGATATTGTAAAAAGGAATCTCCTCACATGTGTTGCAACCGTGAGGACCTGCTTCCATGTACTTTTACTACTACAGCTATATTGCGATGACGGGAAAAGAATGCAATTCTGTCCGATTTATGTGAGCGCCTTCAATTATAATAAAAGACCTTTTCCTGTGCCTTTGCTCGGCCATTCTTTTGCTCTTTCCGATTCACTTTGTCTTTTTTTCCTTCCACTTCACCCGTAAAAGTATCCATAAAACTGTAGAGGGGGCGAAAAAAATAGTAAAAAAGTGCAACATATTATTTCGCCACCATTGGGCATCCATATGTGTCGAGGAGTACCAATACATCTGTGGAATACATGCACGTCTGTTTGCACAAAAACTGTTTTTACAGATTTTTCTTACTATAGAGCTATCAGTTCCACTAACAATAACACACAATCACAATTCATTCTTGCATTATCGCAAAAGCTACCAATTTCCATCCACAAAATTTGTGTCATACGGCTCAGTCGTTAGGAGCATAAAACAAGGAGCAAGTAAATCTTCATTCTGTCTGTTCAGCTCGTTTATTTGATCATAAAATTTGTGTATATTAAAGACATTTGGTGGGAAGAATATGCTGGCTTGTACTACATAAATACTATATGATTTTGGTAGTAGTAGTAACCGCTGCTTTGGTGCAATAATAATGGAAAACAAGTTATGACTTGATGTACCTGTAAAGTGCAGCCTCATGAAAAATATTTAACTACTACTTCTGCACACCATTAAAACAGCTTTCTTCTCAATTTGTTCTTTCGTTGGGTTTTTTTGTTTTGCTATGCCGTATTAGAGAAAACATGACTCTCGAGTGTTTTTGGAGATATCCTTGAGTATGAAAGAGGAGAAAGCACAAATGAATGTTCTGTTTTCATGTCATGTGCAATGCCTTGGAATTGCATTATATTTGTGAACATTAGAAGAGTTTGCAAACATTAGAAGCAACACTAGAATATAATTCCTCTTGTATTGTGGGAACCATTGCACAAAGCATCATCACATTAGTATCACTTACTGCACTAACACTTCTCAAATACTAGGTTGAATAGTTTCTGAATTGTGTACAAAATATGTTCCACAAACCACACCTAAGATTAGACTCTTTCATTTTAATAAGAACAAGCTACGTTGAAGTAAGAAGCTTATGGAAAAATAACTAGGTAAACACAATAATAGTAGACTTACAAACCAATCAAATTGATATACATCTGGGGATTTAAGATTTACACGTATACCTAAATGCTATAATATAGAGATAAGTTTCTTAAATTTTGTTGTCGTCAATTTTCAATAATTCGTTTTAAATAACCAGAAAAGGTATTATTAATGTTCTTAAAAACGATTTCTATAAAAATAGTGAGGCTGAGTGGGAATGAACGAAATGAAGTGGAATCTTTATAAAGTTGTCTTTGCATCATGAACCATTTTATTTTCAATGCAAATTAAGTATTAAGTGTTTCATGGCATTATTGTAACTTTTGTTCCTCGAGGATTGATGTGTGGGCTACTTCCGGTTTAGTTTATGGACGCACTTAACTTCAAAATACATATTAGCAAATCAAAAAAAAAGAAAATTGAAAACATGTTATTCTGTTACCATTAAAAAACAAAAAAAAATGTGTCTATATTTCCGCTGATTATTATTCCTACGCATCATTTGTTAATTTTTAAACCCACGACTGGAATCTTACCTCGCTTAATGTTTATATCATAAACCTTTTGTTGGCTCCTTCATCTTCAATGTAGATGTTGAGTGCATTCACAAGTTAACACACAAGTCTGGCCAAGCGAACACAGAATCGCAATAAATGCGGTGAATATGACGACGGGATGTTGCAATCGGTTTAGCTATACCATTAGAGTTTTTCACTCTAAGCTATGCTGCCACCAGTGTCGGTTTCTTGGTCACACAGTGATGATGAAAGAGAAATCCCATTCAACTTTTCTCAGAATATGCCTTTCATGCTGGCATTCTATTTGTCTCGTAACTCGTAGTCTCAAGGCAATCTTACTGCATTTTCCTATGTCCGTAGACGGCAACTCTCTAGACCTTACGACGCCTGAACAGTCTCATAATATGTGCAAGTGTTGTTGTAGATGTACTTGTGCGGATGTAGTTTCGTAGTCAGAGTAAAGATGAGAAAGTTGTTATTTTAAGTTCATGATTTCAGTTTATTGAGGTCGGGCAGTGTTCAGCTCAGTTGATGAAACAGGTGCATGGACCACTCACACACATGATGACCACATTTCTCTACTTTCTCAGTAAACACATAAAACTTTCATCTGGACTTAATCAAGGTAATGAGAAGTGAAAATAATCTCGAGAGCTCTTAAAACCCAGTGTTTATATAGTTTTTGGGGTGTCTTACCACATGGCTGAGTGAGTGAAAGTCTGTGCATTTTGGGGGTTTTGTGATTTCTCTTTAATTTTATGTATGTAAGAATACAACAGCATTATTAAACATGAGAAACCATCAAACAGAACACGGGACCACACCTACACCACATAATTTTATGCAATAATCAAGTGGAGTAAGCTCACAATGAATAACATATATGATGGGCTGTTTAAAGTATTTATTTCTATATATTTTTCGTTGTATTCAAAATATGCAAAGTATGCAATATAATATTTTACATACATCCAATGTATTTGTCTGAGTATAAAATTTTCTAAATTCAGCGTGGGAGAAAATGCATTTTTGCTGACGTCCTTTCATACTAGAAGTTTTGATTCATTCAAGATTTGAGGAGACAGCTAGCCAATATAATAGTTTCAAGTCAGGCAAACTCGTTCGTGAATAATATTAAATATGATGCGTCGTCCCTGCAAATGTGAATGTGTTAACTTTGAACATAGAGCAAGTTTCAAAAGGGAAAACAGGTGAAAAAGTATCATTTTGTAGTTGAGCATTCACACGTCGTCGAGTAGTCAAGAAACCGAATTAAATACGCAAAAAGTAACTTTTATCCGCTTCCTCTCCTTTTCCCTCGGCTTTTAGGCCGTCTTGACTTGAGTTTAAAAGAGAAACAAATAAGACGTCGTAGACTTTTGGAATACGACTTTTGGCAACACAGGAAAATCTTTCTTTGTAAGTTTCACTGAAAATGAGAATCGGGAATAGCTTTCTCGAGGAATTTCCGTGGGTAAGGTGCGGAAATCATCAAGTACACAGAAAGGCTTTCTGTTTCAAGTCGGTTGTCGGAATACCTTTGCTGCATGTCACTTTGCTACAAACTATTTTTACCCCACCCTATAAATGCAAAATGTGTGTGCTTCGTGCACAATATGGTATAAAAGTTACGGAAATGGCAGTGCATGCACACAATCACTTGCATATATGCTTTCCCAAAAGTTGTATCATCATTTCAGCATTCAAGGTCTACTTTATTTCCCATGGGTATCTTATAACAAAAGATAATGCAAGATCGCGTTATCATCGATAAACCATGATCCTTCTGTTTTAACCTCGATATAGAGATCTGCTGACTGCGTCAAGACTCACATTGACAGGAAATGTAGGTATGAATGCATGTATATATGTTGTGATGCTTTGTGGTCTGAAAAATGAATTGTAGTTGACAGCCCACCTCACAAAGCTCATTCAAAATTGCATAATATGAAGGGTGCTCTTTATACATCTGCAAACACCTGCACAGCAGCATAGGAATATATGATGAACCTATCCACCAAAAGGGACGAATGACAAATGTGCTCTTAACGATAAAGCTGCCAGTGTCGTTGTGAATCACTGAATGAAAACGTGACAGACATTCAAGCGAAGCCACGCTCCAGCGGCTAACGGTAAATGGGAGAGTGATTGAAGCTATCAGCTGCCTTTGGCTTTGTTCTCTTCTTCTCTTTCTCGACAAGAATTTTGGTAATTGTAAAGCTTTGTTGAACGCTGGTAGTAACGCGGTTTGACATAATCAATGTCGCACCCGTTTTCCCTTGTTGTTTCATTTTGCGATTATTTGGAGAAAGCTAATATAAGTAAGTGATTACTGATGATTCCAAACTAGAGGGAAGCTTACATTAAGGTTTGGTTTTGTGTCCCTGCCTGTCAGAGTTTTTAGTTGAGTGATTCTTCAAAAGATAAAGATTTGGTAAAGGGAAGACTGAATGAGTAGCGTCTATAAACGAACGTGATCAATAAGAAAAAAATGTTTCGTTTGTTTGTTTTTCTTTATTTGTTTCTTCCGTTCTGATAGTATTTAAAAGCATACGGAGAGGAGATAAAATTGTATTTCCTCAAAATTATATAAAGCATTCAAACGCAGGTACTTTTTTTGTGTTTGCCACTCCAGCCAAGAATGAAAAACAGTTCAAAATTTACTTTGTTGTTTACCATCTTAAAATGGCATGTCATATCTACTTATCATATTACACATTATGTCCACATTTTATACGTTAGCTGCGTTTGTCAGGAACAAAGAGAACTTGGAAGAATACAGACGAAATATCTATTATCGTTTCTTTGCCCACACAAAGGCTGTCAATCTATTGAAGTAAATCCCTTTTACAAGCCAAACCTAATTTTGTAAAGTAAAACAGTAGTGAAAGTTTTCAGTTTCCATACACAAATTCAGTTATGCTTGGTGCTTTTGATTGAACAAATGGAATCGTCGCGAATGGAAAAATTCATTTCAATAAAGAAAAAGCCTTTCATCTCTACTTAAAACCATACATGTCTTTCGGATGTGATGATACCAAAGTTTTACTGGTTTATGTACATACCTATACATTATAACAGAATATTGGTTGTTAAATTGTTTCAGTGTCTAGTGAAGTATCTCATATCTATCACCATTATCAAGTTTATTTTTCTAAAAATCTGCAGTAGCTGGTGATAAAGATGAGTGAAAAGCCTGAGAGTTGCTGTCGAATGAAAGGAACCAGCTTTATATACATAATATATTATTATATATATAGGAACGCGTAGCATATCGTAAAATCTCTTTTGTGTGAAAAATGATAGTTCTAAAAAAGATTTATGAAGCTGTGGCCTAACATCCTTCGCTAACACCCGCCACCAAATAAGCTTCATAATATTTTTGTGGGAAAAACCAAAGTGTGAAACCAACCAATTCATCTTGTTTTAATGGCCCGACTCGACTTGTGTTCTTAACTTAAGCACATTGACGCACGAGTATACATATATTTGTATTGTAAACATTTTGCAGTTTTTACCATATTTGTATGCATGTATATATTATATTCATCTCTCACTACCTATCTTGACTGGATATATTTCACTTCATTCTTCTGTTCCTCATCGTCATCATAAGCACTGTAAATACGTACACAGCTCATAAGTTTTCCGGAAACATTTTTTTCTCTGTTCGAATGGGTATAAAGTCTGTTCTTGTGCCTATTAGGCTAAACGATTAAATGCATGATGATGAAAGGTATAATTTAATGTTGATAAGTTGCGGTTACTAAAATTGCTAGTGTACGTTTACGCTGTGGTTTTCGATGAAAACGCTAGTAGCACCAACTGTATACTTAAGAAGTAAAAGGTGCATATTTCGGGAGCTGTGAAAGCCAAGTGAGTGGAAAAATGCTTATCGCCTCATTCAATCATTTTCTAATAAAGCAATCATCAAAGTCACTGTCAATCATTAATTATTATATAGCCCACAAAATGTATACAAAACTGACACACAATGAACCAAACAAAACATCATACTGAATAGTTGATGATTCAGGGAGAGCCGCATATAGACGTATTCTTTTAAAAAATGCTCTCGCCTTTGTTCAGTTTTCTTTATATAATTTCTACAGAAAAAAACACATTACTGCCATCATTTTATTAGGCGTCGTGTCAGCAGCATTTATAAACCTAAATATACTGAATGTCAGTGTGCTTATTTCGTTTGGTTTGATGGCGCAGTAAAATTAATACATATTGATTGATCTCTCCAGACAGCAGCAGTCAGCAGTACATTAATTTTCACGAATAAATAACATTATCGCATTTTAGATGTAAAGACACTCCCACTCCTACCGACGCTCACATTTTTGTAGCTAAATTGAGGCTAAGTGTCTATATAAAACAGTCCAGTGTGGCACATTCTACTTTAAGGAGAGAGAAACGTTGCTTTTTATTCATTTTTGATGGAGTGAAACAACAGGTACTGACTACATAATATGCATGCCACTTGCCACATATATGCGTCACAGAATTGGTTTTATTTTATGCCCTTGCTACAAACGTGACAAAGGCGACTGGAGAAAGTTTGCTCGTTAACATACTCTGCTATAAATGCAACCAATTAATTTGGCAAACAAGGTGTAACAAAGTCATTTCCGTTTGTTCTCCATGTGAAATGCTCATATTATATAGTAATGTATATATGTCAAGCATAGCATTCAGTCTCAAATCCCAAATTCTCACTTGTGAAACAGTTAAAGGAAGAATAAAACTTGAAGTGAAGAAGTGGTCGGCAACCTGTGATGTCACAAGTTTCATGCTCTGCCATATGTTATGTGATGGCTTTTATACGCTTACAGTGTGCGGCTGACAAAGACAAAACGTCATTTTAAGTAGAGAAAGTTTATTGAAAGAAGTAGATCTCATGTAGGTATGTACTTGCCTTACCTTCATTCAGTATGTCGAGTATGTTGATGAAAGCAGAACCGCGTCTAGTAAGTATAAAAGTACCAACCGAACTTTTGCACTAATTGGATTATCATGGTGTAGTTTTGATGGCTAGTATACTTTTCACTTAGTGAAAATCTATTGTTATGCACGTTCGTGGGATTGAGTGCTGCTGCAGAGGATATTAGGTTACAGACTATATAATATCTACCCTTACCACAATAGTGTAATGATAGAAATGTTGTAGGGGTTACATTATATATTATTACTATAAATTGTAGCCTTTGTTTTCCATGAATATTTATACCGTGACAGTTGAAAGCTTAAGCTAAGGGGATTTGAGAAAACTATTCTTCCTTCGTAAATATGTTACTAAAGCTTTGGTTTTGTCAGTGTTTACTCATCACAAAATAATAGCCAATATGTATTCGCTGAAGTCTTACAAAATATTAAAAATAGCGGAAAGACAAGAAATGTGATAGAGGCAGTCAAGTGAATTGAGTAGATGTGATTGGCTATAATAAAAGCATAAGACAATGTTCTATTTTATTCACTAGCAATAAATCCATCTCATCTTCCTGTATCATTGGTCCCTTTAAAAGGCAATTTCTGCAAATGTCAGTTTGCCCTGCGTGATGCTTGCGAATAATGAATTACGCATGGAACATTACATACAGCCACTAGTTGGTACGGGAGCAAAAAGCTAGTACCCTCAAACTAAAAGAACATGAAAGGAATTTCATTTTTTATTTACTTTCAGTGTAAGTGATATGACAATGCAATAAACATGCCCAATATGCACAAAAACTGGACTTGATGTAAACATGCACAACAGCGCGTGTAAGAGAGCCAGTGAAAGACGATAAAAAAAGACGGATTTCCACTTTTACCACCAGGACACATTTTATAGGAAACATGGTTCTCTTTCCGGTCGTGATCAAACAGCTTGGTTCGTTAAGCACACACATAGACACACATGCACGTAGGAACACACAACACACAACTTTATAAGAAGAGGAAGCAAATAAGCTTCCGAATATGTGTACACCGCTCAGTCCCTTTGAGATAAATAATCTGTAGGCACTTATTCATTCATTTGATAGTTTATCCATCCATATTATGACGCCAGAAAGCATTACGCAGTGATTTATAGCATTATAAAGACCTGCTTGCATGCATAATGGAAAATGTAATAAAAAGTCACTTCTTCCATCGAAGAGTACATAACAAAGTCATTGTAGTGAGAAAGAAGCGAGTTAACATAAAAAAGATAGCGAACAGAGATTGGAATCTCTTTCAGCCAATTAAGACAATTTGAACAGAAATGAACCATATAAAGGGTAAATGTGTGTGTCTATGGCTTTATCAACCCTTGTATGCTTACACATCGAAAGTCAGTCGAGACTCGAGATGCCCGACTAAGTTACTATTTATTCAAGTTTGAGTGGCATTCTTTGTTTTTTCTTTTAATAAGATGCATACCTATAAGAACTATGAACGTGATTTTTTCGAACGACTTTAATCAATTAATATTTTTATCATGCTCCTCTGCCAAATTTCAATTTGTGAGCCTCTAAGCCCTTTTGGGAAAATTATTACACTTTCCACATTCTGCTTCCATATACTTGATTTGGTAAATTATCTTTGGAAAATCATTTGGAATATCTGAAGCTGCTCATATATATACACCAAGAAAGAGGATGTATGTTTTCGAATTCTGGCTTATATATGAACTTTTTTTACTTTATTACATTTCTAACAGAGTTACAAAACAGTAAAGCGATTTTATCATTTTTACTGCCAAAGTACTTAAAAATATTTTGATCGATACCAGCGTAACATGGTCGGCTTTCCCAAAGGAAAAGGAAACACTATTCAGAAAAGATCAATATACTGTGGTTAGCTTCTGTATAGGCAACAGGAAGTCCTTTTTCTTTTTGCCTGAATAAAATGTTGAGAGAGTAAATGTTGTCGAGAGCAGCGATACTTGAGGAGAAAATTGGTCAGACTGAGACTGACTGCACAGTAAAAGTACTTTTTTTTACCACAACTATACTTATGCTATATGCACATCATGAAAGACTAGAAACAGTGTGCTCAAATGTTATAGTATGCCTTACGACAGAGTAAAAAAAAAGACGAGCGTGAGATGGAAGAGGAAAGTCAAAAACCAGGTTAACATTGCTCCCAGAGGAATATCAAAAATCTCATTTTCATATGAGCTAGAAAATTGTAATTTTATTCCTGTCTGAGGGTTACAGCTTGGGACGAATATATCTTGTAATTTCTTCAGAGGCATTTTAAGTGTCTCTTCTTGCAAACGACTCTGTTTGCTCAGAACGAGAAGCAAGGCAGAATTTTTGCTTTTTATTCTTTCTCTTGTTGGTCTTCTGCAAGCAAATTTGATGGAACCATTTTCTACATCTGACATTACGTTACAGCGTTGTTGTTTTTACCAATTCTTTACTTTTAAAGCAATGCAAGATCATTCTCAGTCATCATAATAGCATAGATATATGAAGTCGGATTGTCGGATTCAAAAATTCAAAATCCTCTTCATTCTCTTCATTTCTCTTTCCTATAAATACACACCTTAAGGTGTACTCAAGGTTTCTCCTTGTTTAAGGTATACTTATTACTCAAGTTAGCCAATTTACTGTTTTTCATACATGTTACAGAGAACCCAAATGATTCGAAGAAGATTTGCTGTGTTCAGGCGTATGAACAGTTGAAACAAAAACAAGCATAATGCGTCCATTTACGCTAAAGTAGAGCGATATTTCATTCAGTTGAAAAACCTCAAGTGAAAATGAAATAAAATTGAATTAGAGCTTAAGATAAGATTCCCTTTAGCTCTTTTGTGAATTCCAATCGAGTTATTTTTCCAAACATTTTTCTCAACTGGAAACCGAAGAAAAAAGTACTCCCAGATTAATTCCCATTAGTGACTTTTCTCTTAAAATGCCAAGTCTTCCAAGCGAATCTATTGAAATACGTAGCACACATCCCTTTTTATGGTGGGATATTTTTTTTGCTTTACAGAGAAGACAAATTTTGAGAGTTTCATTGGTACTAATACTGTCTATGTCTTGATTGTTGATAGATTAAGTAGATAATATTATTCTAATAGTTTAAAAAGTAAATCTTGAGCCAAAAGTAAGGACTGATAGAATCTGCACATTCAAGCTTTTGAAGAAAGCTTATTTCGAAAGGAGAAAGCATGAAAAAGGATTTGGTAGCAAATCACTCTGGATTTTCTGAATAAGTGGGAAATGGAGTAAGAAATATGAAGATAATCCTTTCATATGATTTCAGATGCTTGACCTGTGAAAATACGAAGAGCACAAATGTGTATGATATCAACAAAAAATGATGCTATTATGCGTGGTTTTGGCTAGGGAACACAAAAATACTATAAAGTCAAGTTGCCTCGCAATTGTATATTGTAATCTCAGCTCTCGCGCTCAGTTACTCAGTTCCCTTTGGGATGACGAAGAATGCATTAAAGGGGAATAACGGAACAGAGATGAAACCTCTATGCAGAGAAGCAACACAACATAACATTTTCAAAAACTTTTGACAATATTATTTGTATAGGTACAGTTCTACTTGTAACTTTACTCCAAGTGCATGTATCTTCTAATCAAATCAATTTTGCCACATTTGTGGAAAGCTTTCATCTCATTTCCAGTAAAACTTTCCCATCAGCAGCAACCCCCCATTCTTCTTGCTTGCGAAATGCCGTTACTGCTAACCACGTTTCTGAATAAAGTGATTCCCATAGAACAGACATTCATTAGTTGTTTTAACATAGGTAGTTGAATCTTCAATACTAATCGGTCTCTACTAAATTATCTAGACGCTGCTCTTCCTTCCTCTGAGCATTCTTATTCCTAATAATGCTTTAGATGTTAGAAGATGGCTTCTTACTTCTGTTTTGGCGCACACGACGATAAAACAATAAGAGCAGCTGGTTTAGGAACTTTTGATCTGCTTATCCTGTTTAAAATTGTTCATTCCGAAACAAGATGCAAAATAAATAATTCAATTTTGGTAGAAAATTTCGGTATTCCGACTAATTGAATGAATGCGACGGATGGTGAAAGCTGATTGTATGCGCAGTTGGAGAAAGCGGCAAAGCTACTTCTGCCTTTGAAACTAAATGAATTTTCAAGTACGTGTTCCTAATTTTAAATCAAAACATTGCCGTGTGTATTGTTGGTTTTATTTTTCGTTCTTATGCCATATCAGAACAAGGAGTAATTCAAATTTACATGACACAATTTCTTTGTTCAGCCTCCAAATTGGCGAGGTATCTGGTGTTCTTCCACAACAGATCTTACGACCGGCTCCCATTCACTTCTGTTGGTTCCGAAGCATGTGATTTTTGATAAAGTTCGTGGAGCCAATATTGGCTTCATCATGGCAAACACAATTTGAAAAAATTGGTTTGTGTTCAAGAAAAATGCTTGGCTCAATATTTCTGGGTAATGGGCTTCATATGTTGCTGCAATATTGACCAGCGTTTGTATGGCTAAACAACAAAGCACGTAAATGCGCACACAAAAATAACACAACAAAGTTAGCAAAAGGCATTTCAAATTCAAAAAATAAATAAATAGAATACACAGAATACAAAATTTATTCACCGTGAAATGGTCTAATAAATAATGTATTCGCTTCATGATGATATTTACTTACTCCTTAAAAACGGAACGCTATTCTGGACAGTTGCACAAACATTCTTTTGGAGTGCATTGTAACATATTGATCATGAAAACTAAAAGCTTTGTACCTTTCAAGTTGGCAGTTTGACGAACAGAAAATCTATCCCAGTTGAGAATCAATGTAAACTGTGTTATGGGAGGATGCACAGGATCTCTCCGCTCGTCGGCTTTTCGAATAGCTTCCAATATTCGCTCGTACATCCTATTGACATAATCCTCAAATTCCTTTATACGGTCTTCTTCCACAATGCGCCGAATATCCCAGTCTCCCACCGGAGAGCAAAGAACTAAAGAACAAAGCAGTCAAAAGGTGACGTTTCCAAAAGCCTACATGATATTAAGAAAATTCTTACGCCTCAAGCAAAAATCCATGTTATTAGCTTTGTACTTTTGCAAAGCAAAGGCCAGGAGATTTCTTTATATGTATATATTAACCATTTAGAGACCGCTATTAACCATCTTATTACCGCTATACGTGATATGTCATGTCTTACTCAATGAATATTATAAACCATATTAGATAACAGCGCTTATAATTCTTAATATATTAGACTCACCAGGCTGTCCTTTAAGATCTATTCCATTTAGCCAGTATTGATAATTCTTTGTAAAAAAATTATCAGGGGATTCTTGAAGTAATAAATCAATTTTGTTTAGCTGTCTCCAGTTCAAATGCTAAAACATTCCATAATAACATACAAACTTTAATAAAAAAAAGATCTGGATACTCATCGCATACTTTCTATGTTCTTGAACCAATTAACATGTCAATGTCTATTTACATTCTTTAGCATTTCCTCTGCCGCTTCAACATTAAGGTTTCGAGCTGTGAAACATAATGTAGTTATGTCATTTGCCATTGTCTTGTAGGTCATATGAAACTGATTTAACATTTAATGGCACATATTGAATTCTTACCTCTCAACCATCTGATTAAATAATCGTCTTTTTTTGCGTAATCATACGGAATAATCTCACCAACTCTTGTTTTAAACTAAAAGCCGTATTTTTAGGTGTACAATAAGAACTCAGATTTTTATTGGATTAAAAGTTGACATTTAGAGCTGTATGATTTTTCCTGTATGCTTACCTCAAGCAGTTTTACTCGTTCTTCTTCTGTGAAATCCATCACGATAAAAAAATGTAAAAGGAATTATTTACAAAATTAGAATGGAAACTAAAATTTTAGAGGGAAGGCTTCCGATTTCAATAACGGGTAGCTCTGTGCTTTAGGCCGTCCACTTTAGTGTTATATAATCTACTAACTAATTCAA
Source organism: Entomobrya proxima (assembly GCA_029691765.1). Classification (NCBI taxonomy): domain Eukaryota; kingdom Metazoa; phylum Arthropoda; class Collembola; order Entomobryomorpha; family Entomobryidae; genus Entomobrya; species Entomobrya proxima. Next base: position 31,284,128 of record CM056168.1, read on the forward strand.
GGCAGTAGTGAGCTTTTGTTTTATCCTATTCATTCAGGTTTTTTAAAAGTGTGGTATCATGATGACTATTAAAATAGCTTTTACAAGTATACCTAAACGAGGTTTTTATGTATCGTACAGTGTACTTGAGTCAAGTCAATTTTACATCACTTGCTGAAAGCAATAATTGGCACTGATTTTACTTCTCATATTCATGCATTATGATGCTTATATGTATGTAAATGCTATATTCATCATTGTGTGTCTTATGAGTCATTCAGCATAAGACGTCTATATAACATGATGACATAAAAAGGAGCCCAGAGCCTTTGTCATTCTTTTCAATACAAGTTAAACTAGACAAGTCATTCATGCACGCCTGGCAGTGTGATAATTTTGGTGGTGGAGTGGAAGAGATTGGACAACTCTGGCATTTATTTTTTTGCACTGCAAGCAATTTCGCAAAAATGGTGATGGTCGATTGAAGACTTGTTGGACCGGCTGTCATATAATTGACTGACAGACTGAACGTGAACAAGAAGACTATGCATATATATATTTATAGCCAGTTCAAGATGACCATTTACGCTCTGATTTTTTTGGTAAAGTAAAGATAACAATTAATGGTGTCCCTAATGTTTAAAAAAAATGATCTGGATTCTGTTGCAGAAAGGTATATGTCAAAATAAAATAAAAGATTGATAATATCTTAGATCTTTTATGCAGTGTAAGTTTCAGAATTCGTTTTGTTTTATTTTTTGTTTTTATAATTTTATTTCCAATTTTATGAAATTAAACCATTTTGAATGAACTGAAATTATATTAATATATGTTTAGAACAAGCTTGTTCCTTATGAATTCATCCACCAAATTGGCGTGGGATCTGATGTTCCTCTACAACTGCCCTGACAAGGGGTTCCCATTCATTTCTGTTCGAACCATAGCATTCAATCTTTGATAAGGTTCGGGGTGCCAAAATAGGCTTCATCAAATTGAAAAATATATGAAAGAACGGGTTGATATTAATAAAAAATGCTTGTGCCAAGATCTCGGGATAATGTGCCTCGTAAACCATTGCACAACTTAGCATGGTTTGCATAGCTATAAAATAAGAACAAATTCAGACAAATTACTGAGCATAATTTTATACTATGTTATATTACTCTGATTCCGATTTTAACCACTAACCTTTGATACTGGCTGTTTGCTTTCCTGTAAATCCATTCCAGTCAACAATGCAAACAAATTGGGTAATTGGTTCATCTTCCGGCTTTTTTCGCTCATTTCCTTTAATGATGCATTCAACGACTCGCTCAAATAGTCGGTTAATGTAATCAGTAAATTCCTGAACTCGATCATCCTCAACAACTTTTCGTACATCCCAATCTCCCATTGCAATGCATAATACTGGAAAATAAATAACAGATAAATTAAATTTTTATGATTTTTATAACAATCTATAACATTTGTAAAATACAACTAACCAGGTCGACCTTTCATATCAGTCCCATTTAACCAATATTTAAAGTTCTTTGTAAAGTAAATGTCCGGTGTTTCTGCGAGAAGGCTGTCAATTTTGTTATCATCCCTCCATTTGTAATGCTACGTAACGATTGAATATGATTAGCTGAGAATCAAAGTCGCAGTATAATGGCCAACCAACTAAAGTTCATACAGACGCTCACATTTCGAATCATTGTTTCCGCACCGTCAACATTCAAATCCCTAGCCCTTAGCCAACGAATAAGATAAGTATCACTCAAAGTGTACTCATTTTTTAGTAGTGCTCGTATTCTCTCGCGAAACTAAAATTGTTTATATTCATTAAATTAATTTACGAGTTTTTAATTGACTACTACAATAATAAATGAGCGTAAGTTTTTAGACGTACCTGAACAATCTTTCGAGTCTCTTCTTCAGTAATGTCCGACATTATAAATGTGCAACGACAAAGCGTAGACTGATCGTCAGACTTGGAGCACAGCACCTAACCCAGCAGCAGCAAGGTGTCCAGGGAGTACTAATAAATACTAGTTGAGGTTTTTGTATTCATGACAGCCAAATTGCAGTGTACGGTTTGATGGCTGAAATAAAACTGTGTTACTTAATTTGTTGATAAAAAGAATACAAAAGCAACTTTAATTGCAACCATTTTGTAAACATTTAAATGCATACATTATTGTTTATGTCTAGACGTTAGGTGATATGAGCTAAGTTTTATCATGAAACTTGATATTTATTCAACATTTTTGGGAAAAAGCATTAGGGTGAATTCTCAATGACTGATTCCTCTTTTAGACATACAAGGATGAAAACCAACACATGCTCTTAGAGCGTGTTAACTTTATACGGAGGAGCGTAAGGATTCAAGTTGGCCGAATCAATTCCCAATTCATATATGCACACTTATTTTATATTAGAAAAGCAAAACTCTTAAAAAACAATATAAAGTGAGTACAACTTAAAACTCTACACTGAATAGATTAAACCCGTTCTTATTTGTTTTGCTAGCTTCGCAACTTTTTCCCATCTAACATTTTCAAGAATTTAAATCTGAACTTGTTTCATTTCGAGATAAGTAAGCGCATTTTTGGAAAGGCTAGCTCCAGCTTGTTTGGCAATGTTCGCTCCTTGTTGTGCAACACCTTTTTTGCCTTGTTAAAAACTACACACGGAGCAACTTTGCTCATCGTGCTACAATGGAATAAAACCTGTAGGCAGACAAGTTGTTTTAAATATATACATGCACCAAAGTTGTTTATAAGACCCTTACTCTATAATAAAATCATTTATTATATAAAGTATATTCTATAAAAATGTGAATTTTTACAGCTTTTTTTCTAAAAAGGTTGGGTGATACGAATGAATCTGCTGATGACAGCATTTGCAAAACATTTTTCATTTTGCACCAAGTTGTATCATTCTTATTGCACAACGTCTTCACGTGAAGCATTGTCACTGGATCGTATGCTATAACATTACATGGATGTCAAGTGCCCAAAATTTTTATTGTTCTATTTCTTTTGTCAAGCATTTTTAAAAATCAGTTGTAGCTCAATAGAGATAAAAATTGTTCAATAATTGCAAGAAAAAATCTCAGACATCAGAGGGTGTTGACAAGTTTAATATGTATAAAAGTTATTAATGTCTGTTTTTTTATGTTTTATACCAAGTAGCTGAATGCTTTTGCTTAAGCTTAAGAAGCGAGCATACTTTTATAGAACAATTTCTTTTTACTTATTACTATTGCTGACGTGAATATGTCCTCAAAGCAAACAAATTATGTAAATTGCATCAGAAATAGGGGAATGGCAAAAGTTTGCTTTTAATTTGAATTATAGTGTTCTATGGCAAGCAACATTGGAAAAAATGAAAAGAATAGAAATGAGCAGCTGGGGGAAACGGCTTTGTCTATGCATTTTGTTTGCTTTTGTCTTTGTTCACCAGCACGTTTCGTGCATACCACCACCACCACCACCATTACTTCTGTAGTTAGTCATCATTATTATTATGCCAACATAACACCACAAACTCTTATCCAAGCAATAATTCAATTTTCTCATTTTCCTCCGCCTGCTGACGTTATTTGATACTGCTTTCTACTTATTTAAGCTCGCATCCACGTTTACAATTATTTCAACCGACATTCCTGTTCCAACTCATCCTTTTAATCAATATTGCCACAATCATTATTATCATCCCTCTCCTCGCCCACCATTGCTACAATAAACTGCCTTCAGCAAACTGCCAATTCTGCAATGGCAGTGTTCAATTTCCGTCATATTTTTACGTAGGAAAGACGGATGTTGTAAGACTAGTCACTACTGTGAAGAAACAAGGAGGAAACAGGAGAGCACATACTTGCAGGATGTTTAAACAAGTGCGAGTAAAGTTGTGTAATAATGGTTATCATTGCATTTAAAACTAAAACGCTTGTACTTTCTCCTTCCTTCTCCCACCATTTCTCCTTTTTGTGTCCTTCTGTCCCACTCTCTCAAGATAGTTAGCTAATGGATTGGTTATGTCGATGATGAAATGAAAGTTTACATCTTAAACATACTACACGAGAGCGAGCAAGACACGTTCACATATTTATTTTATTACATTCTTTCACTGTAAGGGAAATCGATCGCTTCTTGCTCGATCGGTTGAAGTGTGTGCTTTCTCTGTCTCTCTGTCCGTCTAGAATGAAAAACAACAGACATACATAAAACATAATAACAATATGAAAGTTCATAACATGTTGAGAAAGTATATTATCATGAGATCTGGATGCGCTTTAGGAAAAAGCTTTTGAACTTGTAAGTCTTCTCACTTCCCTTCTTGCTGTTACTCTCAAGTTCCTGCCTCTTATGTCTTATGGGATGAGGAAACGTAATGGTGGTTGACAGACGCATTCCACAATATCCCATCGTTTACACAGCCGTGCTTTTCCTTTGCAAGTATTTCCAAATCACCAACAACATTAAGAAAAATAAAAAAGCGCTAGTGCCTGTCGACATATCCGCTTTAACTAGACACTTTAAAAAGCGAACGCACTAAAGAATTTTTAATATACATTTATTATCAGTTGTTCATTTGTGTACGTTTCAATCATACGCCAAAAAAGTATTTGCAGCAAATACTAACTAAGAGGTGATAGCCGGACCATTTTATTACAGAGTTGGACATGGTCATATCCGATCCCAAAACGGCAAAAAAGAAAAACCTAGGATAGGAAAAATACATAAGAACAGTTTCTTTCTTGTAGATTCACAGCTCTCCCCACACTCGTTTGATGCATCCGCTTCACCCCAATAAATACTAAAAATGCTTTAGTATTCATTTCATATGAAACTACTGATTGATTATATTACTCCGATTTCATTACTATTGGCGATGTTTCCTTTTTATTAAAGAGATGAACATAAATTGCAACGAGATTTATATAAGCTAAAGTAACTCAACGTAAACCTGCCTTGCCTACTTTCTACTTTTCTAATAGAATTATGTAACTACTTTAAATTTCTTTTACTTTTCTAGATCATTAAATCGAAAGTTCCTTGAGAATTCATAATTTACTAATCGTAAATAGCGACTTTGTCCGTACATGTTAGTTTATATAAACTTACACAGTACAGAGAATTGACAAAGTACTTCCATAATCTTGCTTTTCGTCTTTCGAATTCGCAAAAAGGCCATCTTTCCTAATGCTACATATACTTTAAACTATTTATAGTATCGTTAAATTCTTGAGAATGGAAAACTCAAGTGTGTATTTATTTGTATTCTTAGTGAATTTTTATTTGGAATGTTGAAATATGGAAGCACGCACAGAAGGGAAGTTGCTTTCTCTAAGAGAATGAATGAAGTGCTTGTGCATTAGGCACTGCCCTGTGTGTCAGGCATGTCGCAATGTTGCCCCATCGAGAACAGAAAGCCCATTCCATAGGAAAATAGTGTGCAAGCAGACACAGGATGAATTTTCTTGATGCGTTTTTTATCCTAGGGATTCATACATGAACGATACAATTTGGCACAATTTCAATACAGTATAAACTATCCAAGCAGCCCTAATACTCCTAATAGATATGAGTATATATTGTTACTCCATATGTGTTATGTCATTTGTTGGTTGTGTGGGTGTGCTTTGAAACGTATTAGTAGGGAAAGTGAATCGCAAAGAAAGTGATCGGTTCGAAAAATATTAGTAAAGAGACTGTGTTCTAAAACGTTTGAGTACAACACATGAAAAAGAATGGGTTCTGATGCAGCACGTTGTTAGCTATTATGAAATGGACATGACGCAAGTAATAAACGACATTTTGTATGGATGAAAACATCCGTAGCACCAGCACCACCATCCTGACAAGATTAGTTTATCTTAACTACTGTACGTACGTTCGAGTTCACTCTTTTTGTTCCATCAAAAATTGGCCCAGTAAACTCTTTTAAGCCATAAAATAACATTATTTTATGGTTAACTTCCCAGCTCGGTAATAAACTGGTATGAATGAATTGCACTGGTGGTGCAAGTTTTTCTCTTTTCTCTGTTTTTTGTTACTCTTATTTCGACCACAAATGGTACTTACACTGTGTTACCATCATAATATGTATAGCCACACCGCATGATGAATTGTTGAAAAAACCACAGTTTTTATGAAAGGAAGAACTGAAAATTGGAGGAAATCATTTCAAGAGAAAAGTGGAACGACACCAATTTCGTTATCACTATCACACCATCATAAAAACCATGTCCTTTTAAAGGGTTTCTCCTCTGGTGGTGTATGCGTGTTCCCCGTCACATTTTCTATTAAGAGCTCTTTTATTATTAACAAGGTTTTAATCTACGCTTTCCTTCCTCCCTGCTCTTCTGCTCCCTGTCGTCTGTTTGTGAAATAGGAGTAAAGGTGAATCTCTCTCTCTCGATGCACTATGCAGCACTATCTTAATAATACATATATATATAGTAGATAGTATAGACCACAAGAATGGTTAACCACCATCATCATGCTATTTCTCCATCCTGGGAAATCACCCTTTCACTTAAAACCGTTTCGTATTCCTTGCGCGGACATTCATTTATTCCGTGTTCTACCTACGCTATCAAAATTCCTCATTGCTGGAAGCTATTTTATTTACCCATTTCGTCCAGTCACTCATTTTAGCGGTATGCGTACATATTAAATGCTTACTAGTTTTACAAGAGTGGAAACCACATTTAAGTGGAAAAGGTTGCTTTGCGTAGTGCACATGTGAGAGAGCAACATGGTTTCCGCGTTGTGATTCCTAGCAGAAAGAACAATGGCGGTATTTTTACAATGACGATGATGAGCGGATGTAAAGAAATAATGGCTGCTACATGCATACAATATATGCTATAACTACTAATTCAAAGCATAATGATGATGACTAGGTATTATATAAGATTCATTGCAAAAATTATCTTTGCTACTGGCTATTAACTCCCCACCGTTTACTTTCTCTTGTGCTGCTTCCAGCATATCTCATCATGATCGCAATGATCTACATCTTCGTACAGTGGAACAAGGAAACTGCCTACATAGCTTTGTTCAATGTTTCATGAACCATATAAAAAGACATAGCATGTTACTAAAACGAACACTGTCTTAGTTCCTGTGAAAAAGAGGAAAAGTAAAGTAAAAGCTAACAAAACATAATCTGCACCCAGGTGGGTAGATTATAGACTGTTAATACCAACTTGATGGGAAAACTGAATGATAGTAGTGCCAGTGTAGTGGAATACTATAGCACTTATATATAAAATACTGCCTATATTGACACCAACTCTAAAAGATGGTTTAAAGCTTGCTGGAATTTTTAAACAAAAAATTGACAACTATAGATATAAAACTGGGTTAGTATAAAATTAATGAATAAAATCTTTTACAAAACATTATTCAAAATGTACTTTTCTGCTTACTTTCATTTTCTTGTTAAAATGGAAGAGAAAAAGAAAATGACAAGAAATAAACCTATTCATTTAAACCTTCGTATTGTTATGTATGCATGTGTATTTACAATGAGAACAAAGCAAAGTTGTAAAGAAAATCTGTATTAATCCTTCCAAGCATTGAAAATGGCAATAAGGGTGAGAGTGCTTGTGCATAAAATCTTGCACACTAGTGACGAATAGAGAAAGAAAGCCAGTGAAGCATATCCATTTTTGCAAGGGAATGAAATTATTCAATGTTGTTTGGCTCCTGAGAGAACAATATACCGAGCATTTGTCCTCTTACCTACCATCAGGGAAAGCGCGTTTGTGCGGCCATGTGGTTTGCCCACAGTGCAGGAAAGACATTATTTTAGTGTGTCAAAAGCCACCACATCGGTAGCAGTGCCACACTGGTGTACTATCTTAATAACATCGTGTATAAATGAAGACCAGGACATGTACACATAATTTGGGGATGGTGGTGGTAAAGAAAAATGAAAACATCAGCGTTGTTGTTGTATAGGAAGAAATACATATTCTACAGCTTTGAATGGAGAAAATTCTCATTTTACACATGACCACAAAGTACATGTCATGTGTGAGACTGTGGCTCCTTGTCTTGTAATAACAACTTGTACTAGTTATCTTGGTCGTCAGCATCTTTTTTGCATTGTCTGCAGACATAACTACTCTGTATATATCGCTTTGTCTTATTTTCCGAGCATTTGAACTTATGTGTGGCCATCTCTCCGGAACGCTGCTACTTGTTCTCCCGACGGGCTAACAAAATGCACTTGAGAACTCTCGAAAATAATAATAATAATAATGCTAAATGCATTTCTTTTATGAACGCAAAATGTAGTTAAATTTCAGGAGGAAACTCGGAAGAAATAACTGTGAAACGCTGAGAAAGTACATCTTTTCTCTCAACTCAGTACACTGTTTGCACATATATAAGAATTTTGCTTCAATACAGATTGTGGGACAGAAGGGTGGTGAAAGAAGATGAACTGATGAGAGAAAGCACAGTTCACAACAGAGAAGCGTAGCAATGCATAATAAAAGGAACGGAATTCTGCACGAAAATACATACCTATATACCTGTTCTCTTGTCTTACATGCTTTTTGGACTCTCAAATTACGACATGCTTTTTAGTTTTTCCGTTTATTTGCAATAATCTAAATGCACCCTGTGTACCTTGAGTGCGATTACGGTTTTACGAGAGATACGTAATAATATGATGGTTTGGTACGGTCCAACGGACATTACCCGTGTATACCGACAAAACTTGGAATAAAGGCATAAAATTGTCCTATTTTTTTCTCATCGCCAGTTCAATGCATTTGCCAGCTTCGTCGTCGTCAAAAGAAGTGTGTGTGGCTCTTTTTATCCCATACATTCGTCTTTACAGTTTCAACTGTCTATCCATCTTTCTCTTTTTAAGAAAGCTTACATAGAAGACGCGATGCATCTCTTCTACCCGATGAGTGTGTACTTTGCAATAATAATAGATCTCGTTACTCTGTAACACGGATAAAAAGTGAACGACATTGGTACTGGCTGGAAAACTGAAAGAATTTATAAAGAATCAGTTTAACTCTAACTCAACTGTTGTCGTTTTTCTCTATGTGATGTGATGCGAGTCGAGCCTTTTGGTCCGTTTTAACTTTCCTGTGGGAAATAAAACGACACTCTGATGCTCACTTTTACTTGCTTCTTATACTTGGCTGCCTACGTAATGTACGTAACACTCCACTCATTCAGCAAAGTAATTCGTGACTACTGTTAAAAGAGCTTGTAGGACGTGAACTTTTTGAATGGGCTTTACGAAGGAAAAGGGGCAAACGAGCACTACTACCATGAACACTCCAGACGCAGACAACGGCCGCCAGAGAAAGAAAAACGAGAGTAGAGTGCTAGAAAAATGTAAATACTATAGAAGTAAATGAATGAATGAGCAATGTTTGAATATATTCTGGAGAATTGCCTTATACTATATACTTTGACAATATATCTTTCTTTTTAAAAATCCGTGCACTTGATATTGAGCAAATCCCGCTGCAGGTTTACAGTAATCCTTTGCGGATCTATTAGGAAGAAGTAAAGGAAGAGATAGTGGTAACGATGTCCTTTTCTCTCCTCTGCTTCCCCTCTTTTCCTAGAAATCCAATTAAACTTTGGAGCCATTTTAATGCTCACACATAGATAGAGAGGCACACACAACTCTAACTATGCGTATTACAACAGAGGTTGTATTTTATTATCATTGCAAAATCAAAAGTAGGCAATAAGTATACACACTGTTTGCAATTTGAAATTAAATGAGCATATACAAGGAAGGAAGGCATGTGCAAATACGGCAAATGTCATATATGTGTGCTCTTGCTCACGCTTATATACATTTACTGTTGAAGAATTTTCTTCAACGAGCTCCTTCCACCAGAAAAGGATGTTTGAAAACAAATTTTTCTTGCCGTTGTCTTTGTTTCTTATCAGGATTTAGAAAAGTCTTCAAAGTAATAATCACAACTTGGAAATTTTTGTATACACCAACAAGCACACCATATAATTAAAGAGGAAAGCATCCACGAGAATTATAAACGCAAGACTCTAGCATATGTTGTGTGTATACATTTATAACGAAATCCTTACGGATTTACTAAAAAGGAATGGGAAAGAGTAATAGAAAGCTGCATATAAAAAGGACAAAAACAAGGAGTAGCAGCAAAAAGCTTAGGAATTTAAAAAATAATGCAATATAGAGTAATTGCATTTACGCAGTTACTTACTTACTGTGGAATGCCATTTCTGCTTGAACTAAGACATACGATGGAAAAGAGAAAGTATATTCATAATACCATTTCATACATTCATTATATGCATATATTCACACAATCTACATTTTTAGAGGGTGGAGTAATCAGCTAAACGTAAAGTAAACATTTTTCTCCGGGTAAACAACTCTTCGCTTTGCTCGTGAGTATTTTTGTTGTTGCTGTATGAAAAGCAAATATGCTTTTACGAAACATAGTTTAGTGCTTTTGTTTTGTCGTAAATTTGGGTTGATGAGAGGGGCTCACAGTAAGAGACAGATTTGCTCTAGATTCCATCTTACTTGGCCTTATAGAATGTAACATAAGATGTGGGATACTATTAGAGATATAGCTATTCTTATTTGCGACTTTTTGAGTAATGTTTTCGTTTTCGCTCTTACCTCCTGCTTTCACTCCAGTGATGCTGGGAGTATAACAGCATGCTTGTTCTCTGTTGTCAGGTAAATTGCAATAGATCACAACCAGTTGGGAACCTATACATGACTATGTGAAAAAACCTCCAAATCCTATGTGACCCTTCATTTTTTCCTTCTTCTTTTAAACATAAAATGTATGCATGTTTCGAATATACATATATCTGTAACATGCTAGTGTAAAAGTTTGTAGTTTATGTGTTACTAACGTAAGCAAACAATAAGCTTTTTAGGACTTTAAATTATCTGTCAAACGAAATGAATTTTAATTTTATGCTACCTAGCAAGAGGAATGTAATAGAAACAAAATTATTGTTTCGCGTATTTCTATAAAATATGTTTCATAATATTATCTACTTGTGTACGTGAAAATTCAATAGTTCAACAGCAATCTGTATATTACCTTTAAGCTGTACAAGGTTTATACATGTTAATGGTTCATAGCTCATTTGTCGAATTTATGGCTATTTAAAACAAAATTGTTCACAGCCCAGTGACATTATGTTGCTGCTATTTGTGATACAAGCTAGCAACCTTACTGCAAGGTAATTACGCTAATAGTTAAAATCAGAGTATATAGTATAAACAGTTTTTAAAACACTTTTGATAAAATATTTAATTAAACACAATTTTTAAATGAGTAGAACTATAAAAAGTGAAAATCGAAAACTGCATTTAAGTGCTTGTATTTTGTTCACTGGCATATTTATGAAGTATGATGCGTGTGTAATTTGCACACAATACAATTCACAGTATAATGTATAATGTGTAACTTCACGTGTTTAAGTACTTTACTTACTGCTCCTTCATCCTTGAAGGCTTGAAGTGCAAAGTTCTATTTTTGTAGTATGCATTACTTAAATGAGCGGGGTTGTGCTACCTACTTTCTGTTGTAAGGAAACTAACTATATTATGCAACTCTTCATAACAGATGCTTATGTGTATTATTTACTATAAAGAACGACATTTTAAGAATATTGCTAAAACAGCGTTTTTAGGACCGCTTGTTGTTTTTATTTGAATAATATATGCAGCGGAATGTCAGTGGTAAAACCGCTATGGATCATTTGTGTATATATAGCATACACACACTCCCGATACATTTAAACTAAAAAATCAGGAAAGTCAACATTCTCGGCTATCAGCCATCAGCCGACATGTTTGGTTTGGGATGTTTTCCCGTATACAAAGGGACAGAGAGGAAGAGAGATCACTGGGTCAGATTCTAAGCTTGAATGGAGTACGGAAATCATATATTTAAAAGTGTCAACAAGAGAGAACCTCCTGCATGCAACTTTACATAAAATACAGAATAGTACAAATACAGTGGGCACAAAACAGTGTGTTGTGTGTTTTTACATAACAATGCGGAGGAACGGTATGTGTGTATACATTGTGGGAAAATAGCATTTCCGCTGAGATTTCGAAAATTCACAACAGAAGTGACACAAGTTCCAGATTATGTCAGACTCCATAAGGCCTTGGAAAGTTGAAAAAATCCTTTATCGCGTCTTTCACCGTTTGCTCGCTTTCCAACTTTCCTTTTTTCTATGTTTTCTTTTTTGCCTCGGCGTTTTTATTTGCGCTTATACTTGCACAACCTTGTATTTTTCTATTTACATTGTGAGTTTGCAAAAAATGCGGTCTACTTAAAGTCCCATAGTCACACTCAGCACATGAAATGACAAATATAATCTAGACATAGGACAGAAAAAAAGTATGAGGTACTCAAAGTCAGATTTATCTCCTGAATTTCAATACATTCTTGAACCTGAGGTATTATTCTACATATACGTACTTTCCTAGATGGTGGGAGTAGATTCAGGGAAACATAAGTAAAAGCTAGAAAAAGGTGAGATAAAAGTAGAAAAGATGCCTGCTGCGAGCAGTTTCTAAGAAAGGTCAAAGGATTTGATCCTTCCTGACTTAAGGTAGCGGGAGAAAAAAGGCAATAGTAGTAGTATGTAAAAGGAATTTTGTCGGGGCGGACGGCATGTTATTATAGGCGGTATAATCACTTATGTTAGCCAAATAGAACACAACATAAAACATGCATGTAAAAGTGCAGAAATACTGGAATCACGTCGGTTGGAAAAGTGGAAATATTGCTATATGGAAGATTCATATTGTCTGATGTAGAGATAAAAAAGGATGGGATAATCGCTTAACTTTCATGTTACTTTTGAGGCAAAAATCTCTTGCAAATGACCTGTTAGAAATTATACATTCGTGTTATTCTGCTCGTACAATTACTTGAAAAGCATTATTGTTTCTTGACAAATAATTATTTGTCGTTTACGTCGACTACGGATTTTATGTGCTACTCAGAAGCTGCTGTTGTAATAAAATGGGAGCAAAAAACTTGTTGGAGACGTTGGGCCAAGTGGAATTAAGTGCCGTGTGTTGGCTCTTCATCCCCTCTTATTGTCATAACTGAAAACAGCAGGAATGAAAAAAGCAGGGAAAACTAAACAGCTGGCTAAATTATACTGACATCATCAAACCAATATTTATGATGGAAGATCAAAGGAAGTACTTCAACATCACTTTTGTTTTAAGTGTTTATTCTTCCCTGTTTTCTCACGACACGCACAAGAAGCATCTTTTCTCACGATTTCCAGTACATATAAAGATGGAAAAGTATGTATGATTGCATGTGTACCAGATCCAGAAACCGACAAAATACATTTATTTGTATAAAGTACAAGAGTTAGTGGGAACTACTATGCACTAGTTCCGTTGGTCTATGCAAAATTCGCAAAACTTAATAGCTGAAGCTAATAAATGAAAGTAAATCATGATGACTGCAAGAAAGTAAAAGAAAATGCTGTCAATTCTACGCAGTTGGAGAGATACTCATTGGCTCGGAACTGGAATAAAGGAGGGAGTCTGAAGGAGTCAAAATGACTTCCTTCTCCCTCAGAATACAGCTTGATATCATTGGCATTGTTGGGGTCATAAAAGGAAAGTTGTGTAAAAAGAAAGCGCACATGTATCATAGACACATGGAAAAAGAGAGTCCTATATTCTGTGTACGAGTCTTTGACTGCTTATTTGATGAGGTGCTTTGTTGGAAAACTAGGTTTTGTGGCGTTACTTACATCCTAAAATTCATTTCGCTAATAGGCTTTGTACACGGACTCTTCCTGTGATATGATATTAAAATCATGTATATTTTGTGTCGGCCCAAGTTTGACTAGCGGGAACGAGCATCTTGACACGAAGTGCTATTATGCCAATCAAAATGAACATCCTGTGTTGTGTACCGCGCTCCCCCTCTGTCAATTTTCCTGATATGTTTTTTTGGCATATAATATTTGAAATGTAGCTTTCTGCCTCTTTGCAAATATATTCCCTGTCAAATTTCCTATGAAATAAATCAATTACTGTCTTGTGCGAGTTTCTAACAAGCCCAAACTAGGTAATTAACATGCCAAACCATATTAAACGGTAGCATTGTATTAAGTATAACTAAAGTATGATGTTTTATAGAAACTTTTACACCAAGCCACTACTAAGGATATAAAGTTGGAGAATAAAGAGCATAATAATATTTTAGTTGCAACAGGGAATATTTTGACTCTGGCAATTTCATACCATACACATGCATAGGCACACACTAATTATTGGTAATAAGTAATCAGTTTGTTGTTAAATTGTTGTTCAACAAAAGTTGGCCTTTTGTAGGAGTTAATGTAATCTATCATTGATTACTTTCAAATGGTAAACATAACAAAAAGTTAATACCCCTACGCGGGGTGTTAATAATTATTCTTTCAGTATAAACCTTAAAAAACAGATACATTCCATAAAGCTCAATTGCACGAATACGAGTGTATGCAGGATAATCAAAATATATAGCCATATGAGGTAGTTGCTTACCCCATTATGTGGATTTATTCTTGAAAAGGCTGAAGTAATAATTTTTTCATGTATTTTATGTAGGCCTGCATCCATCAACTTTTAAACCTCGGGTTTCAAAGAGTATTCTGGACAGGATTTCTTAATTATCATCAAAATAAATCCGTGCCACTTTTTTACGGCTTCCGTCTATATTTGGTAAAGCTAAGTCAAGGTAGAAGCCTTAAGAAACCTATTTTGTTCCCACAAGGATCTCTTGGGTACCTCGAAAAGATTCTTAGCAATACTTTGTAGCTCTTCTATTTTTACTGAGTAGCTTCACATGCTATGCTAGTACCCGGAATGGGTAATATATCAACCAACAACGACTACAATATCAGATACAGTTCTAGAGACGCAGGCTTCATTCAAGTATGAAAATTCCCTGGCGCCTTTATCATGCCGGCTTAAATGTACATCTACAACAAGCCATCCTTTATTTGTGCATTCTAGCAGTTCAAGGAAAAGTGCCTGACGGAGTAGGAGAAAGTTGTGTTAATAATAGGAAATGCTGCTCAGTACGGGTCGAGCAACTTGCTTTAGTTCCTTAAATCTCAAGGTGGTTAAAACTCAAGCTCAGTGTGCAAAAGCAAAAAAAAACTAATAACGACTTTTACCATGAATTTTTTCCACGGTGGTTGTACGTTTTTTACAGAAGATCAAAAGTTGTAAAGAGAAGTGTGCTCCATACAGTTTGAGAGCATGTATAGGTAACTTACCTAAGGTAAGTTTTTAATTTTGGCTTTCGTGACTTTGTCGAAACCATTACAGAGTACAAGGGAAGCCTTTCACATTTAACGTTGCTGTGTACTGTCAACGGCAAAATCATCAACTGTGAATTATTCATGAGAATAACAACCTTGTTGAAATATAACATTAGATAACGTAAGTAATACAACTAGTATAATTTGAATTTATGTCATTTCTATATTATAAGACATCTGTCCATTTAGAATATTGAAATGTGAAAGATTCCACTTATTGATTGGGAGTAGTGAATTTAGGCTGTTGTGTTTCAAATATAGCATGGTTTCAAAGATAATGTTCTTACCTCGTAGGTATTACGCATTTAATGTTACATCTTAGCTGCCTTATGACTTATGAGCAAAAACTATTATACTGTAAAAGTAACCTTGCTGCACACATTCATGCGGTGTAAATACAAAGTCATCGGGTTACGATTGAATTAATATGCGTAAATAATTTTTACAGCCGACATTATTTACGCCATCAGCATCCCACATGATTGTCATAATCATTCATTACATTTCGGTTTCAAGTGAGGTCGTCACAAGTAGGTGATGCATTTGAGGAAATTATGGAGAAATGGCAAAATGCAATATGGCTGCTAAAGAAAACATTTACCAATGTGTTGAAGCAGTTTGTTTGATCTTTTTCACTATTTTCACAACAAAACATTCACAAAATTCATGGTAGTTTTGTTTTTCCGCTAGAAATACTGACAGCTGTGTAAATTTTAGGATGAGTTACATGAATGGGTTAATGGATGCAGAAATTGAGAATGACATACAAGGGCACTTGATGGTTGAGCATGCAGGCACAGCGTTCTCCATTGTGGATCTGAAAATTACGGGAAAAGTATAACTGCTGGCACGATAACAAGTACAAAATAAAAAATAATAAAAGTCTCACTTTCCCTGCTTTGTCCAAAGAGCTTTTTGGGTGTGCAGGAATGTGGCAACAGTCCCATAGTCATTCATTCTAGAAAATGAATCCGTCACAAGAACGCAATTTGTCCTGTTTGGCTTCATGCATAACAATGAGCTAGTGGCGATCAAAGCGTTTTTATTCACTTATTGTAGTTGTAGGTTGAGTGTCTAAAACACTCTACATAGCTTCAAGGGCCCATATATTCCCAAAGTGCGTTTTGCATAAACACTTATTTATAACAAGCAACAACGAGCTTTACGGGTCTCTCTTCAAAGTATACATACAACACTTTATTAAAAAGTATTGGGAAAGGTCAACTTTCTCCATTATGTATTTGTTATTTCCTTTTAGACGAATACCAACTAGTATATATTACGCAGTTCAAGCGTAACAATGTTACATTTGAGAAAATGGGTGCACAGAAAAGACTTCACCAACATTGCATAATTTTACGCTTGAAGACATAATAATTCTTATGAAAAGTATTAATTTTATCTAAAAGATTTTTGTACTTTGATTTTTGTATTTTGATTTTTGTATTTTGATTTTTGTAATGAGTGTATATTTTTATCCTGTTTTGATATAAGATGTCAAAACAGAAAATGATGCCCCAAGCTTAACATGCATATGTGAACCCAAGCAAGTTACAAATGAATTTAAAATACGCTCTGTGTTATCTGCTATATACCAAATTACTTTAGAATACACGCACGGGCACTTGAAAATTTCTTTTCATGCATTTGATACTGAGCATCTTGGAGCAGCTGTGCAGTTAAAATAATTTACTTTTCGTGTTACTTATGTTGGAACATATAAATCAAATAACGTTAGAGCACTTTGAGTTGAGTCTTGACTTTCCCCGAAACAGTAATGGCAATGGTGGGTAGGAGCATCGTCATCTTTTTTTATCTAAAGTAAGGTAAAAAGCTAAAGCCTTTTGTTGTCAGTAGAACCTCCATCGCATTATTACCAGGCTTTCATATGCTCGCCTTGAGAATAAATATGATAATGATATATAGCCTACATGCATGGCACCATTTTCCCATTCTTACCTCTATTTTCGCCTTTGCACATTTTTTGGCAAATTTTAGCCGAGATGTGTACGCATTAACGAAATAAGAAACGCAGAGGAAAGACCTTCCTACACACTTTTCGACCCAAATAGATAGGGAGAAAAGAATGAAAAGTAAGACGCACACGTTAAATGGACTTTCATAATAGTAGAAAAGTATGTGGAACGATTGAAATAAGAATGTGAAATACCTAAGCTAGTCACCTTGATGGTGTATTTAATATGCACGTGCGGGAATGCGCATATATTATACATAAATACCGTTTTAATGTGATCATTCCACTATAATTATTATAATTTCCATTCACCCTTTCAAGCATTTTTGCCTTCCAGTTAGTCACCAACAATAATTCTCTTCAGAAAGGGAACGAAGTAAACAGAGTTATTCACTTCAAGTTTATCCTGTCGCAAATAAGAAATGTGTGCAATAAATACACAAAACGTAATTCTCAGTCTAGAAAAGAAGGAAACGAATGTGGTGTGCCTTCTCCAATCTTCTTTCATTTCTCTGTGTCACAGCTAGTATTTGGTGTCTGTGCGTGAGAAACATTTGAATAGTCACATATGTTTACTAATTCCCTGTCAGATTTTTCGTCTTCCATTTTCCATTATTTTCTTTCATTCTCAGCAGTACAAAGTAGTAGATTCCTTGCTTGTTTCGCTTATGATTACTAATACATAAAAAACTGAACTACTGAATAAGGTATAACTATAGAAGGACTTGTCGTTTGCTCTCTCAATATGATGGAATTCCAAACAAGAAATTTCTTTTTTATTTGCGTGATTCCATTTCCTACAAAGTAAGTGGGTGGAATAAAAATGGTTTCGGAGCCACTAGGGTAACTCTTCTCTTCGTGGACCAAATACTGACTGTGATGTTTTTGTTATGCATTTACCATTACCATATTACGATTACATACAGATTACCACGCTTTTTTACACACAGTTATATAGAAAGCCTACCCGACAAAGGTTTTTATTTATCTGCTTGGTAAATTTCTTGAAAAGTGTTTGACTGAGAGTGACTGCTTTCTTCCTTTTTGCTATCGGCAATGAATGACTTGCCCAAGTTCCCCGTAACCCTTATACATAAATACTATAATAGGTATTCATATTCTATAAGAAAATTTCTTAATATGTTCGCATCTTAATATGGGAGAAAATACCACGCGAGAAAAGTTTCTGACATCAAAATAGCAATCTTCTTGTGCAGCAGAGAAGCAAAGAAAGAACAGGAAAAGGGAAAAACTTGTAAACTACTTATTTTTCTTTACTTGTTTTGTTACAATGCATGATTTTGCGGGAAATGTTCTCAGAGACTCAACCTACATTCCATGACCAAAGTCTCACTAAAACTAGAGTAGAACACCATGTTGCGTATTACACTTGTCTGACAATAGAGTGATTCTTACATTTTCAGCTTGTTGGGTAGAGCCAAAAAGGCAGAAAAGATCATCATGATTTTTGTGTTATTGTCTATGTTGTGTATTATTCATTGAGTTCGACTGTTGGATTTGCCAAGAAGTGGCATGATCAGAAGAAGACAACTGTATGGAATGGTGGTAATAGCGGAAATAAGAAACTCGTGCGTTACAATGCGCCCATCTTATCTTGGACAAAGAAAGAAATTCATGTTGTGTATAAGATGGAATATTTAAAAGACTGTACATACCTGCTTGCATTATATTGAATGGATTTAATGTGCTCAAGAGCTAGGAAAAAGATGCCCAATAGCACTTTTGATTTAAGTCTATCAAGTAATACATATCACGAACCATCAGTATCCCGTGTACTACCCTGTTAAAAAAGTACATAGCATACGCAAACATACTTTTTTGATTTTTTGCTCTTTTTGGGTAGCAAAAGCATCCGGAAAGAAGAGACTGTTCTTTATTATATTTAGTGTAGTACTGGTGGTGTGTGCCTGAGCACTTCACAATAGGCTTGTTCCCCAAATAGTGGTATATTTTATGCATGCGGAAAATGTTGGTAGCACATTGTACAAACTTCACAGGCTCTGTATTATATATGTAGGCATTTCTTTCATACCATCAGAAGAGTTGTAAAAGTAACAATAATAGTAATAAGGACCCTTTCCATTCAAATGAATCCCATGATAATATGTCGGCTACGATAATGGAGAAAGTTTTTCTGATTTTGCTTTTCTCTGTGTTACTTTGTAGGTTTTATATATAATATACTTTGCTCGTTCACGTTTACTCTAGTTTATTTCGTCAAAAATTGCAACTTCCTAACCCATATTTTCAGAGTGTTCCTTCATAACATCCTGTCATTTACTGTGGTGGGTTGTTTCTAATATTTCGCCATCTGCGAATCACTTTGATATATGGAGAATGAAAGCAGTAACATGGAAAGCGATGTTTTGCAAGACAGTTTTCACTTTTTTGCTGATTCAGTGTCAGCCCACTGCTTCTGGAGTTAGGAGGAGTGGACATGACAAGTTTCTGTGAAGCAAACGGAAGCACAGTAGAGTAAACATTGCTACTAATCTTAACATCAAAAGAACAATTTACACACTTTGAAATGCGGCAATGTTTAAGCAAACAAACAAGCAGAGAAGAATTAATTCCGAGATTCAGAGCACCGGCAAAAATGGAAGATTCTCATGCAGAAGCATAGAAGTTGTTATACCCTGATTTTGCTTGAGTAATTTACATTGGTATATAACAAGTAAGACAAAATAAAATGGGGTGTATTTTATTTGTAGTTTTAATGAATTTGTATTCCAAGAAAATTAATTTAAAAATTTTCATTTCCATATTATTTCGTGCCATGTTAAAAATCAACTCTAGTAGTTAGACGAAGTTGGAGAAAGCATATTTAAGCTTCACAAGCATGTATAATGACGTTTTCATATACCATGACTATGACACCATGCTTTGGCCGACAATGTTGTATCTAATATGAATTTTATAAATTGACTTTAGGTAAGTATAGGAAATGCCATAAAAATATTATGAAAGCTTTAAGACGTCTTATTATTATTAAGTAGCGTAAGTTACTTCATGATTTTGTCGTGTCTGTCCACCTGTCGTCGTCTATTCTCAGTAAGGAATTGCAGCTTCAGGCTCAAACTTGTGTGCTGTAAATTTGGGCTCTTAACTCGTTCAAAAAGTGGAGTTATAAAGCAAAAAGTTGTGATGTCATTTGACATTGCAGTTAACAGTATTACGACTTGCATTGCGTCTTTACGCACAACGTCTTCAAGCGTTAGTTTTTACACTGAAAGTCTTTGTGTATTATGTATTTTTGCAGCATTCCATAATATGTTACAGTCTAAACTTATACGTTACTTTGATGCGTCGTTTGAATAGGTTTTGTATTTCAAAGTTGGATTTTAAGCGAAAACTTGCAGTTGTATGCAAAATGAAATTATCACACGCATTCGACATTAGAATGGTCGTAGATTGTACCATACTGACTGACAAACTACAAAAACCGTTATTGTAAATGTGTAAGTACAATATGAACTCCAGGGACGGATGCAATAATATCATATTTATACTTCCTGTTTGAGAGCATCCGCAAATGTCTTGTGTTTCCCCTTTTTGTTAATTCTACAAAGAGCTCTGCTCAACTATACCAATATACCTACTGCAACCAACGGAAATTCAAGGAGAGTGCTGGTTAGAACAAATTTAATTCAACTTTCAACTTGCATAAAACTTCATGCAAATCCTGCAAAATAATAATCCTGATTTGATTAATATGAAAATCAAAATGAATTCCACAATTTTAAACAATATAGCAGATAAATTGTGTATTTCAGAGTTGTAAGCATAATATTAATCAAAAGCCATACGTTCTATACAATCATTTCTTCCCACTATCTATAGAGGCTTGGTACTCTACCGCATTAAAGCATTGGAATGTTTAATTTTCATCTTTCCTTGTAGTAGTCGGCTATTTCGTGCTTAGTACAGCATCAAAATAACGAGCAAAGCAAAAGAGCCTTTGGCATGATATCCGTTTCCACTTCCCTTTAAAACACATAGTCAGTAAAATAGTATCACAATGAAGATAATGTGCACCCTGCATGCCTTTCTGTCTTTGTTACTTTTTGCACTACTTATCATGGAGATGATTAACCATAAACAATAATAAATTGTCTACTTTAGTAAGGATATTCTTTCAGTATTTTGTAATTAATATGTGCTTCATTGTGTTTAGACATCACCAATTTCGTTTCATATAATATTGCTGAAATAGTTGTTGAGAACTTCTGAGCTGCTTAAAAACACTGCTACGTGTGCCATTTTAAGCATTTGCACTAATAAACCGTTCCAATTCTAACACAATGATTCATTGAGTAGCTGTGGCATTTTTCGTGCAGTAAACAAGAATATAATTAATTGTATGCGATTACACAAACTATGTGTAGTGTGTAGCCCAAACTCCTATTAAGAGAGCAAATTAGTCCAAGCTTCTCCTCTCTGCTTCTCTTTTTGTTTTGTATCATTCCAATTCTAATAAAAGTGGTTTTACCACAAAGAACTAATTTTCTTTTCCAGCAGACACTAATGCGTCTACGTACATACGGCATAGACTCGTCATGTCAAAAATAAACGAATACCACAGAAAACCACGGGCTTGCTTTTATCCGATTTTATGATGAACTATCATACTATCAAACTAAATTTGTAATAGACTCACCCACTGTATTTTTGTCACTGTAATAATTTTCCAAGTTTGGTTTGACTTGAAAAGTAATTAAGTTTTTCGTACTTCTTATATACTCTCTTCCAAAGTCCAATTTTATTAATTTTTCCTTTCCTTTTGTTTACTTCGTACAGGACAGTGTAATCCGGTATGGATGGAATGCTAATACCAATGCTCCTCTCGAAGATACTTTAACAAACAGAAAGAGGAGTACACAACATAGAAACGGTACCTAAACACGGGAGAAATAACAACAGGAAGAATTCTGCTAAACCAGGAAAGCCAATGAAGGGTTGCCCAACGCAATCAGAATTGACGTTATAACCCCAGCAATATTCCTTTCCACAGTGCGGTCAAGTCATCATAGGCTTATGTGAAAAGAAAAATATTTTCTCTCGTGTGTGTGACTGTGACTTTAAAGGCATCTTCATCGCATGCAACGTCACCCCAAAAAATAACTTTAACATACACCAGCAAAAGTTTGTAAAGAGAAAATCTGCCAAGTGATACCAGCAAAGAAGTACTTTAAGCCAATGAATACGCTTTGTGGAGTAAGTACATTTACTCGCAAGAAAGTCGAAAGCTAGCACTACTATCAACTTTTTCAACTGGACATCATCTGGATCTATTAGTCAAACCAACCCTTTGTTGCTGCTCTTGTTGTACCGTTCCACTACTCGTAACGCTGTACTTAACTTGGGGTACCTATATCTACTATAACACTTCAGGGAGCACTGCGCGTAGCAGTGGAGTATTTATTTCCTTACAAATTCATTGCTCCTTTTGGAAGGGAATTTTACTCAACGAGTGTATTCGTAACAGTATATAAATATAACGAAACGACAGCTACCTCGAACTGTAGTAGGGATTACGACTCTTGTAAAAGGAAAAATGCTATATAATATTAGTACATCTTTCAAAAAATCTATTGTCAGAGACTGAATTTCTTTTTCTATTCAGAGATCTTCAAGTCGAACATAAGGGAACCATTTCCATTGTACCCTTTATCCTGTTGTTGTAAAAACTCAAGTGAGCCACTATATTCTATCCAACCCATGGCCACTCTTTGAGCTATATAAATAATCTCAAATGGTCATCCCGACAACAACAACAACATCATGGGAACAACAACTGGCACACAACTCTTCTCTCTTTCTTTCCGGAAATCTACTGCAAAAATCTAGCTTCATGCTTATGCGTACACTTTCGTGGAGATAGATAAACTGGAAACCAGTGGACCATCACAAAAATAAATCCCCAGTGATGTCAGTCAAGAGCTGAAAAATGGTGAAGTGTTGTTGCCGTTGTTATTCATGTATGTAGGCTTTCGCAACAACAACCGGTTACATTTTTTCAACTGGAAAAATTAGTTTTGTTGCTGCGCGTTTGTGATGTTGATCCTGATTTTGCGGCAGGGAATACTAGTTGAACGTATACAAGAAAAATGCCTTAAATACTTTGGTCAATCAAGCATAAAAACGAATAACTCGAAAAAGCGCTAAACACAAAGGCAAATACATGCATGATTTTTCCAAGCCAAATACGGGAAATCAGACCGTTACCGTGCAAATTGATTATGCGTAAGGAAATGTCCTACTTTATAGACAATGGAACTGGACTACTGGACGACAGGAGTAAAAATTATAGAAACCTCAATATTCAACCGTTGAATTTCAACGTTAAACAACACATGAATTATTAGCTACTTGGAAAGCCACACAGTTCATATTTTATTGAAAGATTCACAGGTTTTCTACTGTCCATCATACCTGACAGCTCTATTACTAAACTGTGGTAACTTTTCCAAACTCGTTCAGTAAACAATAAATCAGTTACGATGAAGAGGAATCAATGACATATATACTGATACATGATCTGCTATGATCATCAATATTACGCCAGTTTATACTGCACTATGATGGTGATGACACTTTAATTCAATTTCAAACCATAAGACAATAATCCAAAAGTTATACATAGATTTCAATAATATCTCCAGCGGTATTTCTTTGTGTTTTGTGGACTAACCAAAGACTAACTTACAATAAGCAACTATAAAAGTAAAATCGTGGATCTTTTTGGATCGAGTACTACGTGTGTAGGCAGTTTGTCTGTTATCATGAAAACTTTTGGAGTGAAAGCAGGGGGAAAGCGAACCAGCAAGCTCTCTGCAGACTGCACTATCTTTTATTCTCATCTTGTTCAACAGAAGAAAAATCCTGAGTCTTGGTGATTTTTCCGATTGTACAATGACTTGACGGGTATTATCTTTTACAAGCACGGCTACTCGTGCCATTCAGAGATTTTTCTGACTGATAGTGGCAATAGAAGAAAAACTGGAAAAGAAAAATCTCTTTTATCTTCTAGGGGAAAGCTTTTATGATGTGACGTAGAGCTGTCGAATTGAAAAGAAATTGAATTTCGTGCTTAATCCTAGCGGTACCGGCATAATAATATTGCTTTCTATATCATCGATTGACGTATTATTTTCAGAACGATGACAAATTGAAATGTCAAGGTGGAGCGAGGCTGATGATCTCGATGAGAGAGCTGACGTGAGTAGGGAGACATTTAAAAAATAGACCCAGACCAGAATCCGCTTATTTTTGGTGTAAGATTTTGCGTTTCCCGATTTTAGACGAGAAGAAAGAAAGATTTCTGCTTTGTCAACTCTACCGTAGACAACCTGAAAAGAGGATTAAAAAACATATAGTTAATTATATCTTGTGTGTATCTTAAATTAAGTCTTCAGGCGCGTTTTTATAATCCTATTTTGTGTCGAGATAATAAAAGGAGATGTTTTATGCTACGATGAGTGTTTATGATACTATATTCAATTTAAAGAATATATATTATTATAGGCTTGATTCAGAGTTATATTCACATGAAATATCACTGCTGATGTCTTGTTGAATAATGATAAAAGGTAAAATTATAGCTGAGAAAAGAAATCGCTGCGCAATTTTCTCTGTATAAATACTTTCTTGTACAAACTCCTTTCATTTCTAGCAGAATTTTCACTTACGAAACAGTACATAATAATGCCAGTAAATTTTACTATTGGCAGCAGTACGATGACGGGATCGTCAGAGATGATCTAGTCACTTTCACCGACTGACCCAACGGGCGTTAGCAGCAGCTGTTGTAAAAAGAATTCTTTCTCTTGCATTACTATTATTATTCCAGCGCCATTATCGTCATAATATAACTCTGCTTTATAAAAATAATCATCTTCAACATTTCTTCGCAAAACGAGAAAAAACTGTGCCGGCGGAGTGCCAAAAAGGACGTTTGGGAAATTGTACGGAAGGGCAAAGTGAAATAATACGCATTTACACTTTGCCAGCAACAGAAAAAGCGTACGAGAATAAAAGTTGTGCACGGGTGTAAGATAAAAGAACGTCAAAGGCTGAGTAGATAGTGAAAGCGGAAAAGCAGCAGCAGCGTGCGGAAAAGGGCTCCCAGTTTTTGTACTTTGCATGTTGTTCTGATCCTGTGTAACCTCCGTTTTTGTTTCCACCACGGCTTCCTCCACGAAAATACGCCATTCAATGCAATACTACCGGCTCTGGATCTACTCCTGCAACGTGGTCTTGGCTCTTACTTCCACCATTTTCATCGTCTTTGCAGGCATTGTGGTTGCTGACTTTCGTCTCACTTTAGTAGAGTAAGTTTTTATGTCTAATTTATATGATATATTAAGCAGTATTTGTATTCAACATAAATGTTACAACGAGTAGCATTTTGTTATCTCAAACTATATGCATTTGCTGAAGTTATGAACTTTTAATGTATCAAGTCTTGCTTTTCGCAACTATCAAACCTCTGTCACTCTCTGTCCGCATTGTCAGTGTAATTCGTTCAAATTTTCTTTGTTATTCGTATCATTTTTATGTAATTTCCGCAATTGGTGGTTTAGACACTCACTGATTGAACATTAAACCAGCATGTCAAGTTTTCTTAGAAATATTGTCGAACATACCTAGAAACGACACAAAAGTGAAAGCATTCCTTATTCCTTGATGCACTTAAATTATAGCGACATAATTATAAATTTTTGACAGCTTAAGTTAGACCAACCAGCTAAATCGAATTAGGACCGGTGGGATTATAATTATAGATTCTACCGGATGAGACCCGGAGTTACACGACTTCCTTGACAAACCCATAATGGTTATAAAGTCTAGTACATCAAAAACAACGTTCAATAGTAACTTAATCCGATGCATACCAATATCCATCCCGCTCTTAGTTGGAGACCGGCAATTTTTAATAAAAGGATCCGTTGAAAATTAATATAAAATTGTGGATATTGCATGGATAAAGTGGCGTCTAGAATATTATCAGTAGTCTACTTTGTAAGTAAATTAGATTTGCTAAAGGTGGTTGCTCCTGCACTTTTAATAATGAAATTTACCCATTCTTTATCTAGACTGCGTTACGACATTAGCTATATTTGCGCATCTCAGTTCTCTTGCACTAAACAATTCTGCTGCTCCAGAAAGTAGAAAAGTTCATATATTTTCTCCCAGTTTTCTCCTCGTCAAAAACACACTTTGGATATGATTTCCTTTCTTAATCTTCTCTTGCTTTCATGTTTGGGGCTAGGTTATACTACATTCTCATCAATGGCACTCTCCATGTTTGTTCAACACGTAGATATGTACTACTACAACGTGCACAATTAGGTCCAAAGAAATGAGTCACGTATTCGATATACGTGTGGCTTTACACAGTTGTTACGCGCTAATAATTTCTATAAAATTGTTATATTAATTTTTTGCCACAACCCCATCACTGTGGATCTAAAGGTTTTAATGAAGAAAGGGAATTAGCTTGACTAGTTTGATGAGCTAACTTCTCGTTGTTAGTTCGTAGAGTTGGAAGTGGCAGGTAAAGTAAATCGATACATCATGTTCATGTAAATAGTATAGCTTGCTTTCCAGAACTGACTGAACTGAGTTCATCGAAAAAACTATATGTATATGAAATGAATATGAACACGTTCTATAAAATATGGCTTAGTGTATAATGCACACTAAAACTAAAAAGCAAAGTATATTATAGCTATAGGCTTTTAGATACACTGTAAGTTTAAAAGCGTAAAAATTTCAGCGTTCGATAAGTCACACTTGACAAAAAAAACTTGCACATACATATCTGTGGCGTGTCACGCTGCTCTTAGTTCATGGCCCTTAAGATTTCCTTTCGGTAAAAGTACTTTCCTTAACAAGCATCTCTACTTAGAAATGGCAAGAGTATTTCAAGAAGGTGATTCTTTACTCCCTCTCATGTTAGGACTAAAGAGCACCGGAAAAATACGATGGGTTTTCTGGGAGGGAAAAAACATGAGTGACAATTTCCAGAAGCGCCTAACCTCAAATGATAATTTTGCAACTGTAGGCAATTTTCCTCGGAAAATTTTCTAATCAGTATTTTTCAAGATTTGAAGTGATGGTGTTTGTGTGTTCCGAGAAAGTTTCAAAAAGTTGCGAGTCCTTGAGGCAAATTACAAAGTTTTGCAAAAAGAGGAAAAAGCTTCATCTTGAGCAGGTAAAAAGAAAGTTATCAGAGTAAGGAAGTGCCGAACAGATGACCGAACAAAGAAAACAAAAAGTTGGATGATAATATTGATTTAAGCACATGTAAATACGAAACTAACATATACTTCACGAGCCAAACTGTTATGATAATGTGACAATGATATGAGTGTGCTTGTTAAATCATCAAGAATAAAACCTCATCCAGGGAAGCTAAAAAGCAAACAGCCAATCCAAGTTTATGAGAACGCAAGAGAAAATACGATAGAGCAAATTACTAGAGTAGACTAAAATGGATCTTAGTTGAGGAACATCTATATTTATAGTATGGAAAACGGCCAAACAATACAACCCGGTTGTCTTGCTCAGATCCAGTCTCCTGAAAAGCTAAAGAAAAAATTGAATGAAAATAGCAAAAAGAACGCACACAAATTTACCTTGTCTCCTGAGATGAAAGCAAAAAGATAAATTGCTCTTTGGTTTCACTTCATTCACTCGCTCACCTATCATTGTTGTCAGTCATGCTACAATAATGCTGCATGATTAAGCCTACATACAATATCGAGCCCATTATCATTTCCTTTTACTCAGAGATCACAAATCGCAACTCAATAGACTGCACTTGTCTGCCATGCCAGCCGGCCAGGCATGTGAATAGTTCAAGCCATAAATGCAGGAATATCTTGCTAAAAAACTTGAATGATGAGATAGGAATTGACAAGAGAAAGCCGAATCTAGCATTCAAAAGGTACTACAACCCAAGAGTTTTGCCTCATACAACGTCACAAAAAATGTTCACATTCCTTACAAGGAAAGAACAAAGTACTACGAAAAGAATGAAAGCGCTTGCAAGGTTTTTTCTTGTTGAGATGCGCGAAGAAGATAAAAAATTGCTTAGAGCAAAAATATAAAATATACCAAAAGAAACGTATATTTGAAACTCCTCTGTCCTCTTTAACCTAACATGCTTAGCCAGATCCACAAGGCATACAAACGGAAAAAGTGGAAAAAGAATGTAAATCAGGAGCATACATTACAATCGACCAGTTAAAGTGGAGCCATGTACACAAAGTCACGATGATGTTTTAGAACTTAAAAGAGCTGCCATTTCCTCTAATTTTTCATCTTTTTTATCTTATGGCAGTATACATCGTAAAAGTACGTGCTTTACTGCTGCACGTGAAAGGTACAAGAAGAACCATCATCATCACGCAGAGAAAGTACTTAGCCGTGGTTCCTCCTCTTCTTTCACTTTATTAGTCGTTTTCCAAGCCTATACCTAGAGCTTCCATATTATACTATAGAAAAAATAGTCAGGGATTAATGTTGTTTTAATGTGAAATCAATTTTGTTCAACCACTACCACTACTGTTCTTGCTTTTCTTTTTTTCTCTAAGGAAAGCGCACAAAAAAGATGAAGTCAATAGTAGCTGATAAATGTTGATAAAAAACCCACGCATGGCTTGACAATGGTGTTACCCATCAATGTACTCAATCTCATGTTCTTGGGGACAAGTCGAGAAAACTGATTGGGTTTGCTGCTCTACTTTCAGGTTTTTTCCCTCAGAAAATTGATTCACTCTGGGCGAGTCATAAAAGCCGAACAAGGAAGACAGACATGAGGCAATAATATATGGTCAAATATAATAGGTGCCTACCTTGTCGGTGGCACTTAGTAAATATAACCTCTTGATAACTTCCGTGACTTTATTTTATCACATCCTAAAGAGATTGGTATATAGTGATTTGAAAGTAATTTGTCTAGAAATCTTTGTTCTTCATCTTATCATCGAGGTAGGACAGCATATCGAATAATTTGTGACTCCAGGAAAGCATGAGCAACAGTCAACGTGAATAAGGGTGGGTAGCTGACCAGGAGAAAGAACAACGGAGGAGGTCTCTTAGATGTTTTCTACTTGGTACTATTCTTTCTTCGTTCTCAATTTTTCAAGTTAAGTAGAAAAGACAGAGATACGCTTAGTTGAGTTGCATCATTAAGGAAGATTGCTTTTGGTCATTTTGATGAAGGTATATGTAAGAAAAGAGTAACCAAGAATGTATAATAACAAGGTAGAGCATTTTAGTCAAAGTTTAGGTAGTCCAGTTTTTATGGTGCAAGTATAAACACATGAGACGAGAGAGTTGGGTCGTTCTGCCTCGTTAACGTCAGCGTCAATCGTGTAAGTGAGTAAAGTACACACTTCCTCCTTTTCGTTTAAGTACACTCACTTTCAACATATCTGCTGGTAAACTGCTCATCCAATATACTAGTCATTTCCGCTTCTTATATAGACTTTTTACTGAAAGCAAGGACCATACATGAATTGTGGCGCATTTATACTTGGCATCCTACGTGTCCCTTTTTCATTTCCTAATCTGCGTTTCATTTCAAACATCGCAAAACTCAAATTCATATAATAAGATAACGACGCTGCTAATAAAGCGTTTGGATGTGTTCATCGCTTCTAATCTTATCTCAAAATTTTTTAGAGTAAAAGGTATGTCATAATGACGTTATTCAGCTAAGCCTAAACATTATTAGCTGACGGTAAAGGATAAGGAGGTTTTTTTTTGCATTTTTATAGTTTTAGTCCTAATACCCTTTACTATGGAATGGATAATGCGGAAAAAAAGTTTAAAGCTATCTCCCACTCGACAAATTGCGGTATTAAGTACAAGCAATGTAAATTTTTATGTTATTAATGCCTAAGGAGAAAGCAATTCTCTTTGGTCATACATATACTAAGTATTACAAGAGTAATGACTGATGTGGAAATGAGCATACTAAATCACAAGTGATTGATCGAAACCGTCGGGGTGTTTCTTGTGTCATTTCAGGGGAATAGAGCTCTACCACCCAACATTCTTCTACGCTTATGGAGCTTTGATCCTTCAATGCGGAGTGATACAGACGATAGGTTGCCTCGGAGCAAAGCGCTTATCTAATAAATTTCTGAGCCTCTACTGGACGCTTCTTCTCCTTCTAACCTTGGGCGACGTGGGGGTAGGTATTTATTGGGTATTCCATCTAGAAAGGGTGAAACTCAACCTGCGTCCCTATTTAACCAAAGAGTTTCTTTCAAAGTATTCAACGGATGAGACGTTCACACAGATCTGGAACCGACTGCAGTCCCAAGATCATTGCTGTGGAGTAGATGGTCCCTTCGATTTTGAGCGATTTCCTGCTTCCCATCACTCCAAGCAGACTGCTTTCTCTGCAAACTCGCACGTCATTGTGGACGTAGAGACAGGTCTTTTATCTTTGCCAGAGTCGTGTTGTACCCTCCTTTATGCCCCTACCACTGTCAGCAGTAGCGGCAGTGTCGGTACTGGTCTCGATAAGGCTTATCGTGTCTCTCATTATACTCCTGAGGAGGAGCACTCTTTTTCCGGTGACCAGTCTCCAGAGCCCTCAATCATCACAAATGATGAGCACTTCTACAACCACCACCACAGAGATTTCGCTGGAGGTGGGAGACGTGGCGGAGGAAGACGCAGCAGGACTATCATAAATTTACCACATAAAAATGATGAACCACGTTTACAAGTGGTTTCCTCTTCTAACGAACATGAGGACACGAAAGTCTCTGCCAGTGGGGATGCTGGTGATGAGGAAGAAGGTAGTAGTGATGATGAGAAGGTGGATCCAGATTATTATGACGACTATTTGCAGAATGACAATGATAATAGGAATCCTAAGAAGAGTCCATATTACCTGAATTATTTTCATCAATCCCCTGGGCCGTTAGCAATAGTACCTGATGACCATGATGACGATCATCGTGTCATACAAAGCCTTGGACCTAGCAATCACCCACCCGTTGAATCTCCTTTACAGAAACGTGATATTAAAACGTATGAGCCAATTCATGCCCATAAAGTACGTCACGAGCTTCACCGTAAATCGCAGTCCTCGTCCCTAATTGATGCCAAGCCGCTTAAAAACACTACTGCTTCCTCGTTAGCTTCGGTAGACAAAAATAACAATGCTAATAATATCACAACGGTGGATATCCAAGAAAATAGTACAAGAATAAAATACTTTGGTGATGGAAAGAGTGGCTCGAGGAGCAGTAGCATCAGTAGACAAAACAGCAGCAACGATGCCACCGAGTATTATAGAATTAAGAATAACAAGATAATTAAGACCCATGTAGGCCAAGACCGGGCAGTGGTAGTTCCCAAAAACGTGGAGAAGAACTTTATCAGACAAAACCATAATAACAAGACGAACAAATTATTCCCGTCCATTTCCTTTCGAGTTAAAAGAGAACGAAGAGAAACGAGAGCTTTGTTGTCTTCGTCGGCGACCCAAGTGCCAGCAGTTAGCAGTGCTGCCCTTTCGACCCAAAAACATCTCATCTGTCATGGGCAGCCCGAGGGACTCAATCATCACAATTCATACAAAAAAGATTTGCCTGATCAAAAGAAAACAACGAAAGAGAAAGGGAGAGCAGGAGCAACAACATCCCTGCCAAATGCAAGGAATGTCGGAACAGCCTGGTTATTTCGGAAAACAAGGACTCTAGCAACAACCTCGTCAACAGCTTCTGCTTTCCACAAAGCGCTGGAATCAACTTCCGCCGAGATTACATACGAAATGGAGTCTAACGAAATTCAGAAGCTAACAAAAAAGAGCCAACGAGTTGCAAAGGGAGATGACGGAGACTACGACGACGAAAGCCTCCTGGCAATAAGAAAATCTGGGCAAGTTTTGCCTGCATCCTCCTATGGCTCTATTTCTACTTCTACTTTCCACTCTTCCAAGTTAACTTCCTCCTTAGCATCGTCGCATAGAAAAAATGATACAAATGCAACTACTGGAAATGTGGCACATAGAGAAGAAAAACTCGGAATATGGCCACGAACGCGACAAAAAAGGATAGCGGAAATGACTGTGTATAGCTCTTACGAAAACCCTCTCTTACAATCAGATCCACGTGCCGTCTTAAAAAACTCCCGTTTTACATCCAAAGAGAAAAGGCCAGAAGAAGTAGTAAACGTTGATCCAAATGGTTTTGCAGAATCGTACTTTTATCCTTTGTCATCATCATCTGCCTCGTCCACCTCATATTTGGAAGCAAACAGTCCACAAGCCGCCATTATCTCTTCTGTTTCCACTCCATATGAACAGTGGGATGAGAATAACAACGCTAACAAAGAAAACACTAGCGACAACGGTGACAGCAACAGCAGTGCAAGTAATGGAAATAGTAGTTCCATAGCTCAAAAGCGATTGTACGTTTATGGGGTTGGTTGCAGAGTAAAACTTATCGAATGGATAGATCACGTCTCAGGGATTTTGTTTATCCTTGGATTTTGTATCATTGGTTTTGCAAAAACTTGCTTTCTGGTTATACTTCGTACGGAGATTCGGGAAATGATTGAGAAAATTCATATGATAGAGCCCGAGGAAGTGCTCCTGTCCCCAAGTAGAACTCA
This sequence comes from Entomobrya proxima, assembly GCA_029691765.1. NCBI lineage: Eukaryota > Metazoa > Arthropoda > Collembola > Entomobryomorpha > Entomobryidae > Entomobrya > Entomobrya proxima. The sequence goes on from CM056168.1 coordinate 31,317,095, forward strand.
TTCCACGAAAGATAGTCTTAGATTTCATCACGTTTCCCATCCACTACTTCAAAATCCTCATAGGGCATCCACAGTATCAGCCCACGGTGTGGTACTGCCCACAATCAAATCTCCTGACGGACCATCAACCTCATGTATGCCTCCAACAGGACTGGGTGGTGGGTACAATCGACCTAATCGCCATTATCTTCGGAGGGCTTCTAACATTGTAGGTGGTGACCGTAGCCGTAGTCATTCAAATGAAACTGTCAACATGTCTCTCCTCATGACTTCATCTGCGGGGCCAGAAAAAGGGAGATCTAATCCAAACTTGCCCACCAGTGCAGGTGGGAGCTCCGGGACCATAACCAATATTGAAGAAAAAGATCCAGTTTCCGGTCTTTCTATAACTGTTCCTAATAGTAGCAGCAGCGGCGGAGTGGGTACAAGTAGCTCAGTGCTTGGGGCAGCCAGATATCTCCGACGAAGCTCCACTTGTTCCAGTTCTACCAATCCCATGGGCTACCCGTACGGCTACAGTGGTTTTGATAGCCTGGAGCCAAGACCTGGACCTTCATCGAGATTTTACCAATATTTTGAGCCTATTTACCAAACCCCACATTTGTACCAACAGCATCATCATCATCACTATGCTCGTAATAGATCGCACGCCCGTAATATGAGTTGTGGGGCAATATTACCTTTGGCCTCGTACAGATCACAATCTGCTGCTGCTGCAGCATCGGCCGCTTTGGCAGCTTCATACAGGGGAAATCGCAATTTGTCTAATGCTACAACCGCTACGACGACATCAAACATGCCGAATAGCACAGGCTGCAGTTTCAGCTCTACCTCCAAAGATGAAACCGAAATGGTGATTTCAGTATCGCTAGAGCATATCGCCTCCTCTGACCAAGACGAGGAGGTGGCGGCAACGGTCGTGGAAGAAGAAGAAGTTCCTTCCACCTCTGCTGCTGCCATTCAGGAGGAGGAAGTTAAAGACCGAGAAAAGAAGGAGTGGGCAGCAGCCACTTCATGCATAGATGGCTCAGATAAAGACAAAAGTGCTTCAAAAGCTGACGATTCTGCTGGCACCAAGTTGCAAACTTTCTCTCATAGTGAAAGTGCAAATGAGAGTGACGGTAGTAGCTCAAATGCTGCTTCTGGTGGTGGCGGCGGTGCTGAAAGAGATTTTCAACGAAGGAACGGGAATAATAATGTTGATCTCGCCAACTCTTTACCTATGTCTTACATTGGAACTGCGGTGTAGACAGCAACACAGTAAAAGCATAATAAGCAACAGAAAAACTGACAACTTTCTCTCGCTTGCTCTCATTCTCCATTTACTATATGCAACACTCTGATAACAAGGATCAAACTATCAAACATCTTCTTGCACAACCCAGAATTGAACAAAATCAAATGTGATTCTGAAGTTATAAACAATAATTCATACTTCCAGTATACATCTTACTCACATTTTAGAAAGGATGAAGCAAGTTTAAGACGGCTTTTAAATATGTTCGATGTTATAATGTAAACTAATAAATGAAATGTTTGATGTTTTAACAAATACCATTAGTTTCAATATTCTTACCAATTAAATCGTCTGAAGCATGGTTTAAATGTAAAAAAATATAATCTCGCGACTACATAGCCAATTATTATATATTTGATCATCATGGATGAATACAAGACTGTGTAATCAAATAATTTTGTGTGCTATTAAACCTGTCTACGACTACGCTGCTACAAAGCCTTTAGAGTATGCCTTCCAAGCCCCTTAACGATGTAGTTTCGTAGTATTTACACTTATTATTTTGCAGTTAACAATATTGTTATTTTCTAAGCTTCTTTCCTTTCTTTGTTCAAGCACTTTAATTCCTGAATTTATTTTATAACCACATTTATGCTAAATGTATTTGTAAGCTTCTCAATGTTCCAACATCTACTATTATGAATGTACTTTCATTTTGTTGAAATGATGAATTTGATCAATAATATTTGTTCTTTTGTAGTTGTAGTAAACAGATTGTAAACTTTTAAAAACTGCCGATAAAATCATCTTTATTTATTTTACAGTATCATTTTAATTTTAAATCATGTCTACCTCGCTTATAGTTTTCTTTGAACTACTTAATTTCGGAGACATATACAATATATAGAAATGTTGAAATACAAAAGTAAAATTAAAAAAAACATGAACTTCCTCAAGACTTCTATATGTAATTAACAGTTTTCAACAAGTACGAACTGCTTTGTGTATTGTGCACGTATTGTTACAGATTTTCGTTGAAAATCAAAACGCAGTCAAAGCTATCACATGAACCAACCAGCCAACCAATAATTTCTCAAAGGAATTGCCCTATTTTCTGACTATACATTCTGTAGATTCCTTGAGAGGCTCATAGTACTAATAATCCAATTTTTCATTAATTGCTCTCTCCTTCTCTTTTTGGGCTCCAGTCTTATGATTCGAGAGCTATGCCCAGAGGTTATGTTGCATACAAACTTAATATAGAAAAATATTTTATATCCTTTTTCTGGTGTTGAAAATTGAGTCGTAACTTTTGTGCAGCAACCAAGACGTAATGATCAAGTTCGTGACTTGCAAACTGAAAGTTATTGTTCGTTGTCTCCTGAAACACTTGCAAAAAGTATGTTTAGTTACGAATATATGTATGTATATGGCAAGCAGAAATGTTGTGAAACTTGTCGCTTCCAGATTTCGTTTGTTCTTTTTATTATTTCTCTAGCATCCGCGACTTGTGTCGAGAAAAAATTGATTCGTCAAAGGCATTTCTAGAAGTATCTTATTTTGTTTTCTTTGGTTTGCAGCAAACTGCCACTATGTAGTGCTAAAGAAATTATTTATAGCATACATGCTTTCACTTTCTAACAAAATGCATGCCTTTCACCTTTTATGAAGTTTTTGACTTTCTGCCATAGCATTCTTGATTGGGGCAAAGCGAGACCAAATCAGTCCAACTTATAGAATTGCTAAGAATAGAGAGGTATAATAGAGTTGTAATAGAACCGTGCTATGACACAATCGTTCACTTACAGTTTTCATAGTTTTGAATTGATATGCTATTTTTCTGTAAGAATGTACTAGTCACTGATTCATTTATGCTTTTTTGCGAACAAAAAAACTTATTTTATCACAGCCAAGTGCAAATATTATATATATTCATGTGATGCGAATTCAATATCGGTGTCTATTTTTACTACGTAGCGTGTACTGTATAGTTACTACGATTTGCAGTTGATGAATTCCGGACTAAGACGTTTGTATATCCGTACTAAATACTTACAAGTTAGGCATTAAATAGTTTCAGATAAATTGACGTCTATATTATGGTAAAAAGATGTGTCTGCTTTATGTACCAGACAAAGTAAAACATAGGTTTGATTTGCGAGCAACTGCACAATCATTCAACAAGCTGGTGCAAACTTCTTTTCGTACTCATTTCGTTGTCAAAAAATCTCAACTCATCAATAGAATATATCATTTTAAATTTTATGTTGAACCGATTCGTTTTTTGGGACAAGTAAAAGTAATAATCTTTAATGACTGGTAAAAACGCGTATACTTAGGTTTCATAAACTCACGCATTCTAGGACTATATTGTACTTCATAGTAATATTGCATACTACTACATATTATTGTATAATGTATGATAATTTATTAATAAAACTAAAAACGTCAAGAGTATAATTGCCTGAATTGTTCATAGTTATTACAATGAGTAAGCAAAAGTAGCTTTTAATCGTATGTATGCTTCTATGTATTAATTGGTAAATATACAATGCACCTAGTCGTATTGCGAAAGTAACTGCGTGAGTGGAACAATAATATTTCGAAAAAGTAATCTCAAAGGGGAAAATTAAATTTTCCTGGTTGGCTCGGTGGAAAACTTTTACTTCAGTAGTTCAGTTTTTGTTTTGTTGGTACTCATAATTTGCTTGTGCGACTAGTTAGGACAAGAAAAATATTTCATATTAACAGATAAAAGGGCAAGGGAGATGAAAAAAGTAAACTTAAAAACTTTACACAAACACGGTTTGTTCGTATTGCAAAATTTTTCTTTGAAGAAGTAACAGCAACACACAACAAAATGAAATCTCTTCTCTGCTAGCCATAAAAGAATCATTATTTTGTCAAGCATAATTTCTCATTTTGCCTTGTTGTTTCATTTTGTTTACAGAATTGATGCTAATTAATGAAAGATGATGAAGTAAAGAGAAATAAACTCAATAACAAGCAGTGCTAACGAGCTAAACACTGATGGTTTTAGTTATAAGGCAATTTGAATGGAATGGGTTTCTTCGTAAAAATGAGAAACTAAAACAGTTACAGTTTTTACAACTCTAAAGTTTCTTGGCATAATTTTCAGGTTTTTCATCCGACGGAAAACTCCAAACTTGAAGACTAACACAAACACAACACACTAACTCACTAACACATTTCATCTGTCGACTATTGCAAAACACGCACAAGAGAAAATTAGGCTTTTCGACTTTTGCCATTGCTGCTATAGTTAGAACACAAAACTTTTCATTAAGATCATTTCTAGTGGTTCTTATGTGGGCAGTCTAATTGGCTGTCATACATAGGGACGCCAAGCTATTTAGTTTTTTTATCATTTCGCCCCACATTTCTAATAGTTCAACCAAACCACAGTCTAAATATAAACATTCACTCTTACTCTAACTCACATAATATTTCTTATACTAAACTGACATGACCTACCAAATCCGTTTGAGATTTTTAGCTGGCGAATCAACTCATTCAACCTACGCAAGCTACAAGTTCCAAAGAATATCAAACGTGGCACCTTTTTCCCAAAAAGTACACCACGGGGTTTGAAGTTTTCATTTTTTGAGTTATAGAATGTACAGAAAGTTAGAGATAATGTGCTTCTTGATATATATAAAGAAAAGTATACATTAAATTTTATGACATCAAGTGCTTGGGCAAAATTATCATTGTATAGCCAAACTTTATTACAGCATTAAAGGGGGCTGAGTTTATATAAAGCATTTTTGAGAACTAAGGCACCAAAAGTGTAGAAATGGAGTGTTGACTTTAGTCGAGTTATGCAAAAGTCTTTAATGTTCATAATTAAAATGAAAATAATAGTATTTACATAAAGTGCTTTGTGTATTAAAAAGCTGTGAACAAAATGTAAAAAGTTACCTGAAACGTTTATTAATAAAATACTACATATTTACAAATAAACAGTTTTTATACTTTGCTATTTGCATTGACAAACGAGTTTACATCCGTTTATGTGCACGCACTTTGTTAACAGATTCTTTTACAATAAATGGACACGTGTAAAGGCAGGTGAGGTAAGTGAATTCATTTGATTTTTCCAGGCTAACCTACATCCTGTCTCATTCTGTTACACAGCCAAGTCAGAACAAAATATTAAGCAAGTGGGATTATGTGGAAGCTTTTTTCTTACTTCTGTATTTCTTACTATTTCATCCGTTGCTTCCCACAAAAGATCACCCATTTTAACTTTTGTAACATCTCAGATTTGAGGGATGGCACATGCATATGTATACATCTATTCATAACTAACATTATACTTCTTCAAGGTGCCCTTACATATTTATACAAGAGCTCAAGTACAGCTTCAAAATACTTTTTATATCCATATAATATTGTGCTATTCAATTCTGCGCCTACGCAAAAACTTATTTCCAGAAAATATAGACTGTAGGCGTTGCGTATGCCTTTTGTTCCAAACAGATTGAATGCCCACCTAATTGAAGATGAAGTTATCCGAAAGACGTCAACGTACATACTTAGCGTAGAATCATAATAGGGGACAACAAACGAAACAAAATTACAGTGTGGCTATGCTTCCTCATTAGTTGACTTATGATGTCTTTTAAGCAGTAGTGCTACAACTTCAACTTCAAACTCCAAGGATTGCAAAGCAAACTAGAAAACTTCCGTATTTTTGTAGTTTTTTCCTGTTGAGTACATGCTATGTACTTTTGATCTTTTACTTTTGATTCCGTGTATGGCCAATAGCCATTCCCTATCTCTTTACTATAATTTCTTACTACACGTGAAAAAAGTAGGGAAACATCACATCAGTGTCCCCTTTGATTATTTTCTCCGTTTTCTTTAATTTGGAGAGAATGAATTCTCTGTCCCACTACACATTATACCAAAAATGAACTGGTCCAATAGCATTTACCCTTTCATTCTTCTAACTAGCTTTTGAACCTAAATTTTGTTCCTTCTCCCTGATTTGCTAACAATCTCATGTTACACATACTTTTTTCAGTCTAAATAACTCTGTGGATGCTCCATAATATTCCCCATATAATACATGAAGGAACTTTGTTAGTTCATATAATTATGCTTTCCTTTATGCTCATTAACTTTGCATAATCAATCACGGCAAACAAAAATAGCATTACCAATGAATTCTAGTAATTTGAGAAGAAAAATTCACTCGAAACCTGATATCATTAGTTGGACTTTTATTAGGCTCAGTAAATTACACATTACGTACAACTAATTAACTGACTGTAAAATATTTATTTTGTGATGAAGAGTAAAATGCTTCAAAATTATTTATTACTGGAGCAAATCTTTGTGCTTTTCAATATCAATGAAAGCTTTTGGTTGCACGAGTGGAACATCAAACCATTTTGACTTTGTAGCAGAATGAGCATAACGTTCTGCCATTTCATGAAGTAGGTTGAAAATAGATTTTTCCAGAATTTCAGACATGTTTTGCAAAGCCAGCGTTCCCTCAGCAGACGTTTCACTTGGGGTTTCCTCGCTATTTTCCTCCAAGTCAGCATATTCCTCAAACAATGGCGCTTTGCGCTTTGTAGCAACTCTACTAAATGACGCAAAGCTGGGCGACTGGATCATATCCCTACAAAAGTGTCCTTCATTACAGCCAAATCTATGGATTGCTTTCAAAGTATTTTTTCCTTACAAATTGTATCAAGCATACCAAATCATATCGGAAATTATACTTTGACACAGATGAGAACCAGTTGCTGTGAAAGGAAACAAGCTCAGGGATTCTACAGAAGTTGTATTGTCAAACTGTACTGGGGCAATAAAACCCATTCTGGCTTTCTCCCTAAGTTAAATGAAATCAGCTTATAGCAAAATCCTATTTTGGCTACTATTCGGGAAAATCTTTACGTGTACTTACTTTGCAGATATATTATCGTATTGACCAAAGGCACTGCCAATGTACAAAGAAACGGCCAATAATCGACTATACTTTTCCGGTTTTTCAGGTTTATGAGAAACCTGATGAAATTGGGTTGAGAGTTTATATATAGACTTAAAATATGAATATTAGAAAAACGTAACGACATAAAATTAACCTTTAAGTAGTAGTTATCTTTTACCTCATTACTGGACTGTTCACTATCACGAAGTTGCGTGTTCTTCATATAGTCACGCCACTGGTTCAATACAAATTCATAAAGAACATGTGCCGTCTCATCTTCAATTGTGCAAACAATCATTGCAGAAAGTACAGTAGGTGTGTCTCCGGCTTTGATTACAACTTTACAAGAAACCTCTTCCTTCGGAGCCAGCCGTCCACAATTTGGTTGAAAAGATATCATTCCACCGCCCTCAATCGGCATATTCTGCCAGTAATATTTCATGGTGTTTCTTGTATGAAGATTCGTTAGAAAAACTATTCTTGAAACACTATGACCAGTGGGTATCAAGTGTCCTATTGTAACGTGGGATGGACTAATAGTCACAGGAACTCCATGTGCAAACAGCACAAATTTTCGAACTGCTTCCGTTGTAGCTGCAGGTCTTAAGCTTACTGATGGGCTCATGGCTGCGTTTCCAACCAACAGGACTTGATAGGGTGTTTTGTCGTAATGAGGATATATAATCAAATGAGCCTGGTTTAAAAAAATGATCGTTCGTTTATTTCGGGTTTGCTTTTGCGAAAATAAGCAAAATTTCTTTGCCAAAGAGTAGGTATATGTGTTGCTTAACCATGTAGTTGGTATACTCCAAAGGGGAAAATCTAATTTTGATTGTAGACCAAGACCTTGGAGCCACATCACCCTTGGGAGTTAGACATTCGATAACAGAATGTCCAAAATTTTCATCTTTAAGCCTCTCAAAGGGCTCCAGATCCACAGTATAAGATGCAAGAACATTACTCCCATTATAAAGCCAAAACATCTACAAACAACTTCCTATGAAGTTATCTCTAATACGTGATCTTATTTCATTCCTTTTGTTTTCTTATAATATTGTACCTGCACTGGAGGGTCTATATCAGACAGGGCAACAGGGTGAAGATTCATTTGGTTTTTGTGCATTAGCTGAAGGAATGGCTGATTCACATCTAAAGTTCGTCCTTTCAGATCAACCCAAATAAAGATGGCAGGAAATATTCTCAGTAAAACAGACACTTCATGCACCCCCAATGTGGAAAATGAATACTTGATAGTAATCACTTGTGATTCTTTGCTTTTGAGGGATCCATTTGTTGGCGTAATTTCAAAAAGGCTCAAATCCTTTAGCGTGTTACATGTTGGGGGGACTTTACTGGCGCTTCCTGGGCTTGTGGTGGGATTGTAATTGAACTTTTTTGCCCACAGTTGTGCAGAGAAATCCGGACTATCCATAAAGTGACCATCTTTGAATTCTGATGTTCCACATGCTCCACATATTTTTTGCTGCAAATGTCTCCTCCATCCACTGGGAGGCTTGGTGAAAACTGTCCAAAATCCCTTTAGCTCACTCACATTACTCAAATGTATCTTGAAAACATAGGGTTCTGTATGAATCGGGGCAGGAGGAAACCGGAAAGACACACTGGACACTTGTGGTACAGTTCCCTCTGGAACAGTGAAATGTTGCGGAGTCAAGAGTTGGTTCAAGCTGAAATCGTCCAGCATAAAAAACATTGATCATGACAGGAAAGTTGAACCTCTGCACTCTACACAGTAGGTTATATCAAACTCACAGTGAAATGGAAAACATTGACCAGCATTGTTCAGCATCCCATATACATCTTCTGGAATCCATTATAATGTCCGTAACCTTTGTGAAAAAGTTGTATACTTATCGTAACTCAAGCTCGAATACTAGAGAAACTCTCATGTAAACCAAGATGCATAATAGCATGTGATTGTGCAAAGTACTTTGAACACGGTGTGATCACCCATAAATTGAATGTCAATGAGGTGCTTTTCAAACACGTCCATTGTTGCTCCTTCCACAAACTCATCGTCGTCTTTAAACTCAAGGTTATATATGACATAAAAATGCTGTATGGTGGTCTTCATTGGTCTAACAGTTATGACAATCTGAAGATAACGACAAAAAGGATTGATCTACGTGAGAACCTATAAAATACCGCATATCAATATTATATTATAGGGGCTGAGGGGGTGTATAAAAAAACCTGAGCGCTTTCCTGAGGTTTTAGAGATACTCTAGAAGGATTCACACTGACAAGTTCCGGTGGAAAATTGGTAAGCCATTGCTCATGATGTACCTAGGAGGGTTGAACGAGATAAAAAAAAAATCTGTCAGCTTTGTAAAAAGCTAAGAAAAATCACTGACTGCAATATCATTACTATGAAGTGCGCATTGACTGGACATTCCCCATCGTTTGTCACAGTTACTGCTTTGCTTTTTGTATCGAATATCTGTATCATTTCAAAATCAAGCCCACTGGGTTCCGCCTGTAACCATAAATTAGATGAGACTCCATCAGAATACAAGATGTATAGAGCTTATAGTTGGTTAATATTTTAAAACGTTTAGCACGTACTTTCAAATAAGAAGTTTTCGCTACACCCGTAAACGGGATAATAAATTCATAATATCCCAAAGAACCATCCTTTGTGGGGACACAGGTTCGATCTACTTCAAAGCAAAACCTCCAAAACAAATAATACATTCCGTCGATACGAGGCGCAAACTTCCAGGAAATAGGAATCGTCTACAAAAAAGGGAGGAAGAACTAATGTAGTTCAAAGCAATGGAAATAGAACTCGCCCAGCGGGCAACTACCAACGTCGTATTTATTTGTAAAACTTGTCGCGTTTCCTACCTCATTTGGAGCTATAAAGCCTGAAGATGGCTTTGGTGATATCTGAAAGTTTGTACACAAATTCATTATGAAATAAAGTATGTACCACCACGCATTAAAACTGGTAGAACCCATTTTTAATGAATTTACAATCATCCAATCCTCCTCTTCCACATCCGCAGGCTCAATCCAAAACCTACAACAAATATCCGTCGCCATATATCACAACTCACATAGGTATAATAACTAAAGTTTGTGAACCAAATAATGCTTTCCGTTTTTTACCTATAATGAAAACCAGTCGGATTTTGGAGTTCTACAAACGTGTAAGTAACACAGCCTGCAATTGTAATGGGACATACAACTTCACTTCCTCTAGCTGCCGACTCGTACAGTACACGAATTCCAAGATATGGAATCTCACAGTACCCAAACAATCCTACCAAGCAGTTGTCCTGTATATTAAACGTTATTCCAATGTCTGCCTTGTACATTGCCCCGCTTTCTAGCTTAGGAATCATCCGAGCAACAAGGATTTCATGCTGATTTCCATGTATTAACCCAGCTAAAGGTCTTACTTGGAACGCATCAAATCTAAAAAGACACAAGTAGAGACAGTAGATGCAGCAATCTGGATTTGCTTAACAATAAAAACTCTCTCGGGATTATATTGCCTTGTTGGGGGGAAATGAGATCTTACGATTCTACTTGATCCAAGCTATAAAAACTTGGCAGATCACTGAGATTTTTTATTAGAAATGTTCGGCCTGTGGGAGAATTTGGAGTACTGGCATACATAACTGCTTTCAGAGGCAGTTTGACATTTGGGATGAAAGGGACCCTTTGTGGAGTAAAAGTATGTCCTGTACCGAAAGAAGAATTGGAATCAGAGCAACTTGATCCCTGTGCCAATAAAACACTTCCACTTTGTAAAAATTATTGCTAAATTACCTGTAACTTTAAGGGTTATGCAAAGGGGTAGAGCAATTCGTTTAATTCCATCCAGAGCTGGCATGCTGGCTGCATCATTTCCAGGAAGTATCAAATTGGATGGGTGTATACTTGGAATATTTGTGGCAACATTGGCTTGTACTTGCTGATCGTTTTGACCAACACTTGTACGTCTGTCACTGCCAAACTCACTGGGGGGTCCAGAGCTATTGTTATCCTCTGTAGGGTCAACATTTCGCTTAAGTATATTTCGAAAATGATGGGAAGCACACTCTCGTCCATGATCGACGCTACTGGTTGTTACACTGCTCCGCCTAACTAACTGTCTGTGAATTTCCTCGTCCGCCAGTAGTATGTCTGGCAAGTCATACAAGTTGATTCTATCGGATATAGGCGTTACCATAAAATCAATCTCCTGGCCTTTGTTTAGTCGAGACATGTTGACTTTCATGAAGTAGCCATGCTCAGAATGCAACGCCTCTGAAGCAGTTCCATCGGGTTTGCTTTTGGATTCTGATAACAACTGGGATGCAGCAGTGGAAGTCGCTCGTCTATTCTTTTGGTTGCTTTTACCTTTTGCACCATCTTTCAAATTGGTCTTTGTATTCGCCGCATCAGGAGCTGAAAAAGTTGTAATAACACTTTTTCTGGCGGAAATCTGACCAGCGCTTGGTCTTGGGAGAAGTTGTACTGCATTGTTCTCTGTGGGTGGGTTATTAGGAACGGTTTTTCTACTAGGAATTGCGTGTGAATTATTTTCAGATGTGGAAAAGCTATAATTCCATGGGGGTCCCTGCTCATCGTACGCATCAGTTATAGGGTAAACATAGCATTCTAAAGACGCATCATAAAAGGCACCGGGAAAGCTTGGTTTAAAGTTGACACTCAAGGAAACGCTCTCATTGGCCGGTAGTGTAATACAAGAAGGGGAAACAGTAAAAACTTTGGAAGGATCTAGGACGGGTCAAAACGCTTTTGATAGGTAAAGTTTAATAGGTATGACTAACAGTACAACTGTAATGTACAACAGGACATAAAGAATGAGAATTATTTAAAACCTGGTGCCCATTCAAGTATAACGTCGTAAGGTAAGCAACTAGTAGCAAGAACTTGTTTTCCACTTTTATGATCTGGATAAGTTTCATCAGGATCGCGGAATCCAAAATCCAACCGTTCAAATTCAAATTTTACACCCCACTTTTGGTCACCCGATGTAAAAGATTCAAAGCTGTTTTGATAAGAGGCTGTATTTATTGCAAGGCCAACAATGAAGTAGCATAAAATATTCGAGAAACCACGCTTATAATGAAAACGTACGTATCAAGTGGGAAAGGGATGGCCAGAGTTGGGTCCATCCTTACCCCAAATGAAATTGGAGCAGGTAAGAATCGTGGTCGCGGAACACATACTCCAACAAAGTCCAGTACCAACGGATCCTGATGGTGGACTAGGCAGTATGTTCTTTTATAAAAGCTTCTAGCTGCAAACGGGTGAAAGGTAATTTCCACTTTGGCCGTACTGTACGGCTGAATCACACCAGTGGTTGGACAAACCTAAGCAAACAAACCAACATTACCACCACCACACTAAATCATTGAATCATTCATAACGAGAGCTTTCATAACACAAAGAAGGCTTCATTATTGTTTACTTTAAAAGTGCTTCGTATGTTGTCGAGTTGAAATTGGAAACGAGCAGCTGCCAACGAATGATTATGAAGCTCAACAATTCGTTTTCCCTTATTTCCCACGTGAATTCCACCAAAGTTTACTAGATTTCGACTCAGACACACAGACGGACCTTTAGTTTATAATTACCATTATTTTTAAAACACCAGAAATGAAATCTAAAAATGAGTATATTATGCAATTATGCTAAAACTGTACCGATAGAAAAACCTCTGAGTTTGATTTTCAAGGGGATATTATCAATCCATAGGTGAACAGTTCTCGAGTACACAAGATTTGGTAATTGAGGATGGAAAAGGATTCGAAAGACAAGCTTCTTTGTGTCAATAAACGGGTGTTTTGCATTGCTGCATGTCTGTGTCCATCCACTAGGAATCTCGTCTTCATTATTAGGTACATTCACGTCATGCTTAGGATGTGTCAAAATTCGAAAAACTCCACCGTGTATGTGATGGGATTTGTCTTCGTGTGCTTCGTCGATTCGAACATTTTTATATTGTTGACCCTGAACATGAAAGTAAAGGGATCAACCAATCTATCAAGAATCATGATGACTTCAACAAATCCTCTTGAGTGAACATTTCTTTAGCAATGTAACCTTGCGCATTCGATCAGAATTATAGACAGTCACATCCCAGTAACGTCGCTCCTCAACTGGTACACTTCCACAGTTGATGAAAACGGTAATTGGATTCTGGGAGTCAAATGGTCTTATTTTGAGTAAAGGGGCTAAGTCAATTGTGACAGATTCTTTCTTTACAGCAATCCCATTTGCTAGATCTTTTCCGGGTCTACTTCTCCAAAAGTCATTACGACATTTGCAATTGTAGCCATCTTCTGTACTAATTACCCTGGCTTCGCCAGGCGAAGACGCAGGAATGATGTGTACACTCATGTTTCCAAACAAGTGACAAAGTCCAAGAATACATTAAAAGTGTGAGGTTTCTTTCCATGAAAATTGAAAGAAAAGAGCCAGAAACTAGAAAAAAGGAAAAACTGTAAACTAAAATTCTCAACCTGACAACCATTGCGATTGCAACCATCTTACTTTTGGATTGCGTTATACCTGGATTTCCATACTCGGTGACTTATGATCTGGTACAAATTTAATTGTGAACAGTCGAATTTTTGCTATTTGAAATTAATGATACTCCCTGTCGTACGAATATTTGTTAATCAACTATATAACATAAACACATTAGTATTAGTATGTACACATATTTAAATTTCTTTCCAGTATTCAAAACTTTCCTTTTGCATTTGTAATTTATTGGTTACTTCTAAAATGTCTTAATATTGCACGTATACAAAACAGTCTTCGGTTCAATACATCATACAATTTGTCCATTTGAATTTGTTTCTGACATAAAAATAAATATGATACCATCCTTTTATACAAAAAAGTACGTGACAAAGAGACCTTTGAAAGTCTAGTAAAGTTTCTGCACACAAACGTGCAAAGTTTTAAAGTTTGTGTTTTTGATTAGAAAGTTACACATCCAGTGTCGAATATTTTGGAAAGTTAGCTCATTCAGCACCATGAATTCGAATTCTATTCATCTCAATAATCATGCTAGTGTTCATGATTCTACTACCTAGTATAATATATAAGATTGGTGTCAGATTTAACATTTCAAAAATAGCATGAACAAGCATGATTGCGCTTGCATAACAATTCTTGTTTGTAGGATATGTACTACTTTGAGTAGTTTTTCATCATGTATTAAGCGCTGAAATATTAGAAACTTTTTTACGTGTTCCAAAATTCTGCTGATTTCATACTATGTATAATATGTTCTTAAAATACCATAATGTAGCAATCCAACAAAATTACCGCGAAAGGATCCTTTTCATGGTTATTATTTATTATGAAACAAACCTCCAACGATTTACTCAGATGATACATATAGGTATGCTGTTCCAGGTTCTAAAGACTGAAGAAGGCAAGATGAGATATTTGCATAATCGTAATAAAAACACCCAGTTGTGAAATATGGCGTATCTTTTGCTGTAAGGATGCTTGAATTCACTTTTTATGTCAACGTGAATAGTCCTTGAATGTTGAGTGATAATGATGATAACAGGGTGCAAAAGGCCCTAATAATAATATTCAACGTTGGTTCCATTAAAGCTCAACCAATTTTCCACATGGTGAAAGAAACTGGAAAGGAAAACCGTCTTTTTACAACCTTACATAACGTATTTTTCATACCTGACACGTTTTCACAAGTATTGTAGAAAACGCTAAGTGTGCTATTTGTTATTATGTTGATTCATTCATATGGATCAAAGTGATCATTAGTTTTTACTGAAAGGAAACAAAAAACAGTATCACAAGGGAACTCATTATTATATGACAACCTTATGCAAGATGATGATCTTTCATTTGTGATGATGTGTGAGGAAAAATGGTTTAGGTATGAAAGTATATATCAGAGCAGCAAGCATTCCTATATTAAGCAATAGATATTATTTTTCCTGTGACATGATTTTTCAACAACTCTTGTACAAACACACAGCTATAAATGTGTATCTCCATTTCAACTTTAAGAAAATCCGTTCTCCGAGAGAAAGTTCAAACATTTTCATTGCAGCAATCTTCTTGGTAAACTGAGTACATAAGCAAATAAATGATTTTTTTCTCGTGCCATCAAAGAGATGAGCTCATAAACTAGCTACGTAGGTGGTAGACACATATTCCTTTCCGCAGGTAGGCAATATACATCTGGACATTATGGGAAGAATGAAGCAAGTAAGCCTATGTACATGAGCTTTGTTACGTGTTTGCGAAAATGTGCACCTCATCATTCTTCGTCTATTTTCTTCTTTCCGACGCGACGGTAAAAGTACAAAGGGGAATCTCAATTTTCACCGCACCAGAGAGTGAGCAAAGCCAATGTATTTCCTCATTTTACTGTAGCATGTCAAAGTCACGCCGCTTGGGATGTAATATAATATTGACCCGCAAAGTTGATGATACAGTGGTATGAAACCCGGGTTAAGTACCGTGACGCAAATAGGGAGCACGCATAAACGGTTCGCTTCGGTTTTAGACAGAAATATGATCTTACATTTCCATTTGGAATCAGTCGCCTTTACATGAAATGGTGGTTTCTGTGTATAAAAATATGCATCATAAAACAGTGGTGAAACCAAATTACGAAAAAAATGAAATGAAACTTTTGTTTATTCCCGCTGACATTACATTATAGCCAGAAAATGTACTTCATCTTTACAGGGATATGGCTTCCGTTGATTTTACCTACTTGATCGGTTCTGTATTTTGACATGGACCGTTGGACGTTTTGGTTGGAAACCCTAGTGGAAACTTCAGAGTTGGCTTCATGAACTACACAAGACACGAGCACTACATCTCCAATTTACAGAAATATACTACGACTAGGTATACATTGTCAGCTTGGTATATGTCGCCGTTGAGAAGTGAAGAGCAATCCAAAGGAAAACGTCATTTTTGTCATAAACTGAATTCCCGAAGGAGTTGACATACACAAAGACATTATGATTCCTGGTAAAAGCTTACCTCCAACTGTGATCACTATTACTATTACTTCAAAAAACTGTAGTCTGCTTTCTGAATACCCACGTACTTCTGTTCAATGTCTGTCGATTCTGAATTCATGACACACTTTAATACTAAAAAATTGCGAGTACATACTTTCATTCCTCGCTTTATCTAAAAAGTTAGCGTACACCGAACGGAAATAAATGTGAATTGAGTCCAATGCTCAGCATCACATTGCGTCGCTTGTGGATCACAAAAAAGTGAACCAAAGCCATTATTACAGGCTTGTGAACCAGCATTCAAAAAATGAAAGCAAAGCAAGCAAGCATTTCGAGACCCTTGGAATATTATGCAAAATCAATCATAATGAAAGCAACACAAAACTTTGCTTAGATATTTTAGACTTTCAGCCTATTTTTATTACAAGTCATTAGAATATGTAATTTCATAGAAGGATTGTCGAGAAATCTAAAGTGACAAACTTAAGGTATTACAAAGGAAGTTTAAATTTCACTTTCAAGGTTGCGATAAACGACTCTGACAACCTTTTGTGAACACTTGAACCTTTGATTTTTTGCGAATAAGGTCTTTTTACTTTTGAATCAATGCATATTATTTCATGTAATTCATTATCAAAAATTAATAAGAATCTAGAATGATCATAAAGCTGACAAAGCACTATTTCATGATTCAGTTTGCTCTCTTTTAATTATATCATTGTTGTACGTGCTTCAATCAAGTATTCCAAGTTCGCAAAAAAAGTTTAAATTGTCGGGCAAGCATTCATGCATCATGTTATTTTGGGACGAAATAGTCTTATATAGTACATAACCCATCACGTATTACGTAAGCTGGCTTCTAAACAAAACTTTTCCAATTAAAAAGCAATGGTGAGTTCAGTAATGGTATATTCCAGCCAAACGGCAAAAATTTTCACCACTACAATCTCATCTCGCATCATTATGTAGCTCTGAAAAATATCATCACTTTTACCGCATCTGTCTGTCCGTGACCATGCTCCAACCACAACTTTTGCCAAAATTTGGCAACCAACGTTTGATGAATCATTTGAACATGAAATACAAAGTGCAAGAGACAAAATGCTAGTGGTATAATATACGGAATATTTAAAAATATCACATATAATTGATAAGAAGGCTACTGTTTCCAGTGTCTCATAATGCCCCCTTCAACATCTGCACTCTGCATTGTAGTCTTTTTATCTTACTACTTTTAATTGTTCCATGTATTACTTCATACCCAGTATTCATGAATAATAATTTGAATAGGTAAGTTAATGAAAAACCATTTAAGTTTTTGCAGTGCAGTATAATGTTCGCACTTACAATATATATAGCCATCAACGTATCTCTAATTTTTAAGCAAATTATCAACAAAAAAGTCATAAAAGTTTGCATAGTATTTATGTGTGGATATGTTCAGAGGTAAGCTTCGTTTTAAATTAACTTACTAACCATAACCTGAACTGAAGTTACATTTTTGTCACACAACAGTTTCATGATCAATATGATCATCTTAAAATATAGCCTCACAACAACATCCAGATGGCAGCATTGAGACAGACAGGTGGCGCCTGCTCAAGCGGACAGTATGGTCAAATCCGGCACTACACAAAGATTTTTCTGCTTTCTTGAAATGAATGAAGAATGTTGTACCTCAAACGCAGAATTCTCTCATAAATTAATGAAAACCTTAAAATAAGTTATTCTTCCAAACTGATAATGGATAAGTTATTTTTTTCGGTTTTTGCAATGTCAAAATTAACCCATCTTCCATCAGGGATAGTTTGCTACGGAAAGCAAGAAAACTTAGCCGGTCATATTGACAGTGTCGTGGAAAAGTGTACCAACAGTGACACCAAAATCACCGCTTCCAGTTACCCCACTACTTCAGTTTGGACTGCCAACCGTGCGCTTTATGGTGGTGTGTGGAACTGAACTTTGTAGGACTTCCTTCCAGTGGTGAACTCAGGTCTTCTCGGGAGCCTTGGGCGTGTCGTCTTTCCTTCAGTTGAGGATGCCAATGCGTGGAGTACATGTGACCAGATGTTTGACCAGCGCAGGCAAACGCTTTTGGACACAGTGGACACTTAGTTTGTTTGAGCCCGAGCCATGACACTTTTTCAAATGCGCGGCGTAGTCGTTTTTGCTCCAATGCGACTTGAAGCACAAGGAGCATCTGTGAATACCATGAGCGCGCAGGCAATCAGCAATTACGCCCAATTTCTTAGCCGTGTTTCCACAAATCAAACACTTCAGTGCGGACCGGGTAGCTTGGATGGACAGCAGGTCATCAATTTCAATTGGAGATCGACCCACACCTGGTGGGAATGCGTCTGGGTCTACTACCAAAGCAATTGCTTTTGCTGCTTTGGCATTTGCCGTTATAGCAGCCGGACCTGACCCAGTTCCAGACGACCTTCGAGGAGCAGCACTTGTTGTGCTTGTGCTGGATGACGAATTGGATTCTTCCTCTTCAACTGCTGGGACCTCGGGATGAGGATTCATGCAGTTTTTGTGATCCAACAAGTCGCACACATCAAATGTAATGGTGCAGCCGTGGTAGTGGTAATGGAAGCACTATCTGCACAGTTGTCACATCGCTCGCAGACGTACAGCCAGTGCAACTGCTTGAGTTCCTTCAGGTCCAATTTCTCCGCTCCGTTTGAATCCCCTATTCCAATCTGAGACAATCTGCTTCCCACCACTCGTGCACCCATCGGTTTCTTCTTTTGTGCCACCTGCACTTTCTTCATGGTAGCCATTTTGATTCGTTTAGATAGCTCCTGATTAGCAAACTTGGAAGGGCCCACGAGATTGCCTGGTCGGGCCATAAGACGCTGAGGAGACTGCTGTGGCTGCTGCTGCTTTTGTTTTTGTTGTTGCTGTTCATGATGAAAGGCCAGACCGGTAAATCCGTGGGCGTCACGTTCATGAACCCAACAAGTTTTGGGAGCGTTGTTCAATTCATTGCTTAGTTATGCTTAGTTTTCAGATGATCTGAAATGTTGGGTAGATCATCGTCTCCACAAACAGTACAGGACAGTCAACAGGGGGAAAATTGATATCAGTGGCTGTGGCTTTGGCCTTGGCAGCTTCCGCTGAAGCCTCAGCCTGAGCTCGACTTGCCAACCGTGCGCTTTGTGGAGGATTGTGGAATTGAACTTTGTAGGACTTGCTTTCCATGACTCTGGTCTTCTCGGGAGCCTTGGGCGTGTCGCCTTCAGCAGCCTTTTTCTCAACAACAGGAGTCTCCTGTGCACTTCCGCCTTTTGGTTCTGATTGACAAAAGAAATTGTCCTTGCCATCCGTCCCCAAGTGCTCATGGAAAGCCACCGGTTCGGGGAACGTTTCCTTGCAGGTGCTGCACTTCAGCTGGTCATCCGCACCTCCAATGTGCGTGAAAAGCTTTCGTTACTGTTGATGCTGATGGCCACAGTGAATCATGAAACCACTATTTTCGGGATAACGTCGTGAGCACAAGGGACAGTTGCTTTTGCCATAAAATCCCTGCCTATACTTGATAACCGTCAAATCAAATATCGCAACAGTTGCTCATTTTCACCAATATATCTTACCGTTAATTAACTACTGATAAGAAATTAAGCTAAATACATAGCATCGTTCGTTCTTGTGTGAGCACAGGCTTTGTTTTGTGTAGTGTCGGATTTGTGAGCTGGTGCTACCAGATGTCGGTGGTGTGCAACAAAGTCTCAGCTGTCCGGAGGCTATAGAAAACTATGAAAATGCGGATGCCAATGAGTCATTGGCAATGACACTGCGCTACGCTGCTAGCGTTTTGTGCGAGTAAGCTCTAGAGGCATGAGTCAGCTGAGCATTGCATATGTCCAGACGATTTCTCTTGTTCTCTTGAAAATGCATTAAAAAGTGCATTGGCATTAATAGTTTTATTTTGAAGAGGGTGCATCAACGATCAATTATAAATAATTTTGAGGATTTTAAGATGGCTGACAACTCCCCTGTGGAAGGAGTGGTTGCGGGTGGAGAAAGTGGAGACACGGCCAGTGATACAAACAGTAGACGAGAGGATGGCTTGCCCACTAACTTTGACGTTTTAATTGTTGGCACGGGGCTCGTTGAATCCATAGTGTCCGCAGCTGTCAGTCGAAATGGGCACACGGTACTGCACATTGACCCGCGGGAGTACTACGGAGGAGTATGGGCAACCTTTGGCTTGGATCAGTGGATGTCTGCCAGCTTTATGGAGACGCCTACGGAAGCGCTAAATAGTGTGAATGTGTTCAAGGAGGATGCGCAGTATGGAAAGTTGAACTGGAGAAATCATGTGAAATCATTTGAACAACACTGGTACTCCACAAATGAAGATGTTAAAAATGAGCTGACAAAACAGCGGAGACGGTTTAACATAGATTTGATGCCCAAGGTATTTGCAAGTTTGAACTAACCAAATATAATGAAATGTGGGAATGAGATAAGAGCTTTTATTAATTGTTGGTTAATTTAATCATTTGTAGCTTATTGCGGCAAGAGAGGAAATTGTGCAGCTGTTGATCAAATCGAATGTGTCCAGATACCTGGAGTTTCTTAGGATAACAAGACTGTTGACCAATTTACCACCACCAAATGAAAATACGATTGAGCCCATTCCTCTATCCCGAGCTGATATATTTACGACCAAGTCATTAACGCTTGTTGAGAAACGAAGTCTTGTAAAGATGATTGAAGCTGTATTAAAATCTCAAAAGACGGAAACTGAAGAAAATCCAGAAGGCGAGTCAGAGGAGCATAGACAACACCCTCCTGAAACGTTTGAGGAACTGGTCCAAACAATTAAAGCATCCGAAAAAATAAAACACTTGCTAAAATCCTCCATTACCACGTTGGAAGATGGGTTTTCGCCTAATGGGGAAAGATTTAATAGGGAATTTTGTACTCGGTGCCGCTTGTTTCTTAACTCCATCGGGCGATACGGAAATCAAACGCCATTCTTATGGACACTTTATGGAATCAGTAAGTTATTCAATTATGAAAATTTTCTCAAGTTTACTTTCTTGAATGCATTTACTGTATCTGTTATTTCTTGTTATTTTCCTATAGGTGAAATATGCCAGGCATTTTGTCGTCTCTCAGCAGTTTACGGCGGGATATTCATCTTAAAGCGACATTTATCCGAAATTAAAACTCTCGATACAGGATTCGTAATAAAAACAGAGGACGATGAAATCAAAGCAAAACATGTCATCATTGGTCCTGATTTCGAGCTGGACTCTTCTACTAAACTCAGTAGCAGAAAAGAGCATCATTCTGTGCAAATTGGTCGGGCCGTACTCGTCACAAGAGGTGGAAACATCAAGGTACCTGACGAGAATCCCAAAATTAAAGGAGATGGAATATTTCTGTACAGACTATCCGAAATGGAAATTATAGAAATGAATCATACCAGCCAAGCAGTACCAAAAGACTATCGTAAGAAAAAATATTGACAGTAATAAAATACATATTAATACGTAGCATACAAATTAGTTCATAACAAGACTTTTATTTTTCTTAATAGGTTTGATTCATGTCTCATTTCCTGTCCTTGAGGAGGGGTCACCTTCTTACTGCAAAAATTTAGTGGAGGAAAAATTGTCTGCATTTTTAGACTTTTATCCACCGCCAGTGACAGCATCTAATGCACCAACTGCTGAAGGTGACCCATTAGCTACTCATGAAAGTGAAGCCTCTCCGAATGCGACATTAGAAGGGACATCAGCAACACCTCAACCTCAAGTTCTTTACGGGTCATATTTCTTGCTTGATTTTTCCTGCAGCAATGTTTCTTCCGAGCTTCTAACGACTAATAAAGACAGCAATACAAACTACATTTTGGAGTCCAATGTTGCTTCGACTGACCTTACTAATTACGTGACAAAGGCTCAACAAATATTTAGCACTATTTTCCCAGACGAAGAATTTCTTCCAAAGGCTCCAGATTGTGATGATCAAAGTGACATGAACGGTGACAGTGATGATGCTTCTGAAATTCCATCCCTAACTTCCAGTGAAATCAATGCACAGTCAACGGATGCAAGCACAACTGACAGCTAATTTCCAAAGAATTTTTGATATTTTGAATGTGTCTTTCTTAGATGTTGTAAAGCCATTTGTGACGTTTAAATAAATACCGTAACAAGTTATGTTAATATAACAATGAGATTTATTCTCATAAATTTTATACGAAATCATCTTTGTTTGCACACAAGAATATATCTTATAGCTTACATGTACATATAATATCTCTAAAATCTAATGAGTACTTAGTTTATGAATAACATTCAACCAAACAGTCAATGAGTGTTTAAGGAAAATCAATCACAATGACACAGACAATCTACCATTTGCGATACTTTACATCATTATGATCAGTAGTTTGAAAAAATACGGGATTTACAACTTATAGATTTTGGTAAGGTTTTGCCAATTTTAAGTCATGTTAAATGCAAGGAGTGTATAAAGCATGTAACATATAGTTAATAAATATTTACAAAACCTAGGCTCTTCATTACTTTGCACCATTCGACTTTGCATGCTGTTTTCCTTGCTTTGGTCACTCATGAAGATTTTTAAAAAAGTTAACTAAATGGAAACGTTTAGAAGAGCAGAGTACTCATTCCACCCATTTCACTTTGTTCTTTCACGAAGATTTCAAAGTACTGATAAATAATTGTGACAGCCAGTAAGATACCAGTTCCAGAACCGATAGCTCCCAAGAAATCGGCCAGGACGGATAGGGCTCCAATACACAATCCTCCAAAAGCGGCAGCTGTGGGAATGTATCTGAAAACGACAAAAAGTAAAAACATGATTATATTAAGCTGAAAATGCAGATAAAGTATATAAACATTTGTCATAAATACAATTCAAAAAATTGTCTGGCACTCTTAGTACTGCTATACATATGGGATAATGCAAGCAGGTGGAAATACCACTTTAATATAACTCCAGCGCACAAGGCAGCGAACTGCATTATGCAGAAGCGAAGTGTTCATAAGAAAACACATCTACTTCGACAGGAGTATAGCAAAGATAACTACCCCTGACAGGATTCGAACTCGGACTACAAGAAAAATGAATCTACATCTTTACAATTCTACTATACTGCCCTTGTTACCTGCACTGCAAGTTTACACTGAACGTGTATAAAACTATTGCTTTCTATTGTGATGCAGGTATAGAACAATGATTTAAAAACTATGTCATTACCTGTTCAGTTCATGAATCATAGACTTGTCTCGGTGTCCACGCATGATCATTTGTTGTTCCTTCAACTGTTTAGCAACGTCCTTTGCCGATGATCCAGAAACATCAATCCATGTCTTGGAGAAGAAAGCACAAGAGCCAAGCATGAAGAAGATGTACAGAACAGCATGAATGGGATCTTCAACAATGTGTCCAAGTGTTTCCGGCGGACTCAGGTAATAACACAAGCCTCCAATCGGGTATGACCTAGCTGGGCCGCCTCCACCAATATCAGCCCAAACTCCAAGAAGGTTGACAAAGAAGTTTCCCTACATTAAATCATCATGTAATTTTAATGTTCACATCCTATTCACTATTTAGTGCGTGAATGATATTTTTTCGATATAGGTAACTTCCAAATAACAATAAAATTCTTACATGGAACTTGACAGCGAGCATCTGTGAAATGACATACAAATTGGAAACCAGAGCAGACTGCAGAATAATGGGGATGTTCGAAGTGTAAAAGAGTTTGATGGGGTAGCTGCTGTATTGTCCACGGTATCTTGCTGACTTGATTGGGAGATCGACCCTGAATCCCTGTTAAATATTTAATTGATTAATGGTTGGTAGAAATATAAGGGAATATATGAAAACAAGCTCAAAATTAGGCTAATCGAATAAGGTTTCAACTTACTTGGAAGTATATAACCACAGCAAAGATCAACACGGTTGCGAGAAGGTTCATCAAGTTTGGAAGGTTTTGACGATAGAAAGCTTCTCTGAGTGCACGAACTTTGTCCTGACGGGTAGCCAACAAATGGAACAGGGCAATGACTGCTCCTTCGAATTCAGTTCCACGGCCGGTATTCACAGTAGCAGGACTGAATGCCTTCCATACAATGGTTTCGCAGACGTTAGTAGCAATGAAAAGAGAAATTCCAGATCCTGCGAATACAAAAATGAAGACATTAGATATTGCTCGTAATACATTGTTATTCAGCAATGTAATGTTGCTTTATCTCATCTGTGCACAATGCTTACCCAATCCATATCCTTTCTGAAGCAACTCATCCAACAACAAAACGATCAAACCAGCAACGAACAATTGAATGATAATCAAAAGACAGACACCGGCACCGATATCTGCTGGGTCTCCATACAATCCCGTCAGCACGTACACAATAGCTTGTCCAACAGTTATGACCATTCCAAACACTGTAATAATTCGAAAGATATACAGTTACATGATTAAAATGCATTTTATACAGTCAAGATGAAATCCTTATTTGCACTTACATTTTTGGGCTCCATTAAATAGTGCCCGGTCCTTGGGAGTGTCACCGACTTCAATGATTTTGGCTCCAGCCAACAGTTGCATGATGAGACCAGATGTGACAATTGGAGAAATACCCAACTCCATAAGAGTTCCTCTGTTTGAAGCGAGAATTACACGAATCCAATAGAAGGGATCGGCTGAGTCCGAACTCATAATACCGAATAAGGGGATCTGTGCAAAATCATTAAAGAATTGAAATTAAAGTATGCACCTAAAATTAAATACGTATATTATGTGACAAATATAAAGTTTCTGAGCAGCGTACCTGGCAGCATACTAAGAAAATGAAGAGGGTGATAGCAGTCCATAATACCTTCTCCCTGAATTGAATCTACAAAAAAATCAGTTTTTAATACAAATTCCCATCTTTGCACTTTCACACTCACATATAAACATGTTGAGATTGGCTTACCTTTCTCTCAGGTTTTGCAATTTCAGGTAATATACTACAGAAGGGTTTTATCACTTCCAGAAATTTGACTGCAAAAATACAAGAACACGAGTTAGATACACATTAAAGATCTGCTTAAGTATTTCACAAAACCCAATATACTTTTCGCCCCTCTAACTACTGCTAAATTTAAGAAGTCATTAGTATCACTTGAAAGTTGCAAGTTCCCCAAGTACAAAAAATCCTCCACATTAAAAAAGTTCTTCTAATGACAATAAATTATCCCCTTTCTCTTAATGCATGCCATGCTTCAAATGCCATATGGCTGTCACATGCTTCCATTTGCAGAAGTCTACATAATTATCTTAATCAATCCCTACATAATGCCCCAACTATAGCCATGCTCCCACACCATATGAACCAACCCCAAATACCTAATCCACCAGTGCCTATTATAGCCCCTTGATTCCTAATCACTGATAAAATACCGTAAAAACTTTAAAAATAATATTTACTTACTCCCCATCTTGAAGCCGTAGTAATTAGCACAAGTCCTCTAGCCGGTCAAAATCCGAAACAGACCGGGTCCGAAAAGAGTGGTTCCACCTCCTTCACCTGTGGGTCGCCAGTTAGATAATTAATACAAAATCAAAACTATCCTGTCTCAAACAATCTATTCAATTCTCTAAAAAATACTCCTAACAATTTGTTCAACAAAAAAATGAATTTTAACAAAATCTTGAGTCTCCTTGTCAAGTAAAAAATAATATTCAAATTTGAGTAAATAATTCTTTCGTTGACTAATGAATCACACCGAGGTTGTGAGAACAAGCCTCTCGCCCAAGGAACGGCAAACTAGAGAATGGTTAACAATTTTGAAAAGTAACGGGACGACGGAGTATAGTCTCTCGTCTCAAGAGAGAGAAGGAGAAAAGGCCAAAAATATGCAATGCCGGATGGCTGTCTTGTACGTGTGCGTATGTGTATACCTGGCTATTCTCCTATCCAACCCAACGATGCAGTTGGCAGTCAAAAGTTACAACACGGCACTTGTTCAACTTTTAACAGAAAAATACTTTCATACGAATCCGCACAGACAGAAGAATAGGATGAAAATATTAAACTTTTTTAAAGCTGCTAATGCAGGTACAACTCTTCACACATTTTTATTGACAATCTCTTTCTTATTTTGTGTGTGTGAAGACATACTTTTAGTTATAATGTGGCAAAGGATTACTGTTTGCGGATAACTGTGTAAATGTATGTACCTTGTCTTTACTATGCACGGTTGAAATGTAAAATGATGATTTAACCTTGCTCGAATTCGGTTTGTATTCATATACACCCGTCTTACACTTTTACATGGCTTGTATAGTTGCAGAATAAGCAAAAAGCAACAAACGTGGCTGTTTTGTGATGATGTCGACGATGACAAGACAGAGATTATGTGAGTATGAAAATGCGAATGCCAGCTATATAGTTAGTTATAATGTGAGGAAAATGTTGCTTAAAAAGATTTTGGTAGGTACCCAGTAAAATCTCAATTCAACCAGGCCTGAGGTTTCGCTTGATAAAATTAAACCAGTACAGCAATGTAATCCACGCACAGTTAAAACTCGGTTTGCGGCTTATAAAGAAGGGATTTTGATACATGTAAAACCAAAAAGGTAAATACCTTTATGATGATGATGATACTACCACGTTAGTATTTAATATCTCAGGTTTTCTGATGATGTGTCTGTCATTTGAAGACCTTACCAGCAGACCAACAATGCAACAACTTAGCATGTATGTAAATGTATTTTACATCGCCGTTGCAAGTTCTGCGTGCTCATTGTCGGGATAAAATTCTTATGAAAAGGCTTATAATAAAATATGTCTAAAAAGTACATGGTTTCATTAAAACACAAGTATAGTATGGAGTGTAGTGCAGGCAGACAAGAAAGCATTATGTTGGCTATTCGGTTACTACAAACTGTGTACGTTTCTCATATTCATGAAACCGTGAACGTGAAGCGGAGATATTGGTGAATCTCAAACAGCATTACTAAAGCTTGTATACAACTTTTTATATTGAAAAAGTGGAGTTGGCTGAAAATCTTCAACACGTCAGCAACACAATATTCCAACACATCCACAACACTTGCCGCACCGCCAATATTTGAGAGTTTTTGACAGAAAGTGATGAAAAAGCTTTACTTTGCTATTTACTAGCTTTTATTCTGCACAAATGTTTACCGAGAAACGCATATTTTACATGGATTTTTACATATTTACAGGTGTTGGGAGTTTGGGTATGAACATAATGAATGAATGGGTTTGTGGAAAGTGAACAAAAAGAAAAGGCCGCAAGTAAATTTCGGTTTTCCATGAAATGGAATTATGCAGCTAAAAATAATGTAGCCCACTCTGAATGACCTTTGTAGCTTGATAATCATAATCACAATTGCAAGTGATTTAGATATGGGGCAGTATGCAACTATTGTCGATCTTCTTTAAAAAATGTTTTGCATGTACAAATTCTCCAATATTTTAAGCGGTACAACAATGCAGGTGCATTCACATGAATATGAAAAAGTATATGGACAGAATTAGATTGCACTGAGCGGATGTCAATTGTAAATTAACACAAATGTACTTTTGACATCACAGGACGAATGAATAGCCGAATGAAGATGACAACTAAATCTCATAGCACATGGAACTCCATTTATTAGAATGTGGACATTTCAAATTCTTTTTAAACATCATTCAATTTTTCTATGTGATGGTAATAGAATTTACATGTACAGTTTATCGCACTTCTTTAAATTGAACATAATTTGCTTTTGTGCTTTGTATTTTACAGCAAATTAATATTACCTGTGTTACTCGGTTGTTAGAAGAAATGTGGAATGAGTGAGTTGACATCTACATTTGTAATATGATAGAACATTACATTTATGTGCTGTTTTTATTTTTGCATTATAAAATGACTATTGCTATGCTTCAAACATTTCTCATGTCTCATTTCAATTTATACAAGTACATGTATCTACCTAAAAATGATGAACAAGGTGCTGTATTTTATGACACATTTTCTTTTGCTTTTTCTAATAAAAAACTTACCACGCAATTCGTATGTATACTTGGTTTGCAGTTTATCAAAGTGTTTACTTACTTCTTGTACTAACTAAATATAATGAACTACTATACTATATGTTCCGCGCGTTGTGTTCCTGCTTGAGCATCTCCCAGGTTCGGCACTTGAAAATTATTCCTATCAGATTGTGCACTAATAAATAGTACTACATATTTGTACGTCGAAAGCATTCGGAGGTGGTAAGGCGAAAGTATGTAACATTTCCTTGTGATCTTGATAACAATATAAATGATTGCCTTTAAAACATCTTTTTCTCCGACTCCGATCGTGGCTATGATGAGTGTGGTTAACTTTTGAATGAGTGATTTGCTTATGTTAAGAAAGCATCTAAAGCTATATTATATTGCTATTTTCTACTTAAAAATGCTACTTGTTAAGCGTTTTAAACTTTGTTCCTATCTGCGAATTTGAGATCCGTTAACAACTGTTAGCATAAGATTAATTAATAAGCCTGCTCGTTACGAAATTGTTGCTGTTGCAAGCATTGTTATTGGTACGTTTAAAAAGCTAACCCTACAATAATTACTTGTCACATTCTTTTCTTTTCTTTCTATATGTTATCACCGAGCTAATTATCAAACTACATCTTGCATATCACTGGTGCTATGTTTTACAAAGTGTTTAGTCTGCAACTTTGGTCACTTTGGTGCAATTGTTTAAATTGTGTTTAAACTATTTGTAAAAATCCAATTGAATAAACTGATTGAAATTAAAAAGGGAATTTAGAGTTCCATTTTATCCCGCATGGACTTGGCTGGAGGAGGTGGCGAAGGTTTGCATTCGCACACGGTATTTCGATTTGTGGCTGGTTGAGTGACTAGCTCCATGTCAGATCTGATCTTAACTGGATATCTTAACTTTTTTGACCATTCCTACAAATTAAAAAATCACTTCATTATTATTCTGCAATCAAATAGTAAATGAAAATAATATACTGGTATGCATGCAATAAAGTTGAAGCAGAAAGTAACTAACTTTAAGAACAGTCGAGTGATAACATATCACATCCAGAGGCATTAAATTGTCTTGTGCATATTTTCTGCCGTGTTCACCAATCATTCTGGCTTGCTCATCATGATTCTTTGCCCAAGTTATTTTTTCTATTAAATCCTCCAAATTCCGTTGTACTGGAATGTAATGCCTCCAAGGCTTCAAGTTTTGATAAAAGTACTCCACGTAAGGTGAATCCACTTTTAAAATGACTGAATCTCCTGCCAGTAGGAAGGGGAACCGATAAGCAGCTACAGTACCATCTATGTTCAATTGATACTTGTACTGTAAAAACCCCCAAAAATTGATTAATAATGATAATATTGATAACCATACACTTATAAATCTTAAATACTCCACAAAGGACAACTAACATCAAAAAATCTAAAGAATGATACATGAGGTGCCTTTGGTCCATAAATATCTTCTTTGTCTCGGAAGAAAAAGAAATTTGTAAGGGAAGCATTGATCAGATCTGGATGCTTTTTGGCTAGTGAGATGAGATCAAGTCGCTCCTTCCTGGAATCACGCCCTCTCCAAAACAGCTTTGGTATTTTTTCATCCCATTTCAAGTCAGTGTTGGACTGAACTGTCATCATATCCAGTGATACTCTGTGAAATATATATGCATTCAATACACTCACATCCACACTTTTGAAACTCAAACATCAATTTCTCCAAAAGAGTGCATACCTTCCCATTGCTTCTAAAGAAGCTTCCATAAGTTCATAGGTCGGAAGCACTATGTCAGCCGTTTGGTTAGTTTTACACCATGAGAATATTGGTATCACAGGTTTATCAGATCTACTAGTGTCCACAAGTGGCCAATCTCCAAGATTCATTATAAATTCAACGTCTGGAAGATAGAGTTTCCTGGTAAGTGACGACAGAATGGCATCAGGAAAAATGTGGAAGCCAACGTGTTGACCATAACACTTTCGAAAAATCTATGCAAGGATTGATACGATTTTTTGTGTCAATTATCAGGAGCAAAGAAATTACACCTCATTCTGCTTTCATGGTCAATTTACCTCATTGTTTTTGACAGCGTAGTGGCAAAAGCTGTGTGCGCCCGGATTGTAGAATCGTTCAATGGCTTTATCCAACACTTCATTAAAATTAACATTTTCAAAAGGAGCTAAATCGCTCTCAATTTGAGAATATGATGTAGGACATTTTGCCTTTTCTAGCCAGGTTGACAGGTCATATTTTGGACAATAGCACGGGTCCGGATGAACTGGGGCTGTGCATTAGACAATATGAAAATTCATTTATCTTCCCATTTTCATGACATTTAAAAACATGCAGAACAATAATAATAAACCTTGAATTTTGTAAGGGGATTTGCCAACATGTTTCTTTTGAAACGTGACAATGATTCGAAACCCGGTCAGGCAAGATTGAAATAGTTTGTATCGAACAATAAAGCTTCCATCTTTCCTGTCCAACACTTGTGTCCAGACCTGTCTATCACCACTGCAGTCAATTCGAACTTTAAGAGCATCTTGAATCTGTTCTGTAGTATTTGCTCTGCAAAATACAATTGACAGATATTATACATGATCACTTACAGAAACTGTAACAGTGACAAGCATTCTTAAGGTGACATTCCACAGTTAACAATCAAGTTACATTCAAGAGATCGACTACCTTTGTCCTCCTGGTCCTACCAATTGAACAAAAAAGTATCTTGCAGGTAGAACAATGATATGTGGAGCCAGGCCTGGTCCCCAGACCGTGCTGTTATGGGGTTCAATACCCAAAATAGGCTCCTCTTCAACGCTTCCTTCATTTCTTGGTACAAGTTGGGAGGTAACAAAAGGGATGAAGAACCCAAAGATGTACAGAGAGAATAAGGCAACTGTGGTTCTGTAGTTCAATCATTATGAGATAAGATGGATATGATCATTGACTGATAACACTTGGAATGATATGTATTATGATGTAAAGTTTCTTACAAGCGCATTTTTTAGATTTGTGATTCCATTTGCTTTTCCATGAATGCTCATTACACCCCCAATTATGCTAATATAACGATTTCACATTTCTATTGTACAAGCAACTTACACAAAAGGTCTATGCATTCTTGTTTTGTTTTCTTTCTTGTGCCAAAAACCTAAATAAATTTTGCATGATCACAGTCAAATTTATGTTTATACATGAGCAAACTGACTGAAAGCAGATTGAGTGTAATGATCAATGAACTTTCCATGTTTTGTGCAAGTCTAAAGAGTAAAGCACAAGTAACAACATTATGTACTGGAACGGAAAGAACATTTTTTGCTACATAGTCCCACACTTCTTCTCAGATATTCCATAAGCTCATAATCACCATTCACCGTTTACTACATGTAATTCTCATTATGACTTCTCAAGAAAGGGATACATTCTTGTGTACCAGCAGAATTCCAGATGAACAGTGATCTGGCATGTTACGCTCATTCAGCAGAAAAGAAAGGGTTTTCTTACTTTCTGGGGCATGACCATACAGCTCGTACTGTACCCGATCTTGGCTTTTGGTGTCATTAGCTTTTAGCTGGTGTTTTTGTTGTGTGTAGGTGGTTCCCTTTTACCACTTATACCTCTTACGTAAATCGTGCATCGTTGTTCTTTTTCATGTCATAATATTAACAATTTATCAGGTATTGATTTAGCTTTGGGAAAACCGTGTAATATGAATGCCAAGTTTCATAGCTGCCAGATTAAACTTAAGAATTAATCATTCAATGTGATAAGGTTCTGTTGCAAATAAACTTTGAAAACAAAACTCTCAAATTTGATTTCCATTTGATAGTAACCCCAAAATCATGAACTTCTGAACTTGCATATCCTTTCTTGGCTATTTAATGCACATTTATATTTATTTCACTGAGCACCATCATTCACAAGTTAATGACCACAATGAGCTTGTGAAAATGCCGACTTTCACAATGATGAAAGATTTTAAAGTGTTGCATCGATTGAATCATTGGCATCATCATGCGCACTCGACAGTCTGGTTGATTATACTGGCCGGGTTATTTTTGACATTTCTACTTTAGCCAAAATATTAACTGCTCTTTGAATAATTGTTTGCGTCTATAGCCTACGTGACACAATAAACACATTATCGTCAATACACAATACGCACTGATGATAAGGATAAGCAAATCGAAATAAGCATGTATATAATATGCAATCTCTTTTAAAGACTTGATGATTTTCCCAGATTACTTTTTGTGGAAATATGTTGTAATGTTGGGGAATTTGGAAAAGATAAACAAAAAGTATGAGATGTTTACAGGAAAAATGGATTAATATGTATGTTTGATGTATAGCAGACAGTGACAATAAGTATCATGATGATAGAATGCTGTTATGCTAAAACATCCTGTACTGACGCCACAATAACAGTTACAAAGTAAGCTTTAAAATTAAAAAAAACTGTGCAAATGTAATTGCTTGTAACTTAAAAATAAATATAAGAGGATTCGAAAAATTGAAGTAGCGTCACGAGTCCATTAACTATGATATAAGCTGTAGGTGGTCGAATAAACTGTTCATGAAGTTTGGTCTCAATCAGAAGGAGTTTATCTCTTTTGACATGGTAATTTTAGCTAGGTTATTGTAATTACGTATTAATGCCACTTAAACCACATTGGTAGGGTCAGATGTTAATGTCCACTTCAACCTGTGCACCATTTAACAACAATGGTGACAGTTCGTAGAACATGTCGTTGAGAGAACGATAAGAATAAGTTGTGTGCATGCATAAATTTGATCCACCCAGATTCATTAACGTCATTGTTCCCGAAAACATTATGCAATATATGAGTTGCTCAATTAAATATTATACCAATAACCCATCCAGCTTTTACTGGAATCTTTTGAGACACAATAGGAATGCTTCATTGGCTAACTCCGTTAAAGCACGTGCTACCCCATGGCATTCATACATCATATATGCATTTTCCCGTGAGTTGAAGTCTATGCAAGTAAAAACAAATTACGTGATTTTAGACGCAAACGTTTAGATTGCTGAATGGCTACAATTAAGTGTGCGAGTAAACATTTATCACACAACGGATTGATATAAAATGCCTGGAAGATCAAGACCAGTGGTACATTTCAAGGATTCATTTGATCAACTCAAATACTTCGTGTGTAGCATGATCATTGAGTCAATTTCAGTTGACCTTGCACAAGTGACAATTTTTCAGATGACAGGGTTGACATTTAGGCAAAATAATGATTGCATCAAAGTACACCACACTTGCTGTCCTTGTTGCTGTTCTTGCTATCCAGCTTTGCAGTATAGAAGCTAAGGAGGTGTACTATACACTTGAGGTTTTCTACTTCACAGGCTCCCCGGATGGGGTTTACAGGGATAAAATCCTGGGAATTAATGGAGAATTCCCAGGCCCAACCTTAGAAGCAGAGGTTGGTGACACGCTGGATATAACCGTGATCAATCGAATTCAAGACGGTCAAAATACATCTGTACATTGGCACGGTATCAATCAAAAAGGATCCTTGTTTGAAGATGGAACAAGCATGATAAGTCAATGTCCTATTCCGCCCGGAAGATCGCAAATTTATCGCTTCAATGTTACCCAAGCTGGTACATTCTGGTTAGTACAAATACAGAGATACAAAGAATGAAAGTGGAGAAAGTTTTAAGACAATGTACCAACATTAGTATAATATGCATTTGGATTATTTACTGCAGGTACCATTCTCATGTCAATAGCCAGTACACAGAGGGTATGTTTGGAGCCCTTATTGTGCATGCTAAGCAGGAAGCATACGAATATGATGGCGAAATAACACTTGCCCTTAGTGATTGGTATCACCGTTCAGCTCTAGAGAATGAAGAATGGCATCTGTCACCTCCCAGTCGAGGCGTTCCACCATACCCTGATTCGGCATTAATGAACGGAATCGGCAGATATCCCTGTCCTATTGCAAGCGTGCAAAACAGATCCTGCATAACCGA
The DNA here is from genome assembly GCA_029691765.1 of Entomobrya proxima. Lineage (NCBI taxonomy): Eukaryota > Metazoa > Arthropoda > Collembola > Entomobryomorpha > Entomobryidae > Entomobrya > Entomobrya proxima. The sequence continues at coordinate 31,351,366 of CM056168.1, forward strand.
TAAGCAAATGCGACCATACATTCGAATTCAGCGTGATAAAACATACCGTGTTCGTTTGATAAATGCTGCTGCTGTCGCCATGTTCAACTTTTCAATTGATGGTCACCAGCTGCGTACCATTGAGGTAGATGGAATTGATGTGCAAGGACCAGTTATCGCAGATTATGCATCAATCGCTGCTGGTCAAAGATATTCGTTTCTTTTGCGGTGTGACAAATCAGTCAGAACTGACCAAACATTTTTAATTCGGGCAAACGTGAGAAAAGAATCGTTCATGCTGATTGAAAATGTAAACATCAACAAATATCCTGAAGCGTTGATGGGTGATGTGACGGCAGTCTTAGAGTGCACAAACGAAGAGCTTGGTCATAAATTAAAAAAGCAAGTCGAAATTTCAAAGGAGAAATTTAGTTGTAATGATGTGGTTCCTCCGTTGTCTGACATAAGGGAGAGGGAAATGCTGGACGAAATGCAACTGAGACCGTTGGATGGATCTTCAGCTCCAAGCTACTTTGATGAAGAATTTATACTAAACGTAGATTTTTATGAAGATTTTGAGGATATTCGAAGAGGATCGTTCAACCGTACTCCATTTGTTCTGCCTAATGATAAGCCACTTCTTATGAAGTTAGTTGATGGAGATCCGATACCACCCAGTAGCTTTCCTTTGGATATCGATTATGGCAGTGTAGTACAAATTGTAATCAACAATCCATTTTTTGGTCCTCATCCATTTCATTTGCATGGTAAATGCTGCATTCATTTTTGAAAACCTCAAAAATAACTTCCTCTGCTATTCATATCATTTTAAGACTTTCTCAATTGTGTGCGTAGGTCATCATTTCTGGATACTTGGCACTGGAGCATGGTATGAAGGCGACTACGATCCAGCAAAACATAACCTTACACTAAATGGGGTGAAGCGAGACACAGTGTTGGTTCAAGAACAGTCATGGGCAGTAATAAGATTTGTCGCCGATAGTCCAGGTCTGTGGACTTTCCATTGCCACATAGATTGGCACAACCTTTCTGGAATGGCGTTAGTTTTTATTGAAGGAGCTGACTTAGTGAGGCAGAATGTCAAGATTACAGATGAAGCTTTAAGGGTTTGTCGAATGCACGAGCATTTTAACAGCAGTTCGTCTTCTTTCAGTCAGGCTCAGTCACCTGCACATCTGCATTCTCATTAAATTAAATGAATTGGATCAAACAATCTTAATGTTTCAGTATTTTTGAAATAGTATTATCTTTAATAATTTCAAATCAAAATAAAACGATTCACAGGCATTATTGTTTAAAGCTATACATTTTTATGCCATAATACCTAATTTTTACTCATCTTCATCCATAATCTAATGTTATTTGCGTAATTGATCATATCACATATAATTATTAAGTAACTCAGCTGCAATTAAGTGGCTCAATTAATGAATTGCCGAAAGTGTTGTTTGCAATTATTGCAATAATACTCATGTTTAATACTACTTTCAATCCTCAAATTCAACAAGATAGCGAACAGCAACTTGATCCACGTTGTAAACTATGTACTCATTATAATCAAGACCCCAACCCCACGATTCCTTATAATACTTTTCCTTCTTTTCACCCAACGCGACAGTCCGTCCTACAAAAATGGATTCAATGAATGAATTCAAAGAATAAAATTTACGGTGTTTCCAGCTTTTATGATTAAATGCTTTAGTTTGCTTTTACTGTACAATATATTCTTACCTTTCCATAAAATTGTGGATTCTGGATCTGGTTCATATTTTGAATCGGCAGTTTTCAAGCTATCGTAGCCTGCGGGCATAGGATTTTCACTGGCGTCATACAACTTAACTTCCCAAATCTTACCCAACGCCGCTTCACAAAGAAGCATGTACTTTTTCTTTTCCCCATTTATCTGGCTTGAGTGACAGTAGTGTTGGCTTTTTGCAAACATGTCAGCCAAATACACGCCCTAAATAAAGTTTAATTAAAGTCACTTGTTATAACTAATTTATGGCGATATGAATACATTATATCTAAATAATACATTAAATAAATACATAAGTAAATATATTATTACTCGCCTTTCCAAATAATGCTCCGCTAATTTGTGCACTTAACGGTGCCACCTGCAATCCTTGTTGTAAAATAGACAACATATTGGCAGCGCTAGTTCCATGCCACAGTAGTTGACGATTTTGGATGTTGGTTGCATTGAGTCGAGCATTCACCGAGGGAATATCTACTCGGAAAATTCCATGCACCTTGACATTTTCGCCAGTATTGTGGATGTACTGAAGGATTATATCCGCCTCTTCGTCATCCGCTGAGATTAACCTATCCAGCAACTGGATCTTTGTGCCCAGGCATCTATAAATGTATTCGTAAGGGTTTGTGCTGGTCTGGTGATACTGCGCAGCAAGCAAAAGTGACTTTGCCAATCCCAAATGCAACAGACAACTAATATCAACCATTTTTTGACGAAGTTCATGATCATGAAAAATTGGCTCTAGTTTCTCTGTTGAGTAGCCAAAAACTGGAATGCTAGAATACAACTCTTCGCTAAATTTAACAATTTCATTGATCACTTCTATTTTGTCCATCTCCGTATATTTTCCTGTGTTGTCACTATCCATTTCTTCTTTCTTTTTAATTCTATTGGCAATTGCTTTCAAAAGTTCATCTCCTTTCATCAGTACATCCATCGTTAAGAAGGGCAAACTGTCGTAGTTAGGTTTAGGAGCATTGCGATAGTAAACATTTCTTGTATCATAATTTGACCCAGCATCACGGTGTATCATTGACAGGTTTCTAATCAGGCTTAAGACATTTCTTGGCAAAGTACTTTTTTGGGTCCTCCATGCCTTTTCCAGCTCATCAAAGTCCACCTTTGCTTCTGTCGAATATTTCATTACCCTCAAGTCTTTTTTGACCAAACGGTATTTTGTAGGAATGGGGTTAAAATTTTGGACATCCTCCCAAGCATTTCCACTTTTTGACCGAAAGATTTTGGTAAATTCTTTTATCGCTTCTTCCTCACTGGCAAATGGTGTTTTCTGATACTGACCCTCTGTTCCAACTCTTCCCCATTGCGTGAACAGTAGTATCATTTCCTTTCCTCTTGGCTGCTTCACCAGTTGCATTTTGTAGAAATTATATAGCCCGTACATTCCATAGTTAATATCCACTTTTGTCATTAGACATTCGTATGGAATGTTCTGCTGTGAGTCCATCATAACTTCAGCGTTGTCATTTTCCATACCACAAAGTGGATCGGGCTTGGGTTTCAAGACATCATCCTCACCTCTTTCCCGCAACTTTTCCTTTTCTTTCTCGATAAGTCGGTCAGCCATTTTTTCTGCAGTTGTTGTAAAATCAGTAATGGGAGACAGCACAATGTCCTGCGAAAAATTGGATGGAAAACTAGACAAGTCGTGCCATGCGAGTAAGGCCTTTTTATTTGCTGGCAATGGCACATGCTTGGAAAGTAGCTTTACAATATCACTTCGCTTGTGCTTTATTGCCCGATCCAATGGTGACAATCCATCACCAGATGTGACGCTGATAGCCTTCATTGACTGCAGCATGTCAAAGATTTGCTGAACGTTTTTATAGTAGCAACTTCCTTCTGAAGAGGGTGAAAGTATCAAGTGATCCATTACCGTGTAGCCCTTATTGTCTTTCACTGTCATGTCCACTTTCGTTGATCTTAATTTCGGAAGTGTTTTGCCATCTAGGTCTTTCAGATAGCTGTAATTTACAGGATCAAGTAGCAGCTTTACCATTCGAGTGTCATTCAGTCTGACCGCATGCATTAACGCTGTACGCCCTTCGGAATCCGGAGCGTTAATGTTTACTTCGATGGCTCCAGTTCCTGATTTAATATTTAGCAGCCATTTCACGGTAATGTAACACTGTGCAATCACGGCTGCGATAAGAGGAGTAAATCTTGCACCATTTGACGGGATTATGTTGACAAGTTTTCTGCTGCACCGCACGCCAGCGTAGATTGTAAGTGCAAAGGGGTATTCACAGAGTTGATTGGGATTTGCTCCCGAGGAAATCAATTGTTCCGCAAAACGTTGCAAGGGAGCATTATTCGGAATGGGTTGTTTTGGGTTCCAGAATAAGGCAGTAAATGGAGTTCGTCCAAATAAATCAGGCTTGATCGACACTAGAGTCTTCATTAAATCTGTCTTATTTTGCAATATCATTTCGCATAATTGGTACTGGTGGTTGACAAGAGCGTATATGACTGCCTGTGAGCCAAACTCGTCTAATGCAGTTGGGTCCAATCCGCATTTTCGGAACGTTTCGCAAATTCTTAAAACGAGATCTTCATCTCCACCGGTGTGGTATTTGGCAAGAGTATGAAACAGAGTGCCCGATTCAATGGCAAGTTCCCTTTTTTGTTTAACCTTAAGAGCTAATTTTAAGGCAAGCTTAAGGCGTTTCGTTTTCAAGGCAGTGGAAATTCCAGTGGAAAAGCCAACTCCAGACGACTGAAGCTGTCCTATCATTAAGTACAACATGCCTTGCCAGTCATGTTTGACAACTTGCTCCAAAATAGGATACCTTTCTTGCTCTTCATGGAGCATGTCCTTTTCTTCATCTTCCTGTAGCTTAAAAGTCCACTTCCATGGCTCTCTCTTGGTAGGCATTTTGCGTTTCTGATTGGGACCAGTGATTGTTGCTTCTTCAGTACGCATTTCTTGAATTTTTATGCGGTTATTTATTGTCCTCAGGAAACTAGCATCTTTCTGGTAAAAGTTAAGTGCACAACCTTCGTGCGCGTTTCGTACAGCCAACCCAAAGGGAGTGTTTCCGTTATTGTCACACATGTCAATCTCACCAGCCTTTAGTGTCTGAATCAGGTACGAAGAGCAAATAGTTGCTCCTCGAAAGGCCGAATAATGTAAAGCGGATGAACCGTATACATCTACAGAATGAATTTTGGCAGCAGCACCGGAACTTTTCATTGCTGTCACAATGTGCGACACGAGTTCGATGGGATCAAAGAAAGTGGCGTCAGTGGGGTTGCCAACTTTCACAAAGGCATAGTGGAGAGGTATGCGACCACGATGGTCTTTGATCGTAAGGTCCGCACCAGCAGTAATAAGTACATCCTCTATGTCATAAAACACGTCCGTTTCACTTCCCCTGGCGTTCATGGACAAGTGAAGGGCCGTTCTCCCGTCACAATTTGTAAGATTTGGACTAACGCCAGCATTAAGTACAACACTTACAGCTTCAACCGCGTGTTTTAATGTCGGATTTCGTGAAATGTAATGCAGAATTGAATTTTTTGTCTTAGGATGAATTTCGTGTGCATTTGCTCCTTTTGCAATGAGTTTGGGAATGAGGTAGTACGACTTGGCTTCCTTCATGGCTGACAACAGTGCGAGACCAATTTCGTGCTCTGATTTGCTTTTAAAATTAACGTTTGCCCCGGCGTTGATAAGCTTTTCAGCTGCATCGTGATGACCACCCAGGACGGCAATAACTAATGGCGTTTGTGAATTTTCATCCAATGGGTCTAGAGCTGGCTTGTACTTGAGGATTACATCTAAAATTTCTGATCCTATCGCGAGGTGCAAAGCTGTCAGTGGATTCTTACTTTTTAGTTTTGCATTGATGTCCACTTTGAGTTTCTCAAGGAATGTCTCGACAATTTTTGAAATTTTCAATTTGTATTCTTCGTTTGGTATACTGAACCGTTTGCTTAGGAGTTGTAGAAGTGGAGTGCATCCGGCCTTGTTGTAGGTACTTGCCATTTCAATAAGCGCGGAACAATTATTTTCGCAAAGCTTTTCAAAAATGGAATGGACAACGCTTTCCATTTCTGTGAAATTGTCAATCATGTAATGCAACAGAGTGTTGTCCAGCGTATCCTTTTCAAAGGATATCTGGATACCAAGATCCAGGATTTTTGAAATGAATCTAAAATTTTTGGACGCTGCAGCTGAAAGGATTGGCGAACGTTCTTCCAGGTTTCTTTTAAAAGGATCACAGCCAACTTGAACCAAATACCCTACGCATGTGTCCAGTGATTTGAGTTGCTACATTGATAAACAACGGTTAGAATTGTGCTAGAAGGATTAAACTGGTTTTTAAAATTTTGTTATACCTGCTGGTAATCACTCATATAACTTTGGAATTGTTTAATTGCCATATAATGAAGCTGAAATATAAAGTAAATGATTTTGTTTTATTTGTTCAAATGCATGAAGAAATATGCATTTACCTAATTAATTTTTATACTCACTGCATTGTTTCCTTTAAAATCTTCACAAGTTGGGTCTGCATTGAGATCGTCAATTAGAAATTTTAATCTCGTAATATCCACTCCTGCGTTACAGATTTCAAGGAATAACGTTCGACCTAAAGTTTGTAGAAAATACAGTAAAAGTTAAAAGTGTCATACATTGTACTGTACACTATAAAAACATAAACTAAAGGCTAATGCATATTATACTACCATTATCATCAATGCGAGCATTAACGTCCACTCCCTCTTGCTTCATTAATTCTGTAACGAGACCAGTATGTCCCTTCATGAACGCAATCGCCATCGGTGTCATTTTCCAATGGTTAGACACATTTGGTGGACATCCTGCTTCCAACAGCAGCATTGTGGCAAAATACCATCCGTATGCAGCACTATAATGTAGTAGAGTGTTTCCAGAGCTATCAGTTGCCAAATGATTAACGCCCAGTCGCAGCAAGTAGGAAAGTATGTGAGTGTGGCCATTCATTGTTGCGTGATGTGCCGCAGTTCGTCCTCGTTTATCCTTTGCATCCACTTTTATACCTGAGTCCACTAAAACTTTCACCACATCAAGATGTCCAAACATGGAGGCAATCATAAGAGGAGTAACCCGATCATATTTTGCTGGCGTGGGTCGGTTTGCGTCTGTTCCAGCCTCTAGGAGTAGCTTCACGATCTCAGCGTGCCCCAGTTCGCAAGCCATGTGTAAAGCATTTTGCCCCTTTGTTGTTAGCTTATATTTTAAATCATTTTGCAAAAGCCCAGCCCCTTGCTTTCCCGACTTCCCCTTCGGGAGTTCATCGTCGTCATCAGGAATGCTATTGTTCATCGCATTCTTTTCATCGTGGTCCAAGATGACTTTGACATTGTGAAGCCTGCCAGCAGATACAGCAGCGTGAAGCAAGGTAAATCCATCACCATTTCGCTTTGTGGATGTTACCGCATGCGTTGAAATTCCAAACTGGAGAAGGTACTTTAGCGGTTCAGGACTACAACAGACAGCCGCATAGTGACCTACCGTCCATCCGTGACCATCCGCCAAGTTAAAGTCGGGCATGGATCTCAAAAGAGTGGATAAAATATCCACATTTGGATTAATAGCTGCACAATGGAGTGGGCTAAATCGAGGATCATAGATGCACTTTTTCGTAACGGAGACCGGTTTAAAAGCGGTCAACGAAGCCCCAGTCTTTTTTGTAAGAGCCTCTTCATGAAGAAAGTTGAATCCATAACCCCCCTTTTGGTTGGCCTTAGCTATTGCTTTTCCAACCAATTCATAATGTCCTTTGCGCAAAGGCAAATATATATTGTAGAAATCCCAAGACTGAACTTTCAGTTGCTCCATTAAGAAGTCAATGAAACTTGAAGATGCTCCTGCATTTTTGAAGGAGAAAATGCAGGTTTTAAACGAACCATATAAGTCATTAATTTTATTCCATTAAATATGCGGCTTTGAATTTGCAATTTATACCTTGCCGTAAAGCCGCTGTGACTATCCCGTCGTCACTAAGCGGAAGGCCGGTTGGGAGATGGTATGCAGTTCCCTGGTCATACAGAAAAGCGTTGTTTCCCTCCTTACCTCCTCTGCCAACACTCACTTGCCTCATTGCATGACCAAACATCAAATGGGACCCACGCCCAGTCCCTTCTTGCGACATCATTAAGGTGGGACATGACCCAAACTTTTGCAGTGTCTTCGCTGGAATGTTATGCAGAATTTTAAAAGCCTCTCTATTTTCAGTTTTAATCACATAATCCAACGCAGTTTCCGTATTTTTGAAGCTTCTTCTCATGGACAACGTATAAAGTTTCTCCGGTTGATCATGAATCAACTTTTTGAGTAGTTTCAAATCATTCAATAAAACGGCTCTTATGACAAGTCGCGAGTGTGATAAGGTGGAAATGAAGGGAAGTTCCGCTTTAGATTCAAAAGTCGGGTCTTTTTCATAGTTTGTTAAGAAAGTCTTTGCTTGCAACTTTCCTTTCTTTCCCTTTACTTCTTTCTTAGCTCGTTTTCCATCATTGGCTGTGGATGCATCAGCTACCTGAGCAATTCCTGGGGCATCGTCGGACTTGTGAACTGCCTTTCGTTTCTTTGCAGCAAGCGGTGGGGTTACAGTTGCCTTTATGCTTGCACTACGTGACTTTACAGGCTTCTTACTAGTCTCTCCTTTTCCGGTTGCTTTCTTTGCTTTCCCCGCACTTGTTCGGGTTTTGCTTGTCGCAATGGCGCGAACGACGCTCTTTTTTGCTTTCACCGGTTCCGGGCTTTTTAGCAGGAGCTTCCGCCTAACCGAAGGTTTGGATAATTGACGCTTTCCTTGCAATGCTGCCCCCTTTTGCAATCTTTTTAAAGGCTTTGTGGGAGTATCCGTGACTCTGACGGGCTTTGTCTTTCTCTTCGGAGTTTCGTCAATTTTGGTGGATGTTTTACGTGTTGCAGTTACCAGCATGGCATCGACAGATGCTGGTGATTGGTATGGCAAATGTGTCACCCGAGTTCGTTTGGACACCCTAGTGGGTGGCGGGCTGCCTTTTGTAGATTGCTGCCCATTGGGAATAACATTGTCGGCACCACTACTTCCTCCCAACTTTCTCTTCCTCAAAGAGGTTTTCGTCGATCCAGCTTGCTCCAATGCCCTGGGCTGCTTAGATCGTATTCTTACCATAATGCTTATGGTCTAGTAAGATATTGCTGAGTAAATCAATTACTTGCCTGTGAACATGAAAATGTGTGTTTCATTTCATGCCTCTCCAGTTGCGAATGCGGTGTTCTTTTGAGTTACATTTCATTTTTATAGGAGAAAGTAGGAAGGTATTCATGATCAGGATTTAACACGATAACGATGATGACAAATGCTTCATGATAATAGTCTGTTATATTGCATTGTTTGTTCAAGCATTATGATTCGGTGGAGGCCGAACGACATATAGGTAAGTAGATAAATACAAACTTTCATGAGATATACAAGGTTCGTTCGTAGTCCTTTCATACTGAATAATATAAAGAATATAGAAAGCTTTGAGTGTACAAAAACGGAGAAGTGGCTCCACTCAACTCAATTTGACAATACATTTATTTGCACGAACTACATTGCTCCTATGTTCTATGCCCATTTAATAGTTTGCAAAATTGAAGTAAAAACACATTCTCTGTGTAATTTGCATGTAAGAGCTTACGTTGCGTGAAACTAAAAACGTTAGCTGTTGAAACACGAATGAACAGGAAAAATAGAACGTTACGTATACGTACTAATTGTAATTACTATAATATGTATGCCAATTGCCAGTATGTATCTCTTGCATAGCCTATATTTTGCAGAAAACATTGGCACGTGTTTTACCATTGCCATGCAAAGCATAAGTTTTTATGTCAGTCAGTGCAGAGTATAAAACTTTCTTATGTATGTAGGTAGGAGAGAGATGAGACGGGTGCAAAAGCAATGTGAACATTATCCATACACGTACTTCATAGCAAAAAATCCAATCCAAACGAATCTCAGACTTTACAAACAGTAAAAGGATACGCTCAGAGTAATATCATGTCATGTTTTTGCTAACCTTGAGAAATGCTTGCATGCAAAAGGGTTATTTGAAGGTTTTATGCCTACTATATTGCGATTACTCTAATCTTTAGCATGAAAATGACATTAAAAACACCATCATCACAGATAATATTTACCAAAATATTATGCTAGAGTGTTTGATACTGTCATGATTAAATGATTAATATATAATTAGTTTCGAATTTGTGGACCAAATTGGTTGAGTTTGCTTCTTTAATTAATACTACCTGGAATGGACAAAATAATTTTTCTTGCTTATTGCAGCATTACATGAAAATTTTAATGGATGATACTTATCCTCCCGCAATTTATACATCTTCTATTCTAAACTCTTGCTTGTCAAGCTAAGCCATGTCACTCATTGTTTGGAATGAATAAAATTGTCTAGCGTAAAAATGATTTTACCAGGTCACTTATTTTAATGTTCATTTCAATATAGGGCATATTCCTCTAGTTGGATTTTCCGTGAGTATAATTGTCACACTTCATGTTCATAACCTCGTGAGTATTTGAAAGTGTTCAAAGAACATTTGCGTTTGCAAAACACCTCCTCCTAACAAAACAGGCACTATTGAGCTAGTTGTAACAATCATGAAAAACTTGAAAAAATCAATAATCAATCGAAATCAATAGAATGGCGAATGAAGAAATCGTACAAATATCGAAATGCCCCATGTTATAGGACATACTAAGGGGATAATGTCTATAAAACGTTTCATTCTGTTTATCGACAAGTTGTAGTGAGGGTTTTAATTTTATTGTGATTTTTGAACAAACATAAAACATGGATGATTTATTAAAACATGCCTGAAATCATCAACTCACCATTTTACTGGCTTCCAAAGTTTCAAAATTCAAACTATTGTGTATTCACTTGTAAATCACAATTTTCACTTATGATCGTGTCATGTGCAAATTTTTTACTGCTGTCTCAATTTTAATTGAATTGCAGGTTTAGACAATCAATCATATAACTGTACGAAATAATTCAATCAAAATGATTTGTATTTGTATTGAGCCACACACAATCAGAATCGTTTTGAAATTGACATGCGTAGTAAGATGTTTTAGTTTTTGGTATTTTCACGAATTTCATGTCATGTAAAGTGCTATTGAAGTTGCATAGAGCATACCCCACATGCACTATTGCACTTTATGCAGAATGCAGTGCTGATTTTCTTTATGAATTTATTTGCACTCCGCATTACTTGCACTACACTTTCGACTTGATTTTGCTAACTACAGTGTTTGCAGAAGATTTTCCGGCAAGAAATCTAAATTTCATGTAACTTACTACTCGCAAAAATGAACACGACACAGCTGACGATAGTAAAAGACTTAGAATATAATGGTAATGTAATATGCTATAGACTGTCCTTGAAACCACTAATGCAGAATTGCAGAGTGAGATCATCAAGAGCTTAAAAGCAAGCTTCAACAAAAGCGCAGCGTTGCTTCGCAAGAAATGCTATACGCACTGGATGAATGGAGGCGTTTTCCAGCAAGTCAACAAAAAGTTGGTCAATTTTTTGCATTTTATGCACTGAGCCAACTGTTAAAGTTGGTCATGGGCCATAATAAAAGCATAATGCTATATGTTAACTACGAGGAGATGATCATGACAAGTAGCATCGCATTTTAAACCTCATTATAAATATTCGTGGAAATACGACATTAGTTAATTGGTATTGCATGTTATGATAAATGATCAGAAACATTTCCACACTTCTTGAAAGTACGATTGAGACAATCCCTGTTTTACTTTCCCTTTCTCCGTTCATCACTTGATAGAGAGATCTCATTATGCCCCACTAACACTCTGAGAAATGCACACAGATCAACAGAGACGGATTCACCAAAATATTTACCTTTTCCTTCTTTTCACAATAAACGGGAACATGCACAAGTGAATGCATGTACATCCGTATTCTGAAAGCAGATGAGTCGGTGTTCTTTCATCTTTGGAACACTTCTAAAATGTCTTTACAACTATAAAAGTAGACTTAATGTTTAATTGTCAGTTTCCAAAGTTGGTAACTGTTTAGTTCAAAAAAGCCAAAATAAAATGGTATATAACTGGAAGCCGTGAGAAAACATAACTCTGTCGTTTCTTCCGTCGGCATTACTGCTGACAAATTACTTGAAATTCACAGTGATTGGCATTTGCTGTGATTTTTAATGAATAGTCATCATTTTACTTCTACTACCACCACCATGAGTGAACTGTACATTCCAGTTATAAAACAACAACTCCAGCAGCAAATTGGACCGGAGAAATTCTTGATGTAAGGCTTTTATAATGGACTTGTAGTCATTTGTGTATCATTAAAGTAGACGCAGTTTATTTATGGTTCATGCAATGATTGTATTTTGTTTAGGTACGTTCGGCTGTTGAGGGACTGGTTTGGACAGCGGGTAAGTTATCGTTTTCAGTCGTTCATTGTTCTTTGTTATTAAATAATTAATTAATTTGACGCTTTTTGATTGTAGCTGACAAAAAACCTGTTCGATTATGAAGTTTCCACACTGCTGGAGGGAAACTGCTTGGATCTACACAACCTGTTGGTACGCTCGATATTACAATCGGCAATTGGAAGCAGCTCTGTTGGAATTTCCAGTGCAAATGTTCAGCCATCATTTTCATCAGCGCAGTCAGTTATACCTGTGGTAAATTTCGTTGGAGATGGTCCTGTTTACACGCAACCGATTCCAGATAACACACAATACAATTCAACGGCGAGTGTTGGTAGCCCTTATGTTCTTCCATCTATGCCGGTTGCACTTGTGGAGGAACCATGTGTGCAGGTTCCAGAACCCGAACCTGTGCCTGTACAGGAACCCATTCCGGTTCCTCCAGCAAGGGAAATTGTTGGACCTGTTGAGTTGATGGATGAACAAGTACCTCCAGCAGATTGCGACTGGTTGGTGGAGGCTAAAATAACTTACCCGGCGACGGAGGATAATTTACCTGATAAAACACTCAACTTTAAGGTACATTATTGTTGAGGCATTATAATTGATGCTACCAGCTTATAATGAAATGTATGTCGATAAACTAAACTTATTTTATCAACATTTAGAACCGGTTTCCTCCATGGTTTGCCCACGACTTTCAAAGGGTCAATACGAAAACCTATAATAATAATGTTAACGTTGTTGGAAATGTGACCCACGTGTTTCAGATTATGAAAGGTAGTATTTTAAACTGCGACTAGCACATAAGGGATATCATTTTAATGTTCTACAAGTTCACTTTATTACTTCAAATTGTAGATATACTGGAAAGAAAGCCACATTTGAAGCCGCATTTTGTTATACCAAATGACAAGAAAGCACCTTATCTAACGGCGGGTTGCAGTCTTTATGGTCGTATTTTGATTAAGGCGTGGAATAGTAATATTCAAAATGCAAACCTTCTGGTCACGGAGTATGCAGTAAATGCTGTCAAAGTATGTGCTGTTAAAAACTGCAACAAACTTAATATCTCTTTAAATCATGATGAAGTTGTATCAAAGTTGATAATAATATTGTATGATTGATTACAGGAGCACATAAAGGGAATCATTATAAAAATTTTACAACAACGGCGTCCGTTTAGAATGCGTGATAAACGTATTTTGCACTCAATTGGAGTTCCATATCCAAACCCGTACCTGCGACAAGGATACCACATGTACGATGAAGCGTATGGGTGAGTTTATTGCACATTAATAATCCATTCGTCTTACTCAATCACAATATATTAATTCTTATTAATGGGATTTAAAATCTAGATCTGACACCACAAAGATGGCAGACGTAGTAATGCAGGTTCCAGCCCCGTTTCCAACTTTAGAAGAAAAGGAAAGGCTGGCAGCCCTGCAAGTCGCAGCTGGCTATCCCTCTATAGATTCCCAATATATTACCGCGAAAGGAACCATGATGGACTTTTTTAACGCTTTAAATGTAACGTAGTTTTCCCCTATTGAATCTATTATATATAATTTTAGCTAAATAATCATAATACCTCATTTGCTTTATTCTCCAGCAAAATCCTGGTATGATTCCCAACAACCGATCCCGATTCAAGTTGATGGATGCCATACTTCGTAACAACAAAGGATTCGCTGGATCTCAGAACGCGCAATACCCATGTCCTGATGAAGACGAAGATGATATACTTAATCCTTCCCCGCTGCTTCCATTAGCATCATATTAAAAAAGTCAAATAAATATTATTATTTTAGTCTTGAGAGATTATCTATCACCTTACCGTACAAAGTATTGTTACAAAAATTATGTTTAGATCGCATTATCTTGTTTTGATACAAAAATTATCATACAGACATTCTATTTCGTATTAAATGTCGAAAAATCTAATAATAACCCCATTAAAAAATACATGGCATTTCTTGTATTAAATTCATTTTACTATGAGTCATTCATCACTTTTCACAGTTTTGTCATATAATTAACGACGAAAGACAAACCGATTTAACTAAACCTACAATTAAATACTTTGCATTGCAAAATTCATTTTCGATTGTCATCTTGAACTTCCGATCGCCGGAAGGACTCATACTCGAGCAGTGGACCCGTGCAAGCTGAGTACCGAAAACTTAATATGCAGACATGTGCATGCATAGAGAGATGGGTGTTTTGAGACGGGTAGTCATTCAGTGTTTACCTTTCATGCTTTTTTGTATCTCACGTGCGGAAAACTGCTGTTTGCACATTTTAATGCAGCGTCCACTGATTCAATTAGTTTTACTGTGTTTGAGTGCTTTTAAAAGACTGAGAAACGTTTAATTTTGAGAGAGGTTTGAGGCTCCGAGAAAGAGCGAGTCAGATTTAGTGTGCATTATTGCTGCACAGGTTGTAAAGGTCGACGGGTTCTGCGTGACAAGTCCGGCAATCCGGGATTGGAAACGGTTCTTCCGCTGTTTTCTAAGGAATCGTTTGGAAACGTGTTAATTTTGTGGGAAGACGCCAGTTAATTTACAGGAAGATGGCGGATGAAGATGATATTTTTGGTGAAGCCTTCGACGTTTTTGATAAAGCAAGTGGAGGGGTTGGGAGTGGTGCCTCGAAATCTACAAAGAAAACTGATTTCAGTGACAGCGGCTCAGGGTCGGAGGATGAAGATGAGCTACAAATGTATGAATTGTGACTATGCTTTTTATTATTTAATCATCAAGGTACAAGCAACATTTTGTAAGTGTTTTTAACATAACCTTGCAGGGTTTCCGGAGCAGACGTTTCCAAACCGGAAGACGTCACTGCTGAGGCTAAACCATCTTCGGAAGCGGAAGACAAACCGGAAATTGAAGAGATAACTGAAGAGGGTGAAGACATTCAAAACAGTGAAAAGACCAATTCGACGGAAGAAAGAAAATCAGTGAAGCGACCGATTGATGACAGTGTGGAAGCAAAGGACGCAGAGAAAGATGAAAGTAAATGAAATGACACCTTCTTTACTTTTTCGTTTGCATCATGACAGATTCGTAAAAAGTACGAGTTCAATAGTTGTCAGTTTTATAAATTCGGGGTTTTACAATTTTATAAAGGTGCCGTTGAAGATGCGAGACCAGCAAAAGTTTTGAAGGAAGAAGAAGCAATGGAAGAAGCGAACGATGATGACGAGGATGGGAGTAATAATAAGCGTTCAGCCGCCGACATTGCAGCATTGCAGCGTTTTCTTCCTCAAGTGGAAATAAAAACTCTGGAGACAGCGGAAGGTGGAGGCTGTTCACATGTTGTGGCAATCCCTTCGAATGCTTATTATATTCCCCTTCATCCAATTGAAAAACCAGTAAAGACATGGCCATTTAAGTTGGACACGTTTCAAGATCGAGCCATTACGTGTGTGGATAATTATCAGTCAGTTTTGGTTTCTGCTCATACTTCGGCTGGAAAGACAGTTGTTGCAGAGTGAGTTATCCATGCAATAAGGCATATTTTAATGGAAGCCAGACTATTTGCCGTCTTAACTATTTAACTTCAATGAATTTTAATTTATTGGTTAACATCAGGTATGCCATCGCCAAAGGCTTAAAGGATAATCAACGAGTAATTTATACCACGCCCATCAAGGCATTGAGCAATCAAAAGTATCGCGAGTTCTACGAACAATTTAAGGATGTGGGACTAATTACTGGGGATGTAACCATCAGTCCATCTGCGAGTTGTCTGATCATGACCACTGAAGTAAGTAAAGAATGAAACTGCTAATTGGCAATTATTTTTGAAGTTGTTATTTACGGATATTTTGTATTGACAGATTCTACGTAATATGTTGTATCGAGGGTCGGAAATTATGCGTGAAGTTGGATGGGTTATATTTGACGAAATTCATTACATGCGTGACAAAGAGAGGGGAGTTGTGTGGGAGGAAACGATTATCTTGTTGCCCCAAAAGACCCATTACGTCTTCTTGTCAGCCACTATTCCAAATGCAATGCAATTTGCGGAGTGGATTTGTTATTTGCACAAGCAACCCTGCAACGTTATACATACGGATTATCGCCCCACTCCTCTACATCATTACTTGTATCCTGTTGGGGGTGATGGAATACATTTAGTTGTAGACGAGACTGTAATAAATGCACAATATTTTCAATTTTACTGCAATCGGTTAAAAGCATGAAGCATCAATTTGAATGTTAATTACTTTGCAGGGAACTTTTCGTGAGGATGGATTTAATACGGCGGTGTCAATGCTACAACCCTCTGGACCAGAAGGAGGCGGTCGTGGTGGTGGAGGCCGAGGTAATAGGATGGGAGGTGGTGGAAAAAAAGGTGAACAACCTTGTCATAAAGTTATTAAAATGGCCATGGAGCATGATTTGGCTCCGGTCATCGTGTTCAGCTTTAGTAAAAAGGATTGTGAAACGTATGCCCTACAACTGTCTAAAATGGACTTTAACACTGGTAAAGAAGTTTTATAAATATCGTAATCATCCAAGTTATATCCAATTTCTCAGATATATATTCAGTTCTTGTTTTACAATAATTGTTTTTAGCGGAAGACAAACAATTGGTTGAAGAAGTTTTTGTCAATGCGATAGATGTTCTCAGTAAAGAAGATCAAAAGCTTCCACAGGTTGAGAATCTATTGCCATTGCTAAAACGAGGAATCGGTATTCACCACGGAGGTAAAGTAAAATAAGTGAACACAATTTTTATTTTTATCAGTATGATTTCATATTGGTTTAATTTTTATCTTTATTGATTTTTCGGGGTAGGTTTACTTCCTTTGCTGAAAGAGACAATAGAAATATTGTTCTCGGAAGGTCTTATCAAAGTACTATTTGCAACGGAAACTTTTGCAATGGGTCTCAACATGCCTGCTCGAACCGTTCTGTTTACGAATGTAAGGAAGTACGATGGGAAGACGTATAGATGGGTAAGTACTTTTAAAGCACGATGTTATTTCACAAGCATGCTGGTCATTATCATTATATTATCTTATTATTTACAGATTACGTCTGGCGAATATATTCAAATGTCAGGAAGAGCTGGTCGTCGTGGTCTTGATGACAAGGGTGTATCAATTGTTATGATCGATGAAAAAATTAGTCCAAGCGTGGGCAGGGCGCTTTTTAAGGGTGCCGCCGATCCAATAAATTCAGCTTTCCATTTGACGTACAACATGGTGTTGAATTTAATGAGAGTAGAAGAAATCAATCCTGAATATATGATGGAAAGAAGTTTCTTCCAGTTTCAGAACTATGCCACAATTCCCGACATTTGTCAAAGTAATATATATTAAGTTCTAAGGGAGGTTATAGAAATAGAATTCAAAGCTCAGCATAAAACATTTTTGTTGTTGTATTGTAGAATTGGTGGAAGCAGAAAAGCAGTATGAGGAATTAAAGGTTCCTAGAGAAGAAGAAATAGCATCATACTATGATTTAAGAAAACAGTTGTCTACTTTTGCTGCCGAGTTCAGGGCGTTCATAACGAAACCCAAGTATATTGTTCCATTTTTACAACCCGGTAGATTGATGCAGGTAAGCTTTTGTTTTTAATAGATGCGCCAGATCGCGAGTGTGATTGATATTGTTCTTACGACTGTTTTTTATTGAATTAAGATTAAGCAGGGAGACTTGGATTTTGGATGGGGGGCGGTCGTTAACTTCATGCGCAAAGAAAATCCTCAAAACAACCCCATGAACAGTACTCCAGTATACGTGATCGACATTTTACTTCATCTTTCCACTGAGAGTGCAAGCGTAAGTTGAAAATTGAGCAAAATACAAGTTTTACAAATCTTTCTTTATATTATTTTTGTTTATCTACGGTGATTTCAGGCATCTTCAACTTCAGAAATCAAACCACCGCCTAAAGGTGATCCCGGGGAAATGAAGGTTATCCCGATCTCACTAAATGTAGTACAAAAAGTTAGTCAAGTACGACTTTACTTGTCTAATGACCTGAGACCTCGGGAAAATCGAATGTCGGTGTTGAAAAGTATACAGGAAGTTAAAAAAAGATTTCCTGGAACTCTTCCTTTGCTTGACCCTATCAAAGATATGAAGATTAAGGACAGGACTTTTGATGAGCTTGTGAAAAACATCAAAAAATTTGAACAGAGAATGGAATCACATCCTTTACACAAGGATAGTGAATTACAGAGTCTTTTTGAAGTTTACGAAAAGAAAGTTGCTGTAAGTACCCTTATTTACGTCTACTACTGTATTTACTTTAAATTTGTTGAACATGAACTCTAACATTTATACATTTGCCAGCTTCATCAACAAGTAACTACTGCTAAGGCTGATTTACGGAAGGCAAAGTCACTGCTGCAGATGGACGAACTGAAATGTCGAAAGCGAGTGTTGCGAAGGTTGGGGTATGCGTCTGCGGATGACGTAATAGAGATCAAAGGCAGAGTAGCGTGTGAAGTGACGAGTGGGGACGAATTACTCCTAACTGAAATGATATTCAATGGAATGTTTATCGATTTGGATGTTCCCAGAGCAGTTGCCCTGCTCAGTTGTGTTGTGTGTGACGAACGGAGTAATCAAGTTCCTAAATTATCAGAGGAACTTTCAGGGGCTCTGAAAATGATGCAGGTTAGATTTATATTTTTTAGATTTGGGTATCATTTTTTTTGTGGGGACCTAATGGTCGGGTATATTGTTTGCTTATAGGACATTGCCAGACAGATTGCTAAAGTAAGCAAGGAGTCCAAGTTAGAAATTAATGAGGATGACTATGTCGACCAGTTTAAGCCTTATCTTATGGATGTCGTACATGAGTGGTGCAAAGGAGCAACTTTTTCGCAACTATGTGAAATGACGGATATATTTGAAGGTTGGTATAATATTACAATTATTGTTTACCCTATAGAATCCTGTAAATTAATGTAATTTGTATATGACAGGTGGTATAATACGTTGCATGAGAAGACTGGAAGAGCTCCTACGTCAAATGTCATTGGCAGCCAAAGTCATTGGGAATAAAGAATTGGAAGAGAAGTTTAATGAGGGGGTCAAATTGATCAAAAGGGATATCGTATTTGCGGCGAGTTTATACTTGTAAACTTAAACTATGTTAACTAAGTTGTTTGTAATTCCAAACTACCATTTTTCTTGTAAATTGTAAGCTATATTTGTATACTAATAACAAGTTTATTGGACCAAAATTTGACTCTTTTTGCAATGGATTTTATTATTGTATTTTTGTCAGTAAAAATATCAAACTACTAAATGATCAATCTTAACGTAACATATTATTATATGACTCATTGCGATTCAGTTTTATGAACTACGGGCACAGGATCTGTGAGGGTAACATCCTTTGCTTTTCTGTTAATACCAACTGTGCTTTTCTGTAATAAATTGGGACTAAAAAAGGCAGGTCGTTCCTTGGGAATTTCCACAATCAACTTGTTCGTAAAGTTCGGTGATGACAAGTCAGTGCTTTCACTTTTTGCCGTATCAGACTCGTATAAAACGACAACATCTTTATCCATGGCCGAATCTCCGAATTTTGACTGAATGGATTCTCGGATAGCTTTAGTTTCTTCCATATTCTTTTCATAGCAATTTCCTGCAAAACAAAAGTATTAGGATTCTTAATAAAAGCTCTACTTTTGCAGATTCAATTAATGGTTTCCTGCTTACTGCAAAGGTGCTTTGCTTGGTAATGATGTCCACAGTTGTCACAAATCAGCAAATTATACTTTGGTATGAGCATTTTCCAAGTCCACTCTTTGGAACCGAAACGTTTTGATAGACGCTTCTCAACAGTACGCCGGCGTTTTGGCACTCCCCACAGAAATCCCTCCGACTTTTTGTCCACCATTTGTTGTTCTGAAGTAGGGCTTGGAAAGGGTAATGAGGGAGCTGCCTGTCCAGCAATGGCCAATCCAGGTGGAAATCCTACATAATATATAATGACCAACAAAAACTGCATAATAAGTCGAACACAGTAATTAAGCCTAGTAAAATACTTACCACCATTGGAAAATGGATTAAATAGTTCTGTCCATTTCTTCAGTCCTTTCAACGAATCCTGCGCTGATAATCGCAGGGCAAAAAGCAGCCCCTTCATCTTTTCAACTAATTGGCCAACAAGTCAACTAATTTTTAGAAATGTGTATGTATTCAAATACTTAACAACTTTTCTGATTATCATCAGAACATCGTTTCTCAGAAAATTTGGCTAAGCAGAAATACAGTCTGTGGGCTTTCCTTGCCCCTGTAATAGCAGATCTGAGAGGGCGGCTGTAAATTTGCCCTGATTCTGTGCACATGCACACATGTTTTCTAGACAAACTTCACATGCATCTGCACATGCACATCATAATATTTACTTGTGAATTGCCAACATGCACAACAAGGTGATTTTTATAAAGACTGACGATAACTAATAAGTTGATTGATAAAAATGACAATTCTGCTTAATCAGTTAATGTGTTATGTTAAGTTATCTTTTTAATCAGAGTTAAATGTGTAGTTAAAAAGGGGTTCAGTTGACAGTATGACGATAATGAACTCAAGCATTATCCCCAGTGCACTAACAAGTGAGCCCACTTTGGCGAAGGAGGTGCTCGAGGAGTATGTCAATCTGGGAGCCCTGAAAAGGGTAGATAATCATAAGGAGCATTATGCCGTGCAGCCATGCTGGATTCAGGATCCTGCCCGGGGAGTTCTAGAGGAAATCAATAGAAACGTGCTTGGACGTTGGAGCAAGAAGTAAGTTTGTGAAAATGGAAGGATAAAACTGAATGGCTAAAGCAAGGATAGTCTTATATCAAATTCATGACTAATTTTGTGGTGTTGTTGATTTTGTTATAGATTGGAAGGTTATGTGGTTGCTGTTAAAAATTTAAGAAATTATGACAACTCTGCGGGGATGAATGAAGACCACAGGTGGTTGCATGTGGATATTGTGGCTACTTATTATACCTTTTGTCCAGAAGAGGGTCAGAGACTAAAAGGTATTGAATTTTGAGCCAAGCTGTATCACGGAATAGAGTGATTCTTTCCTTGTTTGATTTAGAAACTAATGCTGCATCTATTTTCAGGTGTAATTAAGAAGGTGGGTAACAGAGCAGCGAGTGTTCTAGTATTTGATGTGTTCCCTGTCACTGTGTTTGCCACGGATGAAGAAGTAAGTACAGCTTCGCTTTTGGCTATATTCATTTTGAGATAGATCCTGGGCAAGATTTAATGCTTAAAATCTATTTCAGATGAAACATACTGGAACGAGTACGTGGAAAGTTGGAGATGACATCCGATTTGAGATTTATGCAATAGTTCACAGAAGAAAAGGTCCCATCCTGCGAGCAAAGAGTTTGTTAAACTTCAATAGTGCTTGTGCTTCCAGCAGCCAGCGGCATTTGAAATTTGGAGAGGATGAGTGGCAAAACGACGCAATAATTAATGGTACAGATAGTTCGCACAATGAATCCGGGGATTTGAATGAATCTGTCAAAAGGGAGAAAAAGAAGAAGAAAAAGAAAAGGATAAAGATGGAGCAAGAAGAGGATCATGACGATATGGATGTTTCACAAGACAATGAGTTTTTAGAGCAAGATCACAGAGTAGAACTCGAAGAGGAAACTCCCTCCAAGAAAAAGAAAAAGAAGAAAAAATCCTCCTACAACGAATAAGTTTTGAATGTGGTGTTTTTAGAGTAAAATAAATTCGCATTTAAATGATTTTTTGTTCGTCCAAGTTTATTTTATACGTAATAAAATAAAAAGTAAACATCACAGGTACACACACTTTTCGCTCCTTTCATAAAACTAGTATTTTATCAGATGAATATATATACGCTGTCGCTTTGCGTTAAGCTAAACTACTGTATATAAATTGCAATAGTACAAATATAAATGCAAACACACGTATAATATAAATTACCTATTTTCCATTTGAACTTTGAAATTAGGAAATCAACAACTTTCAAATCGTTGAGTATTATTATTCAGACGATAATTGATAGACGTAGCATTCTGTTCTATGTTCTATATAAATACTTTTTCTGTAACTAAAATTAAAAATAACAATGACATATTTTAGTAATTCTAGTCTTATAATCTTGCATAGAGGTACTCTTAAGTCATTATCACTTAAGGACTATGCCAATCTGAACCGAAGCCACAGGCTGAATCAGAGTCTGAATCGGATTCTTTAATTGTAGGAGAGCCTCCATTGACTCTACGTGTTTTCTTTTTTCGTGCTGAATTACTGTTACTATTTGGAATCGATGGAGGTGGCATCATTTGCTTGTCCTTATCCCCGTTCTGTATCAAAATAATGGTCAAAGATTTAGGCTACAAACTTCTACAAATCCATGCAACTTTCAAGTGTCAACCATATAAAGATATATAGTCACGTCTATTCTTACCACTTCAGCTTCAGGTAAATTATCTGCGGATCCCCAGTTTTTATGAACTACTCTATCCACTCCTGTAGATGACGTTGATTTTCCTAGTAGATATCCAAACGCCTCTCTCGTGCTTTTTACTTTAACATTTAGCGAACCAATTCTTAAGAAACTAGAATCTCTATCTCGTTGCATTTCCGTACTCCGTCGTTTCTCCTTAATTTCTGCGAGGAAACAATATATAATCCATTGTACCTTGCCGTGTTGTTATTTTGGTGCTTCAATGATTAATTTTCATATGTAATTGTGATTGGCAGTGATATTTTTGCATCGCATGAAAGCATACTGAAGCGATAAGTTTTCTCCATTTGTGTGAAGTAAGTTTGTCCCTTACCAGAAAGGGGGATAAGTGTGTATTTTCCGTCACCATCATCATGTATGCATTTTTACACCGGCACCCCGATGTAGATCCCAGAACCTCGGGTTTTTAGAGTCTACAGCAATATTTTTACAAGTGAGCAATAACTTAGCAGCGCACTGAAGATTGGTGAAAGCATTCAACTCAAAATATTATCGATTTTTAACTATTAAACAGCATCAGCTATGCCACTTTTTCCAATGTTGCAGAGTCATACGCATGCAAAAAGTTCAAAAATTCATTATTGTTATCAAGCCGTCATGCAAAAATAGTGTAGTGTGCAAAAGTTGAGTGCATGCAATTAAAAGAAAAGCGAAGGATTTCATATTATTATATTATGTCATATCATACGATTCATGTAAATATTAAATAGTCAAGAGAGTCATCAGTAAAACGTCAAACGTGCTTTGTGTGAATAAAAATGCATGCTGCAAAAGACAATAGAAAAGTACTACTTTATTAAGATTCATGCATAAAAAACTAAAGAATATCATTAAATAACACATGTAATATATGTAGCAATGCAAACTGTCAGCAGCTTAATAATCATCAGTGGTATTTTAAAGAAAATATAATGTTTCAATTTATTTCATAAATAACAAAATAACAGCACATGCATGCTGAATTTACTTAACTATCTCTAAATATGTAGCAAAACTGCATGAAAAAATGTGAAGAAGCGAGTCATTACTTAAACAGCGATTTATAAGCATCTCAATTAAACACAACCTGTATGTTTCTAGCTGCATTTAACTTTGTACTTATCATAACGGGGCAAAATGACACCCGTGCATTGGTAACATGACATCCTACAAGTACTGCAAACTTTATTAAGTTTAGCTGATGGCACTTTGGTCAGTAATCAACTTTTTATGTGCACATCATGAGGAGAAATTCCATCAGTATGATCTGTTTGAACTAGGTTCTAAGTTCTTATGATTCTACTGTCGCAGTGTTTTCATCTATTCCTTTCGAAACATTCTTATTCTTTTTAGGTACAGCATTATTCATAAGATAATTTAAACCCTGTCTTATACTCCGCCTTCCTGATGTCCCTCCCATAAAGTTGGATGCACTTTGTGCAATTCCAGGCTTTGGCCCTTTTAAATTCGAGTTACTACGCTGAACTTCTGGTTTCGATGAGCTATCTATATTATTGGCACTAGCTGCTTTTCTTGTTTCAGGAAATACAAAAATGCTATTTATATTTTTTCCTATAAACGAGTTCCTTTTCTGCAGTTTACTGACTATGGGGGAAACGGAAAGAAGCTGCACCGATCTGTTTGGTGTGACGGAGGCAGAGGATTCGCGTCGAGAAATAGGGGTCGAGGGAATGTTAGGAGTTGTCGAAGCTGAGTTAGAATTGCAAGTAGGAAGAGAAACAAACTCTAGAGGAATGGAGCCAGAGCTCCTTCTTCGTATGTTAGGGGGATAGATACTTGAAGCAGAAGAAAAGTGGCGACGAATGCGAGTGCCAGGCACGGAAGAAGGATCGGGACTTAGTAGTAACTCACTTTTGAACGTGTCCATTGATACTGAGGTATCTTGCCGAACCAAGTATTGCATGGGCTTCTTTCCACTGTGGTCTCTTATATTGACATCTGCGTCTGTAACAGGTTGAATTTATTCCAAAAACATTAGACATCGTGATATCTGAGATCTTTGAAAGCCTTTAATAGGAGCCATTTCTTACTGTACGCTTTCACCAGCAAGTCGTAAACCTCTTGCCGAGAAAATTGGGCTGCTAGATGAAGAGGGGTGTATCCACCATTTGATTTGGCATTTACGTCGCATTGGTAAGCACCCGCTAATAATTTGACCAACTCAACATGTCCCTTCTTGGCGGCCCAGTGCAAGCAAGTCTGTATAAACATATAAGATTATCAATACATTAGTACTATTGGAGGAATCAGAGTGGTATTTAAGTTATAATCAAACGATGTTGCCACTTACATACTGTATAGGATCATCCAACAGAAAACCAAATATGTGTAAATAAAAATAATAAAATATTAATTTAATGTATTGTGGTAGGCATTATATTTTGCTATTTTTAAATATGGTATCGTTAAAAGCATCGCATTCACTTACGCCCTGAATAATGAATCATTTTGGGTAGAAAAGCAGTAACGGACATGAAAAACAAAATAACGCATTTTATTCATAATTCTGTCTTATTCAAATGAGTTTTTTAGACAAATGCAAAAATATAATTTTATCTTACGTTCATATCCCGTCGTCTGACTAGAGAAGGATTTTCTTGAGCCAACTTATTCAAAGTGTGATAATCACATTGTGCCGACTTGAGCATCCATTCCTTAGCTCGTGGCTCTAACTGCGTATGAGAAAACCCATATCCATATCCATACTATTTTCAGTACATCAGTCAATTTCGATTAGTTTTGAAGATGCGGACCCACATAACCACCACACGTAAACCAACACCACAACCAGTACACAGCAAACAAAAAGCAAGAAAACAAAATACACCAACGAAAATTAATAATTGATTTTGCATACATATAAAAATCAACCCAGATATTAACCAGAAGCTATACAACAATCTAAAAGACTACACCAAAAAATTGACAACTCCTTCTAGATATTTGTAGACATGACACATGCCAGAAAAAGTAATACATTCTTTGAGTGCACTCGAACAACTAAAACTAATCTCTTTACTTTCCATACGCCCACGCATTTTGACTCTCACAACAAACTCACCACTGCACTGCATTATAAGGATTAAGATTTTCCTTTAGAATTAGTAATGCGTTCTGTAATTGAATACGATTGGAAATAATGTTAAGTTATTGGTAAGGATTGAAAGCAAGTTTTATCTGTTAAAATAATAACAATGTAATGTTTGCATGCTAAAAATCCCAACAACCCAAGTTTTATCAAATCATTTAAATTGAAAACCTTATACTAGCAATCTCTTTATGTTACCAAAACTTACCGAAGACAATGATGCCGTATCAAAATCGACAGATTCGTGCTAGATAAAAAATAATAAAATGAGTTAAATTATTAAACAAGCCTTTTCCAGAAGAGAATATTTACTTGTTTCCTGAAAATATTTTCTTGTGCAAAAGTATGTGGTTTTAGTATATACCTTTGCTGCTATTTCCCGTTTATTTCGATTCGACGGCATCTTGCTAGCAGCTAGCTCACTTTCTGAAGCGATTCTATTAAACTTTTGCATGCGCTCCTTCACACTGATCTTTTGCTCAGTTTCGGAATCCCCATTTTGCATATTATCATTTGGGCCATCACTGCTGGCACTGCTACCCTCGAAATTGCCGTTGGTCCCATTCCCGTTCACAAGATTAATGTTTTCTTTCTCATGATCGTTTTCCATTCCTGTCCGTGAGTAATACATTTTATTGAATTATTAATGCTAGCAGGAAAATGAAACGACAGATTATATGAAATCATGGAATTTGATTTATATGCCCTGTGTGTAACAATCTTGTGCAAATTTACACTATACGCGAGTTATAATGATGACGAGCAAGGAAAGCTATTTTTATGAAGTAAAAAAAGCGTAATGGAGCAGTATTATTATTAATAAATTATGATTGCAGCTTTAAAGCGGTTTGCCTGCTTCTGTAAAACACGATAAACTGTTGTAAACTCAAAAGCAGGAACAGATCTGGTGGAATTCTTTTCCTTAGTTGCACTCTTTTTATTACTTAGTTGCGACAGACAGCGAGAACCACAATTTTGTGGTTTTGCGTCTTTCTCATTTCAAGATTTGTTTGCAGTTAGTGGGTAAAGAGATATATAATGCAAAAAAATTTCACATTACCTCCATTTATTCCAGTGCCAAGACCCGAAGCTACATTGCCGTTAGTCACGTCCATGTTGCGTCTGTTACTGTGTCGATTTCCCCCAAAGTTCGTAGCACCAGAAGAAGGTGGAGGATTTTTCAGGCTAGACGAACCCGAACCTGATGCTCCACTAACAGCACTTGGCGACCTCTCAACACCTCGTTTATGACGAGGAGGGACAGGCGGAGGTGGAGCTCCTGGCACTTGCTCAGAATTTCCAGGAATGTCAACGGGATAATCCAACTGTTGTCGAGGATCAGTTTGCTGCTGATGTAGCAGTGGAACAGATCCTTGTGCTGCAGGTAGACCACTACTGACTGGAATGGAAAAAAATTGGTTCGAAATCTAGGATAAGTTAATGTGGTACCCAATTATACTGTAGCTCAGAGTCTACCAATAATAGCATTTTGCATAATAATTAATTAGTGCCAATTAGGTAGTCAGCAGAATGAACTGCTGCGTGCTGCGTTTTAAGCCTATAAATGGCAAACTGCAAAAGGCAAAGCTTCACAGACGACACATCGTGCAATTGGGACAGAGATTTGAGGTACCTATATAGAAACTGCGAATATTCGCTATAAAGAACATCCAGCCAGGCTGACAAATTGGCTTATGCATTCCAGCATTCCTCATAAATTCAAATGAATGACTTCTGACTAAGCTACGAAGGTTATCAGCATCAGAACACAAATTGATGTTTACATGAACATCCATATGAGTACGTAAAATTCATAATATTTTGCCTTTGAGTAAATATTAGCAATGTTTCTTGATGGATTCATATAAATTACAACGTCATCAGTCAAACAACATTATAATTTCAAGTGAAAAAGGCTGAGCCATTTTGTGCAAGTATATAACATTAAAATTACATGAATTACATGCAGCATTCACCAAATCTCCAGACGTACATTTCATTTTAGCATTGATTTACTAGTATTATTCATGCCAGGAATAAAATCCGCTTTGCTTTGGATTCGTAAAATCGGTTTCACATATAAATAGACCACATGTATGTCAGTTAATGGAAAGTTAAATCACGTTAGAGTATGTAGTATGTGCCTATTGTCACGCGTTATTCATAATTGAACCAGCGGACAGTAAACATACTTTCCTTTTCTTGAAAGATTTCTTGGTTCTGGTCTTTACAGTATTGTAAAGTTAAAAAATAAAATGGCACTAATCCTGATTCTGTAAGCAAACTATAAGCTATCACCATTATAATCAAAGGCTACAAGTGTTTTTGCTAGATCGAGTTATTATTAGCAATCACGTAATTTCATTCGCGAATTCCGCGTACAATCCCTGTTGTTCAGTCTATCATTGAGTGTTCGCAACCTTGCAAATTTGAAGCATAACTTTGTTGTTTACCTGCACACGTCCATGCAGTTTAGTACATTCAAGATAATAATGTACTAGTACTCTACTAGGTAGTTGTAGTATTTGAGAAGCACTACTCTGCAATAAACTTAAGCAACAAATTGCCACAGGGTGGTGAGTGTGCTACTTAATAAACGACTTATTATTTGAATTTGCATGCTTATTGATTTTGGACGGAATGAAATTCTACTTGGAACATCCGTGATAATTGTTCTGTAAAGCCAAGCATGATGTTGATTTGATTATACAGCCTGCCAACAACAAGACAATTCTTTCTTGACTCTCTTAACTGTCAGTTAAACATGAAGAAAGTGGTGGTGACTGAAGACTGGGCATTCTGTTGATACTAACTGTCACACAAGAAACGAACCAGGAAAATGTGTAGGGTGGTCATTAAACGTCAAGAGGAAGGTGGAGTAACAAGCTTCTATTTAATTGCATATCATCAGTTTCATATATAACATCAAAGTGGTAAAAGTATTTAAATGCAAAGCATTTCAGTGTTGTGTTCATTTTAAATTCACTTCACTATTCATTAAGATCTTCACAAGTAACTCACGCAATAGAGCTAGCTGCTTTGTTGAAAAGATTTATACTTACAACTGACTGTTTACAAAACTGCATAATAAACCATTTCAGTGGGTAGAGTTGGTTTACACAGATTATTAAAGTCCGTCCGCAAACAGATTTGAAGTGATTTTAGCACAAAACGTTGCTCAGAGGAATGATGGAACCGGTTTAACTTGCACCACAAGATGAATCAATAGCCAAAGTCAAAGAACACACACTTCGTCCGGCTATTTGCATATTTCATTCCATCTTTATGCAAAGGATTTTAAGGCTGTGTGCCGTGTGCTTATTTTAAATTTATTGCCCATCCTAAAAATCATGAATGCACTTCAGATCAGAGCCATCATTACTGTTCTTCACCATTTTTAAAATTGCATTTAAAAATTTTGATTTAGGAAATCCTATATTAATACAAAATAACTTCATGCTAATTAAATCGTGGTTTATGAACTCACTCGTAAACGATTTCTCCCCTGACTTTTAATCTTGAATGCATAATAATGTTGCATTTTAAAAATTGTCATTAATTGTGCGAAAGAAATTTGCGTAGACACGACTATCGAGATCGAATAAATTTAGTTTTGAAATTGGAACGATCGCATCGGTAAGGTCTCCATGAATTATGAGCGACATAATTTTTAGTCGTGAATCTTCATATCTATCAACGATCGCTTGGCCAACAGATCAACGATTCTTCATAGAGGTACATACAACATAGCCATTATCATCATGTTCGTGTTGATCTTTAGTTCAAAAAATAAGATTTACTGTAAGTAATGCATACTACAGGTTTTACATTGACAGTTTGCCTGGCTTGGCTTATGGTTTTGCGGTTGCGATTTTGTGATTGAGCAGCATAAATTTTGCAAATTCAACAACTCATTATCATTCTCATGTAAAATATGTGCCATGAAAAATGAGAAATTAGATGCCCTTTCTCACCCTTTTTCTCCGAATATAGATGTAGGCACATGAATAATAAGACCGTTTATATACTATTCCGCCCGAAACCGTGTCTTGTCCTTTTCTGTTGAAGTAAATACCAAATGACGAGCAATTCAAATTTGTAAATGCATAAAATAAGTGTGAGTTACAACAAGGCATCTGCAAACATTTTAAGTGTACACAGAGCGTTTATTCAAACGCAAAATACGATTTTTTGATCTCTTCTAAAAACTAACTGCACACCGTGCCGAAAAAGACAAGTCATTGCAGTTTTTGCGGTGCAATACTGGTATCAGCCTATCCCAAATCCTGTCCTGTTGTTGCAAGTTAATTTATCTTTTATATTTATGAACACATTATCTTTGCTCAATACCAAGATGAAAAGTTTAATTTAGAGATGCTTGCAATATACAACAATATGCCAGTGATGTTAGCAAAATCACGAATGCACGATCTAATCAATTAGCTATCATTTCTTGTTGTCTGCTTGTAAACTTATGAAACTGGGACGAACAATCTTCTTACGCGCTCGGCAAAGTTCCTGCCGTAAAAATCAGGACCTACACCGACGACATATTAGCCGTTTAATAACCTTTGTCAAAACTGTTCCCAATTGTACATTAAGAAATTGAAATCGTTCATTTGAAATTGTGTATGTTCATTATCTATGTAGTCTGAATGGCCTATATTTTTATCGAGCCTGAGTTCCTGTTGGAATACACGTGAAACGAATTTGCAAATTGGCTAAAAGTTTCCAAATATGCCCACAATGTTCACTCATAGCACGAAAGAGAGTAGCATGCACAAAGCTCAAAGAGATGAAGCGTCACAAAGCGTTTGGTTCGAAAGCAAAATAACTTGAAACAAAAACTTTGGCGCAAATAAATGAAAAACAACCTGAGACACTCCTTTGATTTTGAAAAGCACCTGGTCCATTGTTGTAAGGATCCCGATTTGTAATAGCACCGTTAAGAAGGTTGTTTGTAGAACCACTGCTGTAATGTGACACTGGTCCAGGATTGGACGGACTCCTGTTAAACCGAACGACGCCACCAGTTACACCTCCACTCATGCTGGAAGAACTCAGCGAACTTCTTCGCATGTGCTGTTGTTGCGAATGTATGGTTTTCACCGGTGGTGGGAAACCCGAAGTTGGGGAGCCCAAGTTGGCTGCCGGTGGAGGTGGTCTATAGGGTGGTGGCGCCCGTTGTAACGAGCCCGTGCGTGCACTACTTACTCCACTGTTCTGTGGACTTAAATGTCTGTGAAAGGCTTGTTGTTGGTGTTGTTGTTGATGCTGTGGGCTGCCAACATTCACTGAAGATGTAGAATTCACGGGTGGTAGACCGTACTCTGGGGGATAATCTACTTGGCTGGGTGCGTAGACACCACTAGCACCACCACTAAAATTGGTCTTTGGTAGTGACTGATGCTGCTGTTGTGAATACTGTTGTTGCATTTGTGACACTGGTTGATGTTGATGCGCTGCAGCGTATGTCTGTTGAGACTGGCTCAGCGTTCGCTGAAGCAGAGGTTGAACAGGATGGTGGGGTTGTTGCTGCTGGTGGTAAAGTATCGAGGACTGCGAATGTTGATGATGATATGGGGGCACACCTGCACTACTTGCCGTGGTATATTGGCTTGCGAGGCTAAACGTACTGCCACCATGACCGTGGCCTAATCCTGACATGTGCTGGTGTTGATAATACTGGGATTGTGGTGTTGACACCATATTCGCGTTAGTGTACGGATCAGCATAATTTGAGTTTAGAGAAAAATGAGAACCGTAAATTTGTGTTTGGGAGTTCTGTCGGCGGAGATTGTTAGAATTCACAGTGGAAACGATTGGGGGTGGCGGATGCCCATATGATGGAGGGATGCCACCACCTCCTGCATTCGAATGAGGATTCATTTGCAGTTGAGATGAATAATTAGCAGGGGGATGGGATACACTTAGTCGCTGCTGCTGCTGTGACGCAGAAATTGGTTGCTGGGAGGTGTATCCAGACTGAGTTGTCGAAAAGTTATTAGGATGCCCATAAACTGATTGTTGAGAGTATTGTTGGGTGGAATATGAGTTTACTGGAGGAAGTCCACTGGTAGCACTGTTTCCATTTCCGTCAATCGGTGGAAAGTATTGTCGTTTGAGGACTAGGTACTTTTCTCCCTGAGAGCGTTTCAACGAGGTGGCAAAAGAAAGCACGAGTATTGGCAGTGCAGCAAACAAACGTGTTGTAATACAGTTCAAATGCAAATATCAATGTGCCAAATCACAGTTTAGAGTCAGTGGTGAAAAGAGGTAACACATTTGGGAAAACACGAGAAAACAAATAAAACAACTTAGAAAAATCATACACAGCATGCAGAAAACCAATCAAAAATTCTAAAACCGTTTGTGTGTGAGTGCACAAAACACTTAATGACTTGATTTCTTTATAGCCAATTGTGAGCAAATTTATAGTATTAAAAGAAGCAGTAAAATTCTAATATAAATACTTACGTTTTCCACCTTTACACTGGCTAGTTTGTTGACGTACGTCTTAAAAATTATTCGTGCCTCATCTGAAACAAAAGAAGGAATTACAATAATCGTACAATGTACATAATCGATGCATAACTGGATTTATAACTAACATTAGTGCACTCTATTTGGGATGAATATTGAATAATATGCAGTTTATGCAGAACATATACTAATATGTATCATGTTACCAAAAAATTACCTGCACAGTAGAAGTTAATATTGATTTATGTTGCATTATTTCCTATGATTGAGATTGAACCAATCCGATAAGAATATCTTGCAGAAACTAATTAGCAATCTTGCAAGTTTTTCAGGAATAGTATTTTCACTTGAGCAAATATTTGCCAGTAAAATTTTCTACTTTGCGTATTTAATTCACTAAACACTCAAAATACACTTTATTCTTGTTTTCCTACAGACATTTAAATTGTCAGTTATTATCTGCGCTGTTCAACTGTTATCCAGTTATATTATACAATGTTTAAAAAGAAAATTGTGTCGTATACTCTTTATTGTCTGCATTGGTGAAGTTTTATGATGCATATGAGTCAACGGTATGAGTAGGTAAAATCATTTTGGTGCGTAAAAAAGGAAACGATAAAAAGGGTGGATGGACTGTGGCTAACATGCAGCATGTTAACACAAAGCATTATGCATGACATACACAAGTAAAAATCCCTGGATATCTAATTCTCTGATTCCCATGTATCCTTACCCCTGCTCAACGTGAACATTTTTTAGAGTAAAAAATCGAGCGCAATAGCACCCTCATTCCTACTTTGCTTTGCTATTCAATAATTTTCATGTTTCTTTTGCATTCAATCTTTCAACTGCTCTGCTGAGGCAGCTCCATTCATGATCCCTAACCCCATGTAGCCCTTAACATTCCATATATTATCATCATGATGTAATTGTTACTTCTAAATCAAGGGCGAAGGGATAACAAATTTACTGCTTACCTTTAATTGCTGGATTTGACAGGTATGGTCGAAAGTAACTAACAATGTCAGTATTTTTCACGACTCCTCCATTCCTCACAAAGTACTGCCGAATATCCTCCTCGTTCATGAGTTGATTTGGTAAGCCTGTATTATACGAAGGTGGCACAGGCACGGCCATTTTGGCTACTCAAAGATACTCGATTCCCTTATCACTTACGATAAAACAGAAACAGCGTTTTGTGATTACTGCTCCTTCCACTCATACCCACTTTAATAAAACAGGCATTATTTCCACCCTATACAGTTTCCAACAAATCTAAGATGCAATAGGTTTCTACAACCAGATTTACGTAAGTAGGTATTAGCGAACAGGTTGAAAACAGCCCTTGTCGTTTTTTAGATCGTCTCTCACATCCACGTCCAGAGAACCCTTAAGGGGCTAAGGCAGCAGCAGCTGCTGAAGTTAACAGTTACAATAACTAATAGCAGCACCCTGTAAACCAACCATCGCCACTCATTTTGGTCTTATCGTATCTGACAGGGAGCAAGGAGTTTTGTGACTATGAATGTACAAGTTTATAGAGTTGGTTACCTACCACCCGACAGCTTTGGCTTTGCCTCCTATATCCTATATAGTTGAAAATGAAAAGAAATGTTTTTTCTTTCTAAATAAAAGGGTTATTATTTAGACGAAGGCTTTTTCTCATTATCATCATCAGCATCAGATATGTTGCTTGTTACATATTACATATATGCACAAGTTACGCTCACGATTTTGCTGCAAGTTTGTATAGGAATGCAAATGTAAAGCCCAAACCTGTCATTTATGCATGCAAGTAATGTTTCATGTAACATGGCAAGTGAGATGCACCCAGAAACTCAAGAATGTAGACAGCAACAGGCTAAAAAAGTTCATTATTTTCAGTCATTCTTTGGTATTGTTATTATTATCGAAGAAGGATCATTGGAAAAATGTACGTATTTGCTTCTGTCTTTGCTTCTTTAACTTTAAGCTGCACGTAGTTTCGTTTAAAAGTAAAAATTTGTGTGGTGTGTATATGAACGTGATTATTAAATACCAGCAAGTAGAAATAGACTTTAAGCTAGCTAGAGAACAGATTCTGTAGAGATATATACGTGACGAGGATGATGAACCAACAACAGGTAGTTTTAACAATGCGTACAATGTATGTATGTATGCAACATAACATCAACATAATATGTAGCATAAAGTTTGTATAATTTTTTAAAACTCATACATATTATGTTTAAAGTTTGGCAGCGAAAGGGGAAGTTTAATGCTATGGTCAAGAATCAAAAGGAAGATACAAAGAAATCAGTAAGTTTAGTTGCTGGTGAGGGAGATTGGTGTACCCTTTCTTTTCTTTTCTTAAATCATACATGTACGTAATGTATAAATACAGATTACGATTTACAATATGCAAAGGAACATAAAAGTAGAAGATGCTGATTTTGTTAGGCATTTTACATGGATGTATAATGATGGTATCTTACCGATTCATTTTCTTTATAGCTTGAAGTAGTTTCGGAAGAATACAAGTTCTATTATACCCCTCTTAGAGATGACTAGATGACTGACACCAAGATACATGCAAGTAATCATACGTACAAGCTGTACCTATATGAAAAGCTTTGTTTGCAAGTTTAAGATAATGATGGGTCATCAAATTGAAAACGAAAGAGGCAGACTGAAAATAAAAACAAATTCGTATGTTGTAGCTCGGTATGTCTAGCTTTATGTTGTGCACAACTTTCGAGTAATCCATGTGTGGTTAAACCTTTGAAGAGAATGAAGGAGTTCAACTTAGATATTTTTGATTTCTTGAGTTTTTGCAGAGTGTACAAAAGCGAAGTCTAGACTCTAGACAATATACTATTTACATTGTCAAAACACTCTGACACGAGTTATAAAGCTTTACAATTGAATTTGGTTATACAACTAAAGTGTATGAGATGAACTGTTAAGAACTCCTGAGTTCGTGTATCAAAACGTGATCCTAATCCTGATGGAATTTCTTACATACGAAGTAAAACAAATGCACTACGCCAAGACAAAGTCGGTAGACAACAACCTGTTGCTTGTTTTTCAGATATGAACATAAACATTGAACATTAAACAATTCATGTACACTTTAGCTAGTATGATCACAAACAATGCAATTAAATTTTATGAAGACGAGGACTATATGATGTGTATAGGGACATTACTTTTTATAGCACACTTTTGAAATCAATATTTTATAATCATAATTATTCTCTGCAGATATATTCTTTACATTTTTTGCGTGAATCGTATAAGCATTCTACTTCTTTGCAATTTATAATTAGCTGCACGCATTTTTACTAAATTAATAAGAAATTACAAACATAAGGGAATTTTTCAATTTTAAAAGTAATTTATTTTTAGGGCTTGTACCAATCTGCCACATCTTGCAAGGTGACCAGAGGGTTTTCGCCAACTTTCATTACTGCTACTGCAACAGAATAGCTTTCATTTAAATTCAACAAGTTTCAACATTATGAAATAACAGAGTTTTTAAGTTCTCTTAACCGTAAAGTTCCTCAAAAGTTGCGCATTTCTCACTTCCGTTGCGTATTTTAAAGTGGATTCAAAATACAGCTCTCAATATGTGGTTCAAGATATGATTTATTTATTAATTACATGATTTGATATATTAGCCTACTTACATTACTATACAGACTTCATTTTAACACATACCTAGTAATATGTTTTTATTCTATATCTCATGACTCAATTAAGAATATTTGTATTGTGTCATTTACTACAATTTTAATAAATGCAATGTTTTCTGTTACATCAACTGGATTTATTTTATTTTATATGGTACACTTCGACCAAATGCTTAAATTGTCGATTGTGTCATCAGCACAATACTGCAGTTTTAATGTCATCATTTTGGAGAGAAATATAAAATAGAAGTAGAAAATTGAATGATGTGTGTTTTGTAATAATTAATGCTAATAATTGCGCTTCAATTGTTGCCTTATATTTTGCTTCTCCCTTTCATTTTCTACGTTAAACCTTACGTAGACAAGGATGAGGACAATTATGAATTAACAAAACAATAACTCATTGTTCGAGACAGAGCAATCGAGCAACTAAACTTGATAGACTGACGTAAACTTTTTTATTACACCAAACGAACAAACAGAGGAAGGTGGAAGTTATACATACGTAAAATCAGTGTATTGCCTTCATGTTTAATGTTTCGTAATTTTTGTAACTGATGCAGCTGCACTGCAATGACACCAAAACAGGCAATGCCATATATTATAGGATTTCGAAGCATAAATGGTCTCGTGCTACTTTTCATGAATTAAGAAGATCATTATTCTGATCCCAGTATTTAACTTTAATTATATGCTTGTTAGCGATCGTCTTCCTAAGCAATTAATAATGTTTTACTGTGGGTGTTTTATTTAATTGTACGATTAAGTCTCGTTTATGTCAAACAGAAACAAACCAACGCTTTTACTTTTTACATGTACCAAATCCTCCTCCTTATTTGCCTCGTACCCCATATTATGCAACACAACAATTTCATGATTCATGTTTGCAGAATCGTCCCATAAAGTTGTATTGTATTTTTCTAAAGTTGGTATCTTAAGATGTCAAGTTAGAAAGTAAAGTGAATGAAATAAGGTGCCGGAATTTTTCAGATATTTCTTTTAAAAGAGGATTAGCATGGAGAAAATACTACCATGATGCTCTTCGGTCAAATTTCCCAGGATCAGGATCGTTCTTTTACTTATAATCTACATATAATAAATCTATAATTCTTTAGGTTTCCAGCCAATACAGAGTTGTAATTTAAAATTAAAAGGTTAAATGCTCTAAATGTGGGTGCGCAATTAGAGGATTTACTTCCTTTATAGTAAAAGAAGATTATGTACTAAAATTCGAAATGGAGTACTCACAATAAATACAGTCAGTACAATAAAGCCTCACTTTTTGTGCGGGATTTTATATTAAATTTTCAATACGCTTCCCCCACTAGTAAGATCTGGCTTTAAAACGAATTGCGTATAATACATGCTACTCGGATTGTCGGATTCATTTTACATGCGTTGACCAGAGACTGCATTGATCTTTTGACCAGAGTTTGCATCTCATCGTAGTGTTCATGTTCTCATTGTAACCATGCTATAAAAATCGAAGTATCTGTACGTTAAATTATATTATTTTTTCATTGCATAAATTGAATTCCTAAACAACCTCTGCCATTGAACGTATTATGAATCTTATGTAACTGGGATGTTCCCTGCAACGGTGAAAGTATTTCAATGGACGATCATCTCCCATCAATAATCAAGAGCATTCGGATTTTCCGTTTTGATCCGCATCCTGTCCGCAAACAACTTACAATCATAGGAGAATCTGTCGTTACTGTAAGCAGGAATGGAAAGCTTGTTCGAGAATACATCGAGGTTTACAATTCAACCTTTGATTCTCTTGTTTTATTCACTGCCTATGCAAATGCCTTAGGTAACTGTAAATGTCTCTACTTTTTTATAGTCGTTCAAAAAACCAGTGAAGCTACTTGGTCTTAGTCAATCATCCAGAATCGATACAATTGTGAATGATATCATACAAACCTGTCCATATATTGAGTATAATAGTAGTTTACACGCGTCTCTTAAAGAAACTGTGGAGGAACTAAGGAATCGTACTTACGACGACAATGGACTTGCTATCACTTCCCGCAAGGCGTCGGATGGTTCATATCTTCCTAGATATCTGGATGTTTTTGATGAACTCGATAATCCTCAGTTGACATCCAGATTATCTGCCCGTTGTGAACCGGTGGAAGAGGCAGATATCATGAAATTAAATCAGTATGTGGAACAATTATATGAAGACATTCCTAGAAAGATTGAGGGGCTACGACTGCTATCGATTCTATCAAAATCTAACCGTTATCTAGTTGCAATAGCTGAGCATGGTAAAAAAAACTGTTACTAAAGTATTCATGTTTTGCATATAACTTCACATCTTGATGTATCTAAATAATGTGTGCATTTAGCGTCCGCCTCAAACGCAATATTTAGAACGTTACGCGAAGACTGCAAAAGAAACATGACCTTGACACACCACATCTTCAGAATATGTTTGGACTTTGCAAAAGTACAATGTTTTCATAGGTTTTTGATAAGACACAAACTTCCGCATCTTGTACTGGACATTTTGGATTTTGAACTTGAACGATGTGAAAAATGGAAAGTACAACTTCACAAGCTGGAGGAATCAGCAAGGTTGGACAGCAGAACAAGAGTCCTTGAAGAACTTAATACCGCTAGTGAAAGTTTTCAAACTCGCTATCAACTCCAGAATTCCATACTGCAAAGTAATTAATTAGTAAATTATCTAAAAGGGATGATGGCTTGAATATATAAAGTCAATTCAAGTAACTTAAAGAAATTTTTTATGAAATAGTTGGATGCGACATTTTGCATTACTTATCTGAGGATCGTCTAGTGGCAAGTTCTCTACTTCATCAAGGAGTTGTTACCACATTTTCAGATGCTTTGGACCGTACTGACTTCACTTTGTGGGAATCCGTTTTAGGTTTTCTAAAGGACATGTCAGCTTTCAAAGAGTACGTGACTCAAATGATAAACGTAGATATTTTGGGTAAACTTGCAAAGATCTTGAAGAGTAAGGTACCCATCCCGGTGAAAGTAGCCCGAGTGTCGTTTGGAGTACTAAGCAATCTAAGTTTTGATCCAATGTTAAGAAATGAAATAGTCAAGATGAAATTAATATCTAATTTGGCTAAATGTCTGCGTAAGAAGCTAAAAATATTTATTAAGATATTTTATATATGTATCAAAGGAAAGCAAAGCGTGTAACGTCAGTTTTAATTCTGAATAGCGAAGTCTTCATTTTCCGACGCCATCACCAAAACGTTGTATGTAATATCAATGGACCCGTTTAATAGAAGCAAAATGGCAAAATATGGCATTGTAGAATCCGTAAGTTGTTTAATTGCATGTTATGATAATGATATTTTAATATTTATAGGTTCCATTTTTCATATTTAAAGTTGTCATTTAACTGTTTTAATACGTATGTTGTATGTATAACTTTTGCAGCTACTAGCTCAGTTAATCCCTGAAAATGAAGAATTTGAGCAGATTTCTAGAATCAAGGGAGCATTAGCAGTCAATTTGGCAAAAGACGCCCGCTGTGCTAAAGAAATGGACGAAAACTTGAAAATAGCAGTTCTTATCAAACATTCCATAAAGAACCAGGATATTTTTGGAATGAAAATTATAAGAAATATTGTGGAAACCACACCATCTTCCCTTGTTAACCAACAGGCAGGCCATATAGCGAAGGCTATTGTAGAAGTGAACTCACTTGATTTTGTGCTGGAATGTGTAGGCATTCTAACCCATGTTGATCCGGAAGAAGTAAACTTTCCAGATATTCTCAAAAGAAATCGACTAGTGATTTGGCTCAAGCGACAACTTATGAATTACATGAATATTACCAACATAATCGAAAGTATGACACAATGATTTTTACGGTTTCGGCTATCTAAAGCACACATTTCATTACACCACGGCCAATGTTCTAATAAGCATTGGAACGGTATTTATATTTAGTATCATATCAACTAAAAACGGCAGCACTGGAAGTGGTCATGTTGCTAGCAAATGTATGTAAAAAAGAAGATGGAGCCAAGTTTATTGTGGGAGATGGATTTGTAGATCAAATGCTCATTCGTCTACTCCATGAATCTCATACAGATCCACAAATTATTCAACAATGCATCTATCTCTTCAACGTTTGTTGTCGGCATGAGTCGGTTGCGGCATTTTTAGTACAAAAAACTCAATTTCCACAAGAATTGATGGCTTTTGCATTAAGAATCGGTGGACAATTAAGATTGCAATGTGATGCTACCTTGCACCGTCTTGCGGTATGAATGAAATCATTAATTTTATTACTACAAAATAACTTTGAATCGTTTGCAATAATCCTTTTTTCCGTTACCAGGAATTTGACGAATCTTGGCAAGATACTATGATGGAGCATGAATTTCTCATTTACAATGAAAACTGGACAACAGCAATCACGGAGAAAGAAGCAATGGAGGATGAAGCTAACGGCAATCTTCCTGCTATTGCAAAACCAAAACCTCAAGTTTACAGTGATTATCAAGTTTTCCAGGAAATGATGAAAGGCTCGAAAAATCCATATAATATTGGCGACGAGGATGATGACAGACCAAGTACTTCAGAAAATTTTTCAGTTGACTTATTTGACGACTCGACTACGGACGAAGAGAGCATGTTTTACTCCAGTTCACAAGAACAGTCATTGTTGTCTAGAAATGGGACCGTACCATCTCAGAACATTAACAGCTTTTATACGTACTGGAAGCAATATGAAGATGAAATGGCGCTATCGCAAGACCTGCAATTTTTTCTCAACAGCTAAAGCAGTTCGATTGATGGTGTACATATTATAAAGCAAAAAGATTCGTTTTGACTTGGTATAGTTCCTAGAATGCAAACACGCATTTGTCGGTATATTTTCAAAGTGTAATACTGATTGATAGTACAAAGCGATTTGAATAAATATAATATAACACCATCAAGTTTCTGTTCTATCCTATTTTTTATCATCTGAACAAGTGTCAAGAGTTCTGACATGATGCAAACCATAGGACAAGGCCTTTCCATTATATCTCTTGACTATTAATTGAACAACATAAACTTTGCCAGGAAGTAATCCAACTATTCTTTGTGATAGCATGTTCCTGAAATAGAAACAAGAAAGTTACGTACAAAAATGAATGGAAACCAGAAAATCACATTACAGTCTCACATTACCCCTCAAGAGGCAGATCTCTCTGTAGGCACACAGAAAGTGTAACATACGGATCACTTTTAAGGCTTCTCTCTACATCACACTGATTTGGTTTTTTAAACTGGAAAATCCTCTTTTTGCGAGTTTCCTCTTTTAAGAAAATGCAATACTCATTGTCTCTAGAATCGGGTGCAGGCCACCATTGAACAACGACGGAATCACAAGTCCGCTGTGACTCGTCTTCTGAGATCT
Organism: Entomobrya proxima; assembly: GCA_029691765.1. Taxonomy (NCBI): domain Eukaryota; kingdom Metazoa; phylum Arthropoda; class Collembola; order Entomobryomorpha; family Entomobryidae; genus Entomobrya; species Entomobrya proxima. Next base: position 31,392,731 of record CM056168.1, read on the forward strand.
TTTCTATTGCTGAGAAAGCGGAGAAATAGAAAAGACATAAAGAAATGTAACAAAAAGGCAAAAGGCAGTAGGAAACCTGAGTTTATAAACACACCAATTTAAACTACCTGGAAGTTTTGGAAGAGGAAACCGTTTGTTTTTCTTGCCAACGTAAACTTCCACCATTCTGGCATGTGATGACCCCTGACTCTGAAAAATTTTAATCAGATAACGTCCACGTTTAGGGGAAGTGACTTTCACAATGTCGAAACTGTCCACATTTTTAGATTCTGCTAGTGTTATATTTCCATGATGTAGCTCATAGCTGATTGTTCCCCCTCCGCATGGCATTACGTAAAGAACCAGCTCACTACATGGCTTGTTCAAATTGAATCGCAGGGTGGTTGGCTTTTTTAAACTTCGAGTCGTTATTGTTCCTTCCTCATTCGAAGGAAGCAAAGGCAACTTTATCTTGGTCGGTTTTGAATCTTTTATAACATTTCCAGAACTCTGTAGTAAAAAATAATCAATAAATGCATAGCTGCACCATTGAGTTTTAATTCATGCTTTTTTAAAGTGCCTTCTTGTTGCCCCAATTACCTTTGGTAGTCGATATTTGGTAGTTGTTCGTACGTACGGATAACTAACATTTGTCAGCATATCTCTCACAAACACGTTTACGTAGTATAACATTCCATCACGAAGATTGTGAAGAATATAATTTGTCTTTTTCCCCACACAGCCAATAATGATGTCCTTATGAGTATGACCCGCCGCCCGTTTAATTTTGTTTCGATCATGCCTGATATGGTGATGCTTTGATTCACGTTCATTTCGCATGCCCCTGTAATAATCTTGATTTCTCGGTCCTACAGTAAAGTTGCTGTATACAGAAGCTTGGTCCATTAAATATCGTGTTGGCTCGTTCCAATAAGTACTTTCCTCCCCAAAATGATTGTCAGATCCGTAGTACACAACATGCATGAGATCAGGAGGGAGAACGCCATATCGTTCACCGGAAGCTGCACAAAGAGAAGTATAGTCTCGTCTTGTGTTCACCACAATACAATATTGCATCAAGTGAGGATTCACTGGACTTGTATCCCATTTCACGTGAAGGCGATTTCCCCGAAGTCGTTTCACAGATATTTTAGGTCTACTTGATGTCACATAAGAAGAATGAAAATCGGACACCACTCCTGATTGAAAACCGGAAATTTTTTGGCGTCGACTTGCACTGGTCCATGACTGGGGGTTCAGACCTTCATAAACGTTGGACCAAGGGAAATGGGAAGAGCGATCATAATTTTCTTGAACCATTGATGGGGTAATGCGAAGCGGTTCATCACTGAAACTCGTGGCGTACAAGTGGACATATGAATCTCTGTATAAGGCTTTCATTTCAATGCCATACACTCCTCGCTTTCCGCTTGAAGCTTTAAAGCTTATCGTCCTTTGTGTACGAAATGTTTTTAAAGTGTCCGGGGGAGCAAATACACCGTTATCTACAAGATCAAATGATGTAAATCATCAACAAATGTTTGCATTTAACACTAGAATTACTTATGGGTGAAAATATTTATTATAGTACCTCCTATAGACCAGAATTTTACATTCCATAGAAGAATAGATGTACAAGGGGTGACTGTAATACTCAAAGGGTTGTTTTCTTTGATATTGAGAAATAGAAATCTGAAACAAGATATTTGAAAGCGCAGCTGAATTAGTTCTTGCTCTGGCTTTCGTTTTGAACGTTTAGTAGCTTTCAATTTTACTCTGGAAATACTTACCTCTTCACCACGCCCTTGTTAAGAAAAGCTGAAACATGATGCTCGTCTGGAATAATCTTCACTCTGGAAAGCCACGAATCCTTTTGCTGTGCTCGAAAGAATGTATCGTTTCCTGGTGAGGATGGGGCAATACTACCCATGTCATTCATTATCTGATCGATGTCAAATGTAAGACCATTGTGCAAGTTTTCCGGTTTGCTGGTAGTTTCCATTGTTTTCTCATAAATACCATTTCGATGAGTCCAAATGGCCTTGCTGTTTAGTTCGTTGATACTTTGTGTATAGAGTGGCAGAGGACGATAAAATTCCTCTGCACGAACAACATCCTGAGCTGCATTGTTCAGCAGAAGTAGAACCACTAGCTTAGTAAAAGTGTTATTCCACATTTTACGAAGTAAAACGGTAACGTTGATTCTAAGAGTTTTTCTTCATTTCTGTGCAATACTTTTTCTTTCTTTTAGATATGTAAGAGACACAATGATAAAAGCATTGTGTCCAGGAAGCTAAACCCTGGAGTACCAAGGGAAATGTTTGAATCCTAGTTGAAAATAAATCTTTCAATAATATTTTGAATGTGATAAATGTGATTTCCGCAGAGGCACAAAAGTCAAATAGAAAAATTTCTCACTCAACTCTGTGCATTCAAGTAGACCCGGAAAAATAAAAGCAGTTGCATGAAAATTTCTCACTTTTTAGCTGCAAAACATTTCAAGTTTTAAGATCGAAATGGTGAAATGTTCTGCTTGGAATATCCACTTCTGTTGGGAAATAAGGTTTTATAAATACATAAATTGATGTACTTATTTCATTACTGCTTTTGCTGACGGATAAATGGCTTACGCTTACCTGCACAGTATTTAAAAAATAGGCTTGCTGTTTTAAGTAAGGAATTTATCATTTTTTTTACTTTTGTGTCGATATAAGCTTTGAGAGCAGACGTATTTTACCCATGTGCACAACTATCTTATCTCAGTAAAACTGTTTGTTTTTCTAAGTCTTTCAAAAACGCTGATAGCTTATGGCGACTTGAACAAGACATCACTCGCACTTCTTCATACTTAGCACAGCAGACTTTGACTTTGTCATGTTAGTCGAAGCAATAAAGAATAAGGAAAATATTTTGAAAGATGAAAAATAGGAGTACATCATATCAGATTGGTTAGAATGAATGCGCACAGGCATAGGACCATTTTCGTCATATTGTGTTTCCTCGCGTCTCAACCTATTCATCTGCAAAGATGGAAGATAATAGTTTAAAGAAGTATGGTCCATCAGAAAGCTGCGGCAGCAGCGTTTCTGCCATTACGAAGTGGCTCATCTTGTTTTGTTCTCCCCCACGCCGGGATGATGAAAATGCTAGATTACTGCTGAAAACTTGTCTAAATTTTAAACCAGCACACCTTCACTGGCATCAGTCTATCCGTAGTCTGAACGCAAGTAAGAAACAGGCACAGATTTCATTATGTTTGGTTAATAAACAGTGTGGTGGTGGTGGTAGACATTTATCATTATCATGTAACGTTTACTTTTACTGCTTATATTATGGATTTTGTTAGCATTTTTTGCAACATGCATGGAACAACGACATGCTACTATAAAGGCTCATAAACAGTATGTTTTAGACAAAGGTGAAACATACAATATATAATATCCATTGTAGCCACTATTGAAAATTTACATTTAGATACATTTTTAAGAAGCAGACGAGCAAAAGTGCTGAATTCGTTAATAAACAAATTCAATTATTATTATTACAACAAATATATTATGATGCATCCATTCATCTTATAAATTTGTTTCATGTTCATACATCCTTGCTTGCATTGCAACTCTTCAATCTTTAACTTGCTGCAGGAGAAACTGTAGACGCCAGCAGCAGTTGCACCTTGTCTGCCCGAGGAGTAAATCAAATCTCAAAAGGAGCAGCACAGGTTTTTCTGCTTACTCAAACGAGCGTCAAGTGTAGCCCCAGAAAATGATTTTCGTTTTAAGAGGTGGTTGACAACATGTATTATATGGGCAGAAATTGTGAACACTTCATTTAGCATGATGCGTAAAATGCTGAAAATTATATGATTTTAGTATTCCTGGCCGCACCAACGCTTAGTCCAAAGTGAACTTGCAACAAAAGTTTTGGAGATGGGATTAACGTATTAGAGGACGGCTAAAAAATTAAGTATACGAAAGTACACGTACGAAGATGAGAAATACCTTTCATTCCATTGTCGTAGGCGTAAGGAGTATGTAGTAGTATTAAAAATTCACATATTGTATCGTATCATAATAACCGTTTATTGAAAAACAAGACACCTTCGACTCACACTGAGCACTTATTTACATACAATACCTTACATACAAGTTTATGGATTACTTAATGTACATATTAGAATTGCTCTTACAGACATAGTTTACATTTTTCACTAGTCGGTATTGTACAAAACTAAATTATTATAAACACTTATCGCGTTACGCGCTGAGTAGGGTCAGATTTCCGTTTCTTTGAAAGGTGATGGATAGAATGCACTGGACGAATATGCCAATTGTTCATTTTCAGTCACCGCAGATTAGGGAAAAAGTAGAGCAAATTGACAACATAGTATTCATGTGTCTACTCTTCCCCGTAACCGTAGCCGTAATTCATGAATGACAAAGATTTGCCTTGAATTTTTCCAACTCTGTCACTAGATTGGGAAAAATCCTCATGATGCTCATCTTCCGTAAGACTAAAGTTTTGAGAAGGTCGCCGGTTGGAAGTTGAAGCTGAGTTCCAGTATTGATTTAACGCATATTCAGCTTCACGCTGGTTTGTTACATTTTGCAGCATTTCTATGAAAATGTCACAAGAGATATTTTTCATTCTGTTACGAATTTCAAGGAATCAAATAATATGTATGCAATATGCATTACCATCCAAAAGTTTACGGGAAACGATTTTGCGTCCGCTATAGGATTTTTGAACTTCTTCATCCATCCATGGAACGAGATTTTCGTAAATGTCTGAATAATTAAATTTTGAAACATTTGAAATACTGTTCTTGCATACATGATTTTTACATATTGGAACATCACACTTTTAAACTTGTTATACCATTTGCACCCGATTCAGGCATGTATCCTTCCAGTTTCAAAACACCAAAGGTTATCGGTAGCAATCCACCCATACAACCAGCAGAGAAAAGTGCAGCACCCAATCTAGATTCTGCTTCATTTTCCAATATGTCTTCACTTTGTCTTCTAATCAATGCAGCCGCGCGTTCTTCTTCCACAGCACGCCGAGCATCCACTGCTCTCTTCAATCTATACAACTCTTCACTTCTGATTTGAATGTATTTCCTCTTCTCTTTTCGTAATGATTCAAGTTCTAACTCTTCCGTGGTTTCGAACAATGATTGCTCAAGTATCTTTCGACTTAGAGATTTCTGAATTGGTCGGACATTTTCTTCAAATTCATAACTGAGATTGCAATCCGTTTGGATGGACTGACTATTGCCGATCATAAAGGGCCTCAGAACACATCCAGTAGATTCTCTCTTAACGTTAAGCTCTTCCTCAATTTGAGTACACATGTCCTGTAGAAGAAAGCAAAAAAGTAGCACGATTAAAAGTTTAAAACGGTTTTATATGATTAACTGCGTGTTAAATTTGCCTTCTTAGCCACGTCAGAAGTCAACTCCTCCAAAAATTGTTCGGTTTGCATTCCCATATCGCCTAACCCATATTTCTCTGCTTGATCGACTTGAGAAAGCAAAGATCTCTCAATGCCCCCGACCAACTTTTGCTTTCTAGGGAATCTTCGTCTCTTGACACTTGCATCCATTTCTTTACGCTTTTTGCAACGGTCGATTTCTGCCTGTGTAGAAACAATACGTATCATGATGGAAGTACAGTACATGTAAATTATTGGTGCCATCGTATGCGTCAATTATGCTATTCGTTACTTTACATTGTAGAAAGATTTCGTAGTATTGCCACGATAAACAGAAGGGTCCCACATCATGTTATAAAATTCATGAGCACCTCGAGTTCTAAAAATGTCGTGTATGAATGAATAAACAGTCACTAGATCTATAGAACACGATGATGTTTAATACGGGTGAAAATACCTTTACCTGATATTTGTCGCATGATTAGCGAAGCAAGATCCAGACTTTTTAACTTGCGGTTTGGGCTTTCTGTGCCTATCTGGATGAGACAAAGCGGGGCTACTACTGTAAACGTAATACTTGCCATAGCATGGAGCTGGCATTTGCATTGAACATGAGGTTTGCATGATGATTGATGACGATGATGTTTTTGATGATAACCAGTGTACACAAATTCCGCGTTTACACAATTAAGAGAAACGGTTAGAATGATACGTAGAAATTACAGAATGCTTACAAATATAAGAAACTAACTATTTGTGCTTAAGTGTTTCGGAGTTTATTTAATAACTATTACAAAAGTATGAAATATGAGTTCTGTACAGAAGGAAAGAAGGAATATTGCGCAACAAAACCTCAACAAGAATTTTGGACTTTCTCAAGGCACAAGAAACCTAAAACCGAAAATGAGTAACCTTTCCAAATCATAATAATATGAATCCTCCTTAAACATATTTCCATAACAGTTATGCAGTGTCCATCATTGATTCATGCCTCACCAAACCATGAGGATAAAGGTGCGACTCTTTTGTCTTTGACCATTATTGTTCTTCATAATAGGTAGTTTGCAAACAAACAAGTTGTTTTATTAACGATACACACACAATTTTAAAATGATTAAATTGTACTTTCATACAACTATATGAATTAAAAAATCTTTTTATACAACAATCTTAAAATACTGTAGACAGCTCACACACATAAACATTGCAGCCCAATGCAATTAAACAGCTTGTCGTCTTTTTTGCGTCAAAGCATTGCACTGCGTATGCTACTATACCTTAATCCAATTATCTGAGTACAAATATTGAAAATTTGCTATGTACATTTGCATACAATAGAGGTCAGTATAAAATTCCCTTTAACTAAAAAGACTTGAGAAGATGTTACTAAAATTACTAAAAATGATTAATTCTAAGGACATTTCCGTTCTATTTGTGATTTCCCAGATTCGTCATACTCCTGTTTTGAGATCCATAGTTGTTGAAAAGAGCCTAAAGATGCTAAAATTGAACCTCCAATCCAAGCTCCAAATCTTCTCTCACCAGTTCCAGTAACCGCTACAACTTTCAGTCTCATACTCTGAAAAATAATATGAACATTAGCTTTGACTATACCACAAGTCTTAGTTTAAATGAAATATCCATATGTCACGCTAGACACTTACTGGAGGTGTCTTTGTAGATAGATCTCTATTTAAACGTTCTGTGAACCCTTGAAGGAGAGAGTTTCCTCCAGTTACAATTACGCTGCCATACAATGCCTACAAAGTTTTTCCAATACAATACAAGATATGAATTTGATAATTATTGAATATTTTATATGAAAAGGACTCTTTTCTGTGGATTGTAATTTTACCGGTCGTAAATCCACGTCACACATTCCTACAGATGTTGTGACAAGATGACCTGCTCCAAGCATGGTAGTGCCCACTCCTCTCAGCCCACTCGGATCGAACAGAGGCTCTGCTAAGCGAAATCTTTCAGTTCCAAACTCTTGATGGTAACCGTTGGGGAATTCATAAGGTAGCTGCGGCATTGTTTGTGCCTGTTCCTCGTCAAAGGGACCGTCCGACACTTGCAATATACTTTGCTGGTAATCTTGTACCACGCACTGTTAAATGGAGAAATTTAAATTATACTTTTTTAAAGTTCTTACTTACTTACTTTGTTATCCACTTAAAACAAAAAAGAATATTTTCATATGTTAAAACTGACCTTGACCATGTAGTTGTGCCAAGACTTGGTCACCTCTGGCAAATTTGGCTTTTTAGTGTATTTGGCTTTTTCGTTTTCCCACACAGTTTCTTTTGCAGCTATCATGTAAGGTGGAATTACTTCAATGCCTTTCTCCTCTAAATATTGTTTGCACTGCATGGAAATGAAATCTCCACCAAGAGGACTTTTGACGATACCTATAAAAGAGATTACAAGACAATATTAAAATTGCAATATATCAGAGTTGCACAGTATAACCAACTTTAATCTTCAAAACACAACTTAAATATTACCTTGGGATAGAACATAACCGTCATGAACTGGTATTGCAGATGTGTGAGTTGCTCCACTGTCCACAATGACACCGGTGCTGCGACCATTTGCAAACGCCGCAAGGACAGCGGTCTTGGCAAGGAAAAACGCTGGTACATTATATCTAATACAAGAAACATAATATAAAATATAAGCTTACTTCTCGTCAATAAATAACAAAGTTGTACTCCAGTGATAAGTCTTTAAGGTGTTTGTAATAATCATACTTTTCAAAGAATAACTCCGTTAGTTTTTCTCGTTTCTGCCTCGTATTCCATGGTGGTTCCGACATAAGAAGCGGGTGAAACTCAGCGTCAGCATTCAAGGAGTGGCTGTACACATAGTCTACTACTTTTTCAAACATGTCCCAATCCTCTACTTGTCCATCTTTAAGATATGTGGCAACTTCCATGCCTGCAAACCAAGCACATTAAAACAATTACTAAAAGCACGTTCTTGTACTAAAATACAAAGGAAACACTACATAATTCATACTTTTACTTGGCTTACCTGCTTTTGGAACATGTAGATTAACAGTGTCAATCGTGTATTTTTTTCCAGTATGTTTCACATCGTTTCCGAGTCCCAGTCCGTTTCCATTTGTGGCATCAATGTCCATGGGTGCCCCTGTTTCAATCTCGGAAACCCCCACATAAGAGGGGATCTCTGTTTTCGGCGTGTCTTCTCCAGCATATCCGGCCCGAAAGGAGTGGTGTCCAACGTCAAAGACCAATGCTCCAACCTCATCTATTTACAATTAAAGCCGGTAAGTTAGCCATTAATGGTTTCTGAGTAAAATCCTTAAAATTACAGTAAAAATGGAGTATACTAAAACTAATTGCCGTTACTAACCTCCTCCGTAGACGCCACCACTCATGATGCTTCACAGAATATGTAACCGGACAAAGTGAAAGCTTTTGCTGCTGTTTTCTATTTTTCTGAACACTGTCAACTTTTAAGAAGGCTTATTCTTCAGCTGACAGTCGTCACTTAACCGGCTACAGTACAGCTGATATAAACAACGAGAAAAGGACTTCAAAACACTAAGCCTCAGCTGACTTGGAATATTGGAACCTTATGGGACTGGGACCTTAGGGGTTAAGTTAGTTATTTAAAGGCACTTTTGTTCGAAAACACCGAAAGTGTCGGCGATTCAAAACTGACAGTGTAGGGCTGAGGGAATAAACACTGACAACAAAACAAGCTGAGAAGGACGCTCAAGTTGATACTTTTAGTTCGTGGGTTGCTGCAGTCTGCCCCAGAACTCAATGTGTTGGATTATTCACACGTTGCAGGCATAGCTTTCTGATGAGAACAAAGGAATTTCCAGACTCAGGATTTCACTCATCTATTTTCAACGTTATGATGATGATGATAAATGCTCAAGAAATATATTATAATCAACGGAAAATAATTAATTTAAAAATGTACAAAAGTTGTATAATTTATTGTATTTCAACGGTTTCAAAGAATTCATATAATATAATAATTGATGCAATGTGTTGTACTTAAGATAAAGGTTTTGAACAATGTTCATAAGCGTAGTGAATGTATTTACAATCTTTGTTCTGTTTACTTATCATTTCTTATTCTTCAGTAGTTTTAAAAAGTAAAAAAATCCTGTTTGCGGTTAAAAATCATGTGGAGAGTTATAAAATCATTTTCAGGATTAAAATTGACAATGACAAATAATGATTAAACAATAATGTCTAAAAGTACTTGTGGCAATGTTTTAAGCGTACAACGTTCATGAACAAGTAAATTGGTTTGGTTAAAATAGTACAAACATGTGTATTTAAAATAATTATACAATGTCAACGATTTCGTATAAAAACTGCTGCAAAGCTATTTACAAAACAGGAAAATTCATTTTAGTACTTATGCGGAATTATTATCAAACTCAGGAAGGCCAGACTTGTCAAAATCATCAAAGAAGGGGTGCATCAGGGCAGCTTTGGCGTTGATTCTGCGAGCGGGACAGTACTCCAGCATTTGAGACAAAAGATCAAGTCCATTTGCATCATTAGCAAGACGGGGAACTTGTTTGCTGAGTGTGCAATCATTCCATTTCGGGAATGAGGCCTTGAAATCAGGAAGTTCGGATACACCTGGCCAAAGATCTTCCGTTGGGGTTCTTAAAACTCTGTAACAGAAAATCGCAATACCATTATGATTTTGATGGTACATTGTACAAATTACATTGGGAATGGACAGTGAATTTAATTCCAAATCATTTTACCTGAATATGCGGAAGAGTTGATCAATCTCTGAATCGCCTTGGAAGAGAGGCTTCTTTGTGGTCAACTCTGCCATGATGCACCCAACTGACCAGATATCAACAGGACAAGAATATCGAGGACAACCCAACAAAACTTCCGGTGCGCGATACCATAACGTAACTACCTCATGCGTGTACGCTCTTACAGGAATACCAAACGCCCGAGCTAGTCCAAAGTCAGCGATTTTCAAATTTCCATTGTCATCAATCAGCAAGTTTTGGGGCTTCAGATCCCGATGAAGTACCCTCCTTTGGTGGCAAAATAGCATTCCACGCAGCAACTATAACGTAAATATTAAGAACACGTGCTTTAGAATTTTAATAAAAGGTCAGTGCAGGTGCATGTCATCCCGAATCCCGATGCAAACACCCAAGCTGTCTAGAAAGTTGGTTATATATACCTGATAAGTCAACGATTTTATCGTGGTCATTTCCAGCTGACGACCAGTGCCATAACTATCAATGTATTTCTTCAAGTCCATGGACAGATAATCAAACACCAAGTACAACTTGCCATCTTGCATGATAACATCTTTTAAGCTACGAGAGACAAATTCACAATTACAGTTGAGTTAAATACTTAACAACATATCACATCATCTACTATATTCTCCTCATTTTCAACTTACCCAACAATGTTTGGATGGACAGACAACTCCTTCAAAATAGAAATCTCCCTCAGCGCTGTAGGTGGAACTCCTTCATCCTCGTTTTCAATCCGAATGCGTTTCAACGCTGCAAGTTCGCCCGTCCGCTTGTGCTTGCACTTGTAGACCACTCCATAAGTTCCTACAAATTCCAAAACAAATCACACAATCAGCAGACTCCTTTTCACGAAAACCAAAAATCACTATAAAGCCATGCAATGCAGAATTTGACATGTCATGTCACTTGTCTAACCTTCTCCCAACTTTTCAATCCGCGTATAATCATCTGCCATTCTGAACAGTGGATCAAAGGAAAGTCACAAATGGCTCACAGAACAACAACCCCTTCTCAAGTTTCCTCCACAAGTTAACTGCCTTTTTAATTAACTGTCACTTGTTCCCCAGATGATTATTGAGCTTGATGATTGAGCAGCAGCAGCAGCAACAACAACGGATTCATTTGACACCAAACTCTATAGACAAAGCACACATGATTTTCTTTTCTGTTTGTCCAACAGCTAAAAACTCTTTTTTCTTTTGCTCACCTATTTTTTTCTGTTGACAATGGTCCGATTCAGATTAAGTTTTTCGGCGTTGTTTAGCGGGCAATATTTGCCCTCTAGCTCAACTGCCAACAAAGTCTCGTCCTTTGTTCAGGGGCAACCTGCAACCCTGCTTGGTTCACGTTTTGTCCGTCTTCGCACTGCGTCCAGATCGAGTAGACCAAAAAGAGCCTAACTTTTCCCCTCTTTTTGCCCCGCACCCAAGCCATATCTGGCTCAGCGATGCCAAGAAAGTCGCAGGATAATTTGAGTTGGAGGCACGTCCGCGTTCCCAAGCTGCTCCATGTGCCCCACTCCACACAGAAATCAAAGGAGAGCGAGAGAGAGAGAGAGGCGAGTAGCAGCCAATAATCTCCAAACAAGCAGGCAAAACCACTGCTTTCCTCGTCCTGTCTATGCATCATCATCCGCTTCAGATTAGAAAAGTGTACTACTTCTACTACCAAAACTACTACGCATCGAGTCTCTCTTTGAATGAAATGTATGCCTTTTTTAGCATGGCTTGAGATCAAAGCGCTTCTTCTTCTCTCTCTTGCATTATTCCGCCCGGCCCGATTTACTCAGAAAAGTTAGCAGAAAAAAGATTGAGAGCTACACACACGCCACAAAAATAATTCCATTTTTGTTCCATTTGAACGGCATGTAGAAAAAATTATGATAACTTAGTTGGCATGAACGTCGTTCATTGATACGTATTTCTCACCTTTTTTCCTACTTGCCTTGTGGTAGCCAGTCCAATCTACAGAGAGAGCGGAGAATATATTGAATTGACGACGAGGCAGACGTTTTTTTCTCGAGAGAGCGAATCTGCTGCCTGGACTGGAGAAGTGGTTGCTTCCTGCAACATTGCGAGTAGTAGCGTGAGAGAGACGAGGGAGAGTAGAGAGAGAGAGAAAGGAGAAGAAGAGGAGTTTAGGAGCAGAAATTAATATTTTTCACTTTTCAAGTCAATTAATTGTTACAATTAATTAGATTTTATAGTCTAGATTGCTAGTTTTCGCCTAAGCTCTAGAATAACCTATTGTTAGTGGGTTAAGCAATTTATTTACTAGTTTAAAGCTAGCTGAAAATCAACCCGGTGATTTTTTTACATCGTCTCACATTCCAGTCAAAATTTAATTATTGTCTTTAGCAAAAGTTTAAAGTAAATTGTTGGAACATGAGTAGCGGAAGCGTATGCTACCGGTGCAACAAGCCGGGCCACTTTGCTCGGGAATGCAACGAGGCTGATGATGGGGGTCGTGGAGGAGGTGGCGGTTACGGAGGACGATCACGCAACTTTGGCCGTGGTGGTCGCGGTAGGTGGAAATTACTTTAATTGGTAGTTGTAGAGCGGTTGTGACTGCATTATAATATTTTTGGTGACGGTTTTTGTGTAAAAAAAATGGGAAAATACTCGTTTTTTTCATTGAAAGGATGGTTGTGATGATTGAATGTTTTGTGGGGTTACAGAAAAGTGCTACAAATGCAACCGTTTTGGTCACTTTGCTCGGGAGTGCCGTGAGGCGGACCGCTGTTACAAGTGTGACGGTGTGGGTCACATCGCCAGAGACTGCAGCCGAACATCAGACGAACCTATGTGCTATAACTGCCGCAAGACTGGACATATTGCACGGGAATGTCCTGAGGGTCGCGGCCAGAGCCAAACCTGTTACAACTGTGGAGAGCAAGGACACATTAGTCGTGAATGCCCTAACCCCAAGAATGACCGAAAAGATGACGGTGGTGGTTCTGACTAAAGATCAGCGGTATACTTCCACGGACCATTATAATTACTTCTTATTGGTACACATAAATGATGATGATGATTCTGCGTACACAAAGAGCAAGACTCGAGAAAAAATGGTTTTATTATTCTTTATACTTCCTCATCATAAGAAACCGTCAATAAAGTCCACTTTTCCATAACTTGAAAATGAATAGTGTCTAGTTTACAACAAGAACTAATTAAATTTTTCCAGCATGATCATACGTACGACATTATAGTGTTCGTGTTTTGTGATTGTATTTAAAAATTATGGGCATAATCTAATTCTAAACTGAAACTGTTCTCTGTCAGGTTCTTTCCCCTGTCATTTGAAAGCTGCATAGTGTTGTTTGTTCTTATAATATCTACTAGTAGTACTTACGGAGCACGCTGTAAACCCCTAAAATGATGGTTACCAGTGTATTGACTCTTTGGTGCTTTTTGTTTAATCAGCACTTAAAAAATTTAGGTCTTTTCCTCATATAAATTGAGTTGGTCATCCTGTTTGTTAATTAAACGAAATCATAAATATAATTGGGTTAAGTAAGGTATTGGATTAAGCATCAGACATTGTTCCGAGGCTACTTAATATTCATCGACTATGCTAAATAGTTAGACTACTAGGTGAGCTGACGACGACTGATACACTACGCGTATAACTGGACTTGTACCTTTAGTATTCGTAGAATATAAAAATAATTATGATTAAAATAATCGGTAATAGAGATAATTATGTACTTGCTTAATGAAAGTGGAACCTTTAAGTGGATAGACGACTCTTTTTTGAGTAAAGTCCTCTTCAAAATATCTATTCAAAATATTGTATGCAGCAGGCTATTTCTGAGAAAATTTTGAGCTGAGCTTTTTCTATGTTTAAGTTCAGCATTTTCATTTTGCACTTTCACGAGAAAGACTGCTTAACTATTTAACTTGGGTTTTGTACCTCAGATTTGTTTCATTTTGTTTGTTCAGAATTTATTTTTTAATTACAAAGTTTTCTGCCTAATTTGTAAAGTTGATTATGCCATGTGCTGCGAGTGAAAGTTATCTTGTTGTTTACAGAATAAAAATGATATTCCATTGTTTATTAATGATCCGTTTACATACTTTCTCTCAAGTTATGTACCAAACATTTATTGTACGCATTAACACATAATAATATAGAATCCTCTTAGGGATTTTTAAACCATTGAACGAATTAAACAATATACCATATAAAAACAGGGAAACATAATGATACAATGTACAATGTATGTGATCGGAAGCAAGCGTTTTAGTCTTACTTTCACCAACTGGGCTGGGTTGCTTTCATTTTGCCCCATTTTACGTCGTGTCGTGTAGACAGAAAGTAAGTAAATAGCTCATTGCTCATACTAGCTGGTTGTTCATATTTCATGTACATACATTCATTATAATAGTTGAGTGAACTTGAATGACTTGAATCCACTGATGCGATGTGATTTCTTATGAAAGTGCTCAAACTGAAACAAAGAACGTAATTTATGAGCATTTATTTATTTGTATACCTGGATTGATATATAATATTATGAATATTGTCAATTTTCATTGTCAAATATATGTACGTACATACATAAACTATTACTCTATTAGTATTAGGATTTAGTAGTGCTTTCATTTCCATGAAACTGATTACCTAAGCGAAAGGCGGTAAGTGGTAACAACTTCACAAGTTTATATATCTTTCTCAATTCCATGTTATTCCATTCCATGTTTACGTGGGTAGATGAACTAACCTTTCACTTTGTACAATTATTACAATATGTCGTACACATTTTTAAATTCTACTACTACATGGAGCTCAGGTTTAAACTTTTTAATGACCTAATTTTACGAATGATTGATTCTACAACTTGTAAAGACTACAAGGCTCATATCTACACATGTGAATTCTGGCATAAAAATAAAATCACGTGTTTATCTTTATATTCTAAACTCTTCAGACTTTACTATTCTGGCAAATAATTTCTGTGATTCGAAATGAACGGTAATTATATGTCAGAATAACACTCCGAACACAGCAACAACTATATTATGCTACTTGTATCATACTATTCATACTATACATGCCAAGTAAATCGGATTTAAACACAGTTTCTTCCGTTCTGTCAATCTCATTATCATAATATCATATAATGGGAATAATTACGCAATGCCATAATGCGCCCTGTTTTAAAAATTCATCAACAGTTAAATAAAAACAGTTTATCATCAAGAAGACAAAGCACGGAGAAGGATTATTCATGATAATCCTCTATTCACAAGTTTCATTGGCACATTTAGCATTAATCGGAGCTTTATATTCCATTTTTCAATAATTTATTAGCAATCTTTGCATTTATATATGGCTCAAGCCTGTGTCTGCGTGCATTACGCCGATTCATGTAATGATTCTGAAAACAAACTAAAGCATAATAGCGAATCTAAAAGCGTATAGTGTTCATGCAAGTTGGAATGTCGTACGTTTTTGAGGGTATTGTTTAGTAACTTTTACAAAATTGCAAAGTTTCATAGTAAATTATAAATAAAAAATTACTGTTTTCCTGTCTGATAGTCTGCCGTCAAAAGTATCTCTGCCGAGCTACTTCACATGTTCGCAGATGCGACTTGTGTAGTTTGCAGTTGTTGCTGTTGTGCTGGTAAGCTTTTAATAAGATTGGTTGTATAGTTTAGCACAGGTGTCAATTTTAAGGGATACATAATGTTTTGAAAGTGATGCCAGTGACTGACTGTACATGACGTTAATTTAGGACGGGAAGCATAATATCCTCATTACAAACACGAGGCCTTGGTACAACGAAGTTTATTAACAGTAAGTTGCATGTAAGTGTATATTGCTACTATTCAAGTATAAAATTTTGTTCCAGTTAAGTTCACTCGTATCTGACGACAATCTGCCTTATCGACATTTTGTATGTAGCTAATTTTAAATGGTACACCATATTATATCGATGTCATTTTACGCGAACATAAGAGCCCAAACAATTTATCCATTCTGTAAAATGGTAAATACATCCAAATAACATGAGTCGTGTTTTATGTACTTTGTGTAAGTACTCAACAGCCAATTTCTAACTTGCCATAATATATCACGGTGGTTGGGACTTATTACAGACTACATTAAAAAACAGTAAACTTGCTTTCTCCAGCATAGAGGCATACAGCCTAGATAAAATATTTCTGGTAGGTTGTACTTTCACTTTCTTTCATTCTCCGTTCGTGCATCCCACGTAATAAAATAATAAATAAATATCAAGAGATCATCATCAGTTTTATCAGAAATAATAATGATACTTTTCTGCAAAAGTTGCTTCCATAAAACTCTTCGTTGAGATTCTGCTTACTCAAAACTTTCTAGGAAGTGAAAGGAAAAAATTTCTAATAAAAATAGCGATCATGCGTGAAATTGTTTAACAAATAATGAGTAATGATGAGCATTACATGTCTCCAGAAGTGGCTCTATATCCAATCCAACGGTACCATATTACTTGACATTAATTTGTTAAAATGTGTGGGTGTATGAATATGAGTGGATTTGTCATTTTTTCCTCTTTCAAAATATTTCTCATGAGTAAACTCAAACGTACACTACACTACGGGCAATAAATAACACATCAAAATTTAAATCGAGTAGAGGACAAATGGAACATTCTCTGACGAAATATTATTCTCTGTGACTTTTATAACGGCAATTTCTTTTTGTTTTAAGTTATTTGATGTGTCAAACATAATATTATCTAAAGGTCCATATGCCCCGCATATCACTGTATGCAATCGAAAGCATACCGCAATGCCATTAACCACAGCTATCATCAACGTTCTTCTTGAAAGGGGAGACAGCAGAAGAATAGAGGCAAAAGAAAGGACTGATATTTTCACGGTAGACTAAAACAAAGAATGAGGTGTGTGTGAAAAAGACGGAGAAAGAAAACAAAACATACATGACACAACAAAGTCTCAAATTCAAAACCAAATGGGTACGCAGACCAAGTCGGCGACGCTTTCTCCATCTTTTAAAACTTATATACTGCATAAACACTACTATGATGAACAAACACACATTTCAATTTTGTATTGTACCATCTCTACTATAACACGCGTGGCGGTTTTCTGCTTTATAATATACACTAGTTTTATCCTCTCTAGAACATGAATTTTTATTAGACTTTAAGCTTCTAAAGTTCATCATCATCAAACAAAACCACTCAGAAAACATACCATTTTCTATTTCGACAGTCTGGTTGGTAGTATATTAAAGACTGCAAAACATGATCATGCATATGCACCAAGTTAAACTCACTTGAACTAGACCATGCACCATGAATTCACACCAAGAAAAATGCTTGCTGGATTTTCGAATTCTATAAACTATACTGCAGGTGACTAATGCATATGACATAATTTCAAGTTAATTATACAGCTAATGAGAATGTATTCCGCAAAAGATTCGTTTGTAGTGGATATATTGCCACGCATTTCGTTCATCTTTCGTTCGCATATGTTTTTAATTTTTCTAATGAGATATAATTTTGGTAGTTCTACCAAATAGTAGTTTGATTCTAATCAAACTCACGCCGCATTGTGATATGAACCGAATATCAAAGTTCGTAATTTTCTAATTGCAAAGTCAAAGACTATAACTTAAACTGAAACAAAGAGACGAACAGGATGATTTTACAAGCATGTTTCACTTTCCCCGGTGCCTGGATAGGAAGTGCATACCTTTTATCACACATATATATTTCTAGCTCTAACCAATATTTTTTATTAAGTTTGCTTTATTGTTAGGTATATGTATGCGTTCCCGCAACTGACTACTCGTGCTCACTAATCTTTTGTAACGGTGGTAGGTTGTTCAATGTATATGCAAATAGGCATTTAACTTTTCATTGTAAAAATGGAGTAGAAGGAAGCAAGAACGCGAACGCTTTAATGGGGTTTAAATATCTGTTGCACACTTCAATGAAGCAATTGGTCTTTTAGTCTGTGCTAATATCGCTATGTATGATGACTTTCTAAAATAACAAGTATAAACTACTCTAAAGTAAACTAACTAGTAAGAATTGGATACGTTTCTCCAGTCTGAAGCAAAATAAATAGCCAGCAAGAGAGGGTTTTCCTAATTTAACTTCTACGTGGCTTAATAGAATGCTGGTGAAAAACCACCTACCTGAAAAAGGTAAGCCAAAAAAGAAAGCAAGCTTGAACTAGAGGGAAATATAGAAGTTTTCTGGTATATAAATAACAGTGTATAAAGAGGAAAAGAAAAGGAAAAACTGTCTGTCGTCCCTGTCCCCTTGCCACTATGTTATGAGAGGGGAGGTGAAGAAGCAGCAGCAACAACAGCCAAGAAGATTCACGGAAAGCTTAAGGAAACCTGTATCAATTTGATATTAAAGGCAGGTTGATGAGGAGAAACAGGCCAGTTGAGGTTGCGAGTCAGAAAATATGAGAAGCGTTCTCTTCTTCGCCTTCCCATCTTTCTTGCCTTTTGTCAGCTTCTTTCTCTTTATCTCTTCTCTCAGCTTCCCCGTGTGTCCTGTTAGACGCTGCCACGCTGGTACTTAGTACTTGCCTAGTGCATGCGGCTCTTCTGCAAGTGCACGGCTGAATTACCTGTATCTTCTCTTGGCATTATGTTCAACTTCCTCCCTGTTAAATAGATGATGTACACGGGGTTTTGCAAACGGTTATTGTGTGAAGCTTGTGACTGATTATATTCAACAACAAGTGGTGAAAGCAGTTCTTTCATTAAGCTAGATATAGTAAAAGCCAGTAAATTTCCAATAAAAAATTCGTTAGATATTGGATGGAGTGAAAGCGTAAGCTTATTTTTGAAACCGAAAATAAAGTCTCTAAAACCCCGAGCATTGCTGGTGGTTGCATTTTTTACCATTCTTTCATTGAACGAATAATTCGGGGAAAGCTGATTTGCTGGAAAATTGAATACTGTGTTTTGATGGAACTGTGATTTCATTTGTGATTTTCTTCAATTTATCGAAATCGGAAAAATTTGATTTTCACATTTTGTTTTCTTACTCCAGAGACGCCTTGTTGCGGGAGCAGGACAGCCTTTAAACCGGGTAACTATCTGAAATTTGATTTATTGGTAATATTCAGAGCATACGCAATACCACAATATCCATGTAGAAATCATAAAGACTAGACTGAATGCTTTTTCTTCAATTCTTAGAAGTTACTCTTATGATCGAATTTTAAATTTAAGCATAAAATCATTCGGAATAACCACTTTATTGTTTATCACCGGATTTGTGCGGAATGAAAAAGCAAAGTTGAACTTTTCATGCCATATATACATATTTCACTCACAAAATACATACTTGTCAACTTTAAAAGCACGGAATTCACTTGCAAAATTGTACTTTACTAACTTAATTACATAAATATAATAGCATATTTCAAGATTTATTTTGCGCAACAGTCAGGTCACACTTACTTCTAATACGTTTAATACGTTTATAGCATAGCAGTAGCAAGCAGTGCTTTATGCATCATGGGAGTTGCAAGCAAAAGTTTAGGGCATAGACAGAGTGGACAAGTATTGGGGCAATTTGAATCTCTGCAAAAATCATCTTTATAGCCTTTCTTTACTCATATTCTGCAGGATTTTGCAATTATAAAGAATGAATCCTGAATCGCAGTATATGAGTATGGATCGACAGAATTATCTGTAGGCCACGTAAATGATGAATTTCAAGTTAAAGCTCAACTTGCATCCGGCGCAATTTAGTATTAAGTTCAGTAATCCCGCGTTTGAAGTTTTGCGATCAAATGGAATGCGGTTTTTGGTTTATATTTATGGATCAGCTCAGTAGCAAGTTCCAAACGCATGACGCGCACGCAATCAGTGTTTCGATTTCGCTTAACGCAGTATGTTATCATGTCATGGCTGTCAGATTGATATAATATTTCCGTGCAATTGCTAGTTATGTTTGCAAATATAGAAGGACGAAAGATATTGAATGACAGGATCAGATCATGCTATATTAAGTATGTAGTTTTCATCCATAATACGCATAATGCCTATCTGCCCACTCACTCACTTCCCCGTTTACTTTTCCCTGTATGCTGTGGTTTTGATTAAATGTTAATATTCTTACTTATTATTTCCATTCCAAAATAGTATAATAAAGCTTTTGTGGAATAAGCATTATACTCTCCGTATATTAAATCACATCATTGTAGATTTTCCAAGGCAGACATGGTTATATGGCTGGCCATTCTAATCTTACTTAATCTGCTTCCCAGTGATCTTTCTGTCGAAAAACATCGTGGTTATTGAATCAATTAGCTTTAATCAAGTTTCAGTAACATTGTGAACCTCTAAGCCACAAGTGACTCTATGAATTAGTTGATATACATTTATAGTAAATACTAGCTTCACTTGCATCCCTACTGAAGACATGCAACTAAACATGTGCCACAGGAATATCCTTGCAAAGGAACTATCAGAACATGCTTTTGGTGACCGGAGATAAAATTTAAAATTAGCTTAAACCTTCACAAGTCTCTCTCTTTCAAATGTTTGTTTAGGGTTTTATTTGTGTTTGTTCTAAAGAACATAAGATCATGCTACAAGTATTTAGTTGTAGACTTGACATTTATTTGTTTCTACTCTCAATAAGTTAAACTGTTTATGTGTTAAAGTCTTGTGACTAGGGTTTGACTGTGCTTCTTGACTGTAGAAAAAGTTCAGGGAAATGAGAGAGCGTCAGAAACAATTTTAGCATGAATAATGGTCAATTGTTTATTAAATGAAATGTGGTGTTCTGGAGCCTAATTAATTGATCCTATATGAAAATGTTTGACGTTCAACTTTAGGAAAGTGAAAGCTAAAAATACCGTTTCATATACGAAGTTTCAATCTTCCAAAACAGACAGTGGCTAAAAGGGAGGAGGTAAACAACACTAATCTCAAAATACACATTATATAGATAGAGATTGCATATTACATATCACATTATTATTGTAATTATATGCTTTGATTAAGTAATATCGTAAATCTGCATTATCTTAATTAGATGTATATCTATCCACAAGACTCATGCATGCATGATACCCGCCCACGCAGAGGGTTTCCCAATAATTAGTGGAAAATATGAATACATATCCTACTTATTTCTGTTCCATGAAACTTGTAGTCAATCTGTGGAGTGCATGTTGCGAAAATCCAGTCGTGATTTCTCTGTTTCTCAGTCTTAACTAGACGGGACAGAGTTTTAAGCGGATTATAAAACATGGCACGCCCCAATCTAACTGAACTCGAGAATTGTTCACCTCCCTGTTATCTTTTACGTAATACCTGTATAGGTATTCGATAATGTATTTAGGTCTTGTGTTGTAGCATTAATATAGCATACTGTTAGGTAATATGCAGTGTAAATAAAAACTTCCTTAACTCCAAGTCTGTTACTGGTATGCTGCAACCGGTTTCATCGTTTTATTTATTCGACATCATCAGGCAGCTTAAATTAAAATGAATGGAAATTAAAAATTAAAAATTAATTGAAAATTTGTATGAAACGTACAGTAACCATATTATGTGACAATTAGTTAAAATATTATAATAATATTTACCCAGATATTAAAATGTATTATGTATTGACTAGTCGTTACACATAAACGGTCAACTATTGACAAAAGATTCCTGCATAATATAATGGATATAATATTTTACATTAGAATCCTCAATGAAACTAGAATAAATTGAACATTACTATTTTCGGAATTTAACACCAAAATTGATTACCTTCAAATTGTTAGACAGATTCTAAAAATATTCACGACTTTATTGTTACATTTTAGGAAGGATTGTCCGTTTACTCTAGTTGTTGTACACAGAATGCTTGAGTCAATATGAAGTAGAGAAGACAGAAATAAAATATGCGAGCCAAAAAAATCCAGCTTTAACATAAACAGTATACGTGAAAAATGAACTGGACTATTTTGGCTCTGCCAAAGGATACCTATTTATGGTTTTTTGTATGGAGTTTGGAATAGAATAAGCTATTTGTATCCTAATGTCTTGTGCATGCTTTAACAAATTCTCGTCTTTGCATTGTTTTAGTTCGTTGTAAAATGCATTCTTAAGTATTTTTCCTGAACCAAGAATATTTTTGTAGAACGGTATTACAACAAAGGAATTAGTATTATTATTAGTAGTATTTACCGCGGTATTACTATTATAATTTACTAACATTTCTGGATGATGCATTGACAAAAATGAGATAAGAATATCAGACTTGGGTTTCAATAGGTCTGTCCGTACAATTGTTTGCAGTTTTCCTATAGCGGTATTTATAATATTGTCAGGATAGTTTCTTTTACGGAATTTATCCATTAAAGAATTCATTTCTTGCTGTCTAACAATTGGATCAGAACATGTACGAATAACCCGTAAACCGCATGAATAAGGTAGTGACTTAAGTAGGTGAGAAGGATGACTTGATAGATAGTGAACAAATTCATGCTTTGACATTGGCTTTCTGTACAAAGAAGTGGAGATGATATTACGATTATCTATCATAATATTCATATCTAGAAATGTTACACATGAATTGCTATATTCGTATGAAAATTTAAGGAAATCATGTTGGAATAGATTATCTATACATACTTTTATCTCACTTTCTATATTAGTTACATCTAGAATCAAGAATAAGTCATCGATAAATCGGCCTTTAAAAACTACTTCAGGTCTGGTAAGTTGGCGACGTAATTCTACTCCAGCCGTAATATTTGCCACAGAGACACTAGCACAGTTACCCATTTGAATACCCTTATGTTGAATGAATATTTCTTCGTTAAATTCAATAAAACTAAAGTCTAAACTTAAGTTTAAAAGTTCTTCCAATTGGTTTACATTAACATCAAAGGGTATTTTAGCCTTATGCTGGTTTTCTACGAAAAAACTTTTACAGTTTTGTTTACATTTAGCTATGGGTAACTCTAGGTACATTGCATTTATATCTGCTGTAACTAAAACGTACTTGTGGTTAGGTAATAATTTAACATGACTTAATGATAATAGCAGATGTGGAGAGTCTATTAACAGATCTGGTATAAGTAAGCTTAGTGGCTGTAGAATACCATCCAGGAACATTGATATACCTCGATTTATGCATTTTATGGTGCTACATATTGGTCTACCAACTGGAAATGATACATAATTTTTGTGCACTTTTGGCAGTACATAAAATTTTGCAGGTTTGAATTCTAACGGTATTAGAGAACTATGCCTCTTACCCGGTATTATATATTTACAGAGATTTGTGGCTTTATCTATAAATATATTCATTTTCGTATTGAATTCAGAAATTGTGGAAGTCCTATATGTAGCTTCATCGTGGAGCTGTCTGGTTATCTCACTTTCGTAGTCACTAAGATTCATAACACAAATTCCAGCGTTTTTGTCACTTTGCTTAATAACTAATTTGTTTGCTTTTACAAATTTATCTAACTCATTACATAAAAATGAGTGTACCTTATTATGTGGTTGTGTTTGCCTTTGTAACTTATTTACACAAATTTTAGCAAAATCAGTACTAAACAGAGAAGACTCGCATGGACTATGTGTTTTTATATTAGATGTTGATTTTTTAATATTATGTAAAATTTCAGTTGCCCTATCCATGGTATTGTCCTCCTCAATACTTTTAAAGAATATTTTCCAGGCTATTTTCCTTTTACCTTCCTGTATACCATTATAAATTGCTCTATAATTTGGACTCTGTGAGAGGTTAAATTTGAGACCGAGAAATAGAAGTATTTTTACAGAACTAGGAAGGTCGGTGATGGAGGACAAATTATGAATTGAAGTGTTTGAGGTTTGCTCTAGTCTGAATAGCATGTATAAATATTTTTGTTGTCGCTTTGATAATTGATTGTAAAATGGGAATAAATTATACAGATTTACAAATTTGCGACATTTCATTTTCTCTTTAGTTGAATTCTTGTTACTGTACGTTTCTGATTGTCAGTTCTGTAAAACTTGTGGTGGTATATTTGAGTTGGGCTGACTATTGCTGCCGTTAGAATTTGGGCCCAGATTGGCTTCTTCCCTGTCTATATTTCGATTTTTGTTGAATGCACTATTCCTAGCATCTTTCCTGTCAGGGATAGCTTGATTGACAGGTTTATCTTTATCTTTAGTAATCTCTTTCACATTTCAAGTAAACATAGACAAATAAATATGGTTGCGGACACTATTAGCATAATAATTATTCATAATAATATTATTATTATCATATAACTTTTTGTCTATACGTTCTAAATCGTTCATGATAATATAACATTATGTCTATGAAAAGAACTCAAAGACTTTGTACGTGCAAAATGACTTTTCTACTTATTTTGCAGCTTAATAAAAGCAGCATCTTAGAATAAGACAGCGGCTAGAATATTTTTTAAACACTTGTTGATGTTGTTGTTTTGCTGCAAAACAGCCTTGAAAAATACATATTATTTTAGTTTTGTTGCTGGAGCTGGTTTAGTTGAGCATCTATCGTCTGAAGATCCAAAAGGAGTTCCTTGACAAGAAAAATGCAAGACTAGTCATATTATTCGTCTGCACAGTGCATGTTGACATTTATGAGAAGAACAAGTTTGGCAACATTCTTCTCCAGCCAGACAAACATCAGTTTTTCGTTGGAACAAGCAACATAATATCTGTGGGGACCACGTTCTTGTATAAATTTGTTCACTCAGCAGCGTATATTGCGTGCATCGTCATTTGAGGCATATTATAAATCAAGCACAATAATTTCTCTATATTGCTTAGCTTGGTTTACTAATGTTAGCTGAATGAACGTCGTCTGATTTACTGACTGGAAGATAAGCTTGAGTTTACTTATAAATACGAGTTAAGACAAGAAGATGATTTCAGTGATAAACAAGCGATACACAGGTCGCCTACACAGCAAGGTTTGTCATGAGAAAATTTGCTGCAGAATAAACCTTTGTAAACTTTTTCTAACTCAACGCATGAAATCGATATTTTATATTTTTGCTGAACAAAGTGAGTTTGACTTGACTTCATTATTAGCATCATATTCTTTCAGATTCTAGCATTATTTGTCAGGAAAAACTGCTGAGTGGAAATTATACCAGATACATACACCAATGATAATAATATTAAAGAGTTAATTAGTTTTTGAAAATATACGAATAATATCCCAATTTATCGGTTGACTTATTACACTGCAAAAGTTTTCATAAAGGGTTCTTCTGACAAGTAGGTTAGAATGTTTCTTGTTGATCGCGGATAAAAAATAATTGCTTCATCGTAAACAATTTTTGTATTAACCAACTCCAGGAACGAAAAGCTAATCAAGAATCATTGGAACTTTTTGAGGGAGACAAAGCTAATTGATATTGAAGCATTCGCAAAGGAAATAAATTGAAGATGTTGACAAGTGAGGATGAAAAGAACATTAGGGATACCTGGGCCCTAGTTTCTCCAGATCTGAAAGGAAACGGAGTCCAATTTTTCCTGCAGTAAGTACAAATGCGTATAATACTACTTAAGTGTTATCCTTTGTTTCTTATATATAAATTTAGTATTGTCACAACTTATATAATATACTATACTCTATGTTTTTCGAAACTTTCATATTATTCAAGAAAGGTACATTCTTTGAACATTCGTTCAGAGGTAGCCATCTAAATGTACTTGATATTATCTAACTGTGAACAAACTCATAAGTCATAATCCACAAAACCGCTCATTTCGTACTAAAACTCGGTTAGAGGAGTCGAGGGTTTATAATTCGTTTTGTTGGTTGCTTTGACAAAAAAGTAGTATATGGTGTTTTAAAACAGTTTTTCTTTCTGATTTATTGTTTATTCACAACTTTTTTTTTAGTTTCTTTGGTGAATATCCTGAGTACCAAAAGAAATTCCGGGGATTTGCTGATGTCCCGCTAGAAAAGTTGGCAGAAAACAAAAGATTGCAGGCTCATGCCTTCACCGTGCTGAATTCCATCAATGGTTTGGTTGATAATTTGGATGATCCAGATGTGTTGTCTGAGCTTCTTATGAAGATAGGCCAAAATCACGGTGGTAGAAGGAAACTCAAGAGAGGTGATTTTGAGGTAAGACAAGAGCATATTTGGCGTTCTAACTTCTTAATATTCATCATCGGTTCACTGCTAATTTCAAGCACATAAATTATTTGTCGTTCGTAAATAAGTTTCTCTAGATAAGATTATTACATGTTACATTACATTAATGTACATCAGCTTGTTAATATGTAATATGTACTCATTTTTTGCTGGGATTTTCTTTGGTTGGGGCAACATGAATCAATGCTTGTAAAACACGATCATGGTCATGAAAATTCAACTCTAGTTCTATACGTTACTACGTTCCACTGCATGCAATTTGCTTTTAGCTAGGTGCTTTGAGACACTCGACGAATTGTATTCCTAAACAATATTGTATTTTCATAAATGTCCAACTTAAACTATGCACATAAATGAATGATTGTAGGCAAACTGTATTCTTTCTAAGCGTTATAGCATATATGTATGTGTATGCAATATTACGGCTTTAGGTAAATAATTCGAATCAATTTGTATTTCTTGGGCGTTATTTACGTTCCATGTTCAAAACACCATTATTTTCTTCTCTCTCATTATTATTATGTAACCGGATTTACACATTTCCATATACTGTTTTTCTTTATTCCAACAAGCTGTGTATGCTTATTCAGAGATTCGACAAAACTTTCTTGTAGTTTTGTCTGACGTTAAATAAATAACGATAGTACTAGTTAGTACTGCTTCATGAGGCGTGACATGATTGAAAAGACTTTCATGAACAAACTTGCAACTTCAGCCAAGAAGTTGTCCTGATATTATAAAGACAGTCTTGAACTTTTGTTGCGGATTATTACCAGAATTCATGATGAGATGCCCCAACAACTTTCCTTATTTACACTTCAAGACCTATTCTGATTGTTTGCTTATTTTTTTCGGCTAAAGTGATTATGTGATAACGATTTACTATGTATTTTTTAATAATGCGATAACGAAATGGATCAGTAGCTGAGTAACTGTTTCTGGTTTATGTTGGATGATGTTGTCTCTGTCAGTTTTGTCAGCTTTTGTTGCTTGCATGATTCCTCACAACAAGAATACAAAAATATTTTTTCCAACAAAGACTTACCTGCTAGTAACTTGAGCCTATTGAAAAGTTCTATCCCCACTGGTAGCATTATTTCCGGCAAGTAGTATTGAAACTTAGGCATTACTAATTCCTTATTTACCTATGTTATGTACATTTGTTCCCATTATTCAATCTATGTATTCTTTACGGAAAAGAGACGGATGAAACTACATCGCTCTTACCAATAATGCACGTAAAGCAAAAAATGTCTTATGTATTTCTTTCAAAATTAACAGAACCTGAAATCAAGCCTCCTGGGATTCCTGGGAAAAGCTTTGAAAGATCACTGGACCCCGGAATCCGACAGTGCATGGACAAAACTGTTAACAGTGATGGTTGACAAAATCGCCGAAGGATTAGAGGAAGAATCTCGAGATGAGTAATGAGTATATTTAGATGGAGTGTGAAAATCGCCAGCAAGTTTTAATTAAGCGTGCTTTATTGTGCTCACGAGTACAAAGTAAACTTTTTCAAGCATCAAGGACAACAACTTTGGACTCATTTGCATTTTGCGTTATCATGTCATTTGAAAGTTTTCGCTTTTTAAGTATTTCGTGATTTTTTTCAACATTCATTCACATAAAAACAATCCTTGATTTTTGCTATAATGTTCCAAGTTACAAGCAAAGTATATGCAATATATTCAATATTATATACAATCCGCTTATTCTGTAACCTTTAAATTTTGAAGTTAGTTATATGTATAGTATTGCTATTGCTGTGAAGTTGCAAATTGTAAGAAATACTTATTTACAATTATTTCAAAGCTTCCAATAAGAATTTTGTTTACATTCATTCACGCTGAATTAGACGTCTTATAGCGAGACGTGTTATATTATATTTTTCTAGCTGGAGTAATTTTATGCTTGTTTCGGCTTGCTTTTGATGGTTATACAACTATTGACTATCTTGTTTTTAAAGTTAGGCAAAGATAAGTGAGCTCTTGAGATTTGTCAGTTTATAAGCCAGTTCATGCTATTATGCAACATAAATGCTTTATGTTAAGCATAAACCTTATGCCTATTTACATAATATATGACTTAGTTTGCAAATTTAAAAAAATTAAGTAGTTGCATGTCCTCGGATCGTATTAAATATTTGTAAGTTTGATTGCTGTGAATATCATGAATGGATTTAGAATGATCAAATGCACAAAATTATCATGTATGTACGCATATTGGTTTTTCATATCAGAAATCAAATAGAATTTTGTCATGTTACATCTCATACTTATTATATTTAGATCTTTTGTTTTTAGATTTCTAATTTTAGTTTTTGTAAGTACACAGGATTCGCAGTCAAGTACCTCTACTAGTAAAGACACATACAACTAGTCCTTTGTCTCTTTTTTATCTACTTAGATTTACGTAAAACTGAATGATATTATTGTTCGTAAAAATATAAAATTCCGCAAGGCGAATATATTTTAAGGTCTCTTTTATCATGTAAAAAATTCCAAAGCTGTGCGATCAAATATATATATTATATCACTTGCTACAATAGTAACTGAAACATGCGCTGTTGTAAATTGAAATTTTATTATCATATCATTGATACATTGCATACATTGAGAGCTCAACAGGAATTGGCAAAAGTTGGGTATAATATAATTAATGTTTATGAAGAAAGTGACTCATATTTGGAAATCGTTGGTACTCTGGATCCAAAAGAAATCAAAGATTGCCCTATGATCAAAACTATCAACATACAGAATATTAAAGCAAAAATTAGTATTTCGTGTCCCAATTCATCGTTGTAGCTGGTGTCCATGTCATGGTTGATTGCCTGAGAGAATGAGAAATTAACACTTTTGTTGTGCCGACTGATTTCTTCCATTGCTGCTTGAATCTCTTCATGTCTCATCGTTGCCGAGCTCCTTGTTTATAGCCTGGCATAAATGTAAATTGATATATTGTATCCAAAGCTAGATAGTACGGAACATATGCATGAAAAAATTAACCACTTTCTACAGTAAATACAGGAAATGAAAATAGAGGATATATGACATCACAAACAATTCTCTTTTCGGTAACGAAAACGACGTAAATGATACTAAAATGGAGTCAAGGTGATTTAATCCGTGATGTGCGTGAAATTTGCGTACTGAATTTCCAAGGCGTTGCGATTTCATGGTTCGGTGGCATATCCTTTAAACGATCTTCATATTATCTCTGCGTATTAGCCTACCCGAAAAGTTGGAACATTCAACTCAAACTCGCGAATAGGGTCGGTGGATGCTACATTTCTCCCCGGTGTGTACACACAAGCGACAAAAGTGAGACTATTGGAACTAGCAACTCCAACACCTATCAGTTGAGTGGCTCGCCAAATGATACGGGCGAAAGCGAGAGCATCCCCTACTTCCAGATTTCTTTCCAAGTTTTCCCAATCGTACTTGAGAAAGCCAGAGTACCAGGATTGCACAGCGTTGCTGGCAGCTTCCTCTGGATTGGGGCTAATCGGGACTTGAAAATACCAGTTCATTTCTATATTCATTACAGCATGTACTGGATCCAGTTTGAAATTGTTTTCTGCGTCTTGAATATCCATTCCGGACACAATGCTTTCGGCAAACTGCTGAGCTACCGTATTTAGCTACGATATTTACGGTTCAACGATATTTATTATTAGCATTTTTTGTTTGTACAAATACGAAAATACGTTATATACAGTAAATATATTTACTTGTTGTGTCATTGTCACCGCTGGAACACCATGATTTCTACGGAATGTATTATGTAGCTGCAAAGTAAGGGCTTCATATCCTATGAGCAATATCGCATAAAACCATATACAAGAATGAAATTCATTTTCATTGCTAGGACTAGTAATGATATTTATGACATATAAAAGTTTAAACCTGCTAACCACTCAAAAATGATATATCAGATTGCAACAATTCTTTGTTGGGAGAAGGTGTCGTGAATTCGAGCACCTCATTTGCAATCTGTTGATCAACAGAAACAAACGCATTAAAGCCCTTTTATGCATTTTAGCTTAACTTTAGGATGATAGCAATAGACTTACAACAACGTCTGGGATTTCAAAAGTGATTATAGTTGAATCTACAACCCATGCAAACCCATTTAGAATTTAAAGTTTCATTCAAAACAAAGTAAGCTATTTTCATGAATGTATGTCTTACCAAGATTGCATAATGAATTGTTCGCGTACTGCAATGATGTCATCCAAATCCCAGACTGCGCACAATTAAGGAAACCTGTGTACACAACTCCCCTCTGATTTCGGCAAGAGTATGATGCAATAGTCCCCGGAACTGAAGGATCCACGCAATTTGTCGAAGTGTCAAATTGCTGACCTGGACGTGTGGAAGGTGGAAAACAGAGAACTGATGTTCCCTGTGACGTAGTAAGAATGCAATGATGAAATTTGAAGTGTTTTCGTTTTCAGTTAACTTTTCTAGCTGGTACCTACCTGTGCACTCAGGGGGTCGCATGTCAAAATATTTTGAACGCCTTGTGCTATTCCATTGTTAGATGAATCGGGAACTGGAGTGCTTTCCAATTGCAAGAGAATTGCCAACAGTACCGACAAAGCCAAAGCCCACCGAAACAATCGCTTATACATTTTTATAATTTGTGAGTTACAAAACCGGTAAAATTTTAAGATGTTTAGGTGTTGTGCAAAATTTGCACTGCAAATTGCAATATATGGAACCACTCTCTAGACAAACGTCACCACGCAGTTATAACTGTGCAAAAGTTTTTTGTGAGAAACTACTTATAGCACAGATTCTCTGAAGGTGTCATCAAATTAGTAAAAAGAATTGGCAATAATCATTATTGTTCATGGGAATTTCAGATGAGATGATGATTCGTGCCAATGAGCATGTAGTCCGGAATGGGGTATCTGACTCATCCGTGAGGAAAAGGAAGTATCCGCTTAATTCATATTCATGTATGCAAACGACAGGTGATAGAGAAATTATGCTAACATGCTAACGTTTTCAGCAACAATTTAGCAATAGTATTCTGTTTATTTCTAGATGTTTTTAAAATAAATATCATGGAATAATGTTTCACTGGAGTTAGATAAAAATACATAGAGTAAAATAAATTAAAACACTCATGTTTTCACCTGCTATATACAATACTATATGTGTCTCAATCGTTCAAGCCCATTTTACAGATACCCCGGAAGGATTGCTTTAACATTTTCATCAAATGTTTTAGTACGTTCAAAGTACTTTCCACCTTCGTTATAAACGTTTCCTATGAAAATAAAGATAAAAATCCACTTTAAAATAAAGTAATCCATGCTTTAGCACGTAAAATGACTGGAGTTGAAGTATTTTTAAAGTAAAACTATCATTTTACCCTTTGGATAATACTGAGCGACTACAACAGTGCGCTCGCCATCTGTGGCTGTACCCACACCGAGTTCAGTAGATGACCTCCATACCATTTGTGAAAATGCTGATGGTTTCGGATCCTCACGTTTATAGTCTGTAAAGCTGCGATACCAAAACTGAACGGCTTCGCGAACAGCTTCCGCTGCTGGTACAACACCTGGCAATGCAAACACGTTGGCCGAATAGATGGAATCTCTTGGAACTTCAAGTGTGTTTTTTGCTGCTAAGGACTCTGCTAAGCGTTGTGATGCTTCTTGAATCTAATAAGGGCAAACAGACCAGCAAGAGCAAGATAACACGCGTTCAATTGTAAACTAAAGAGAAAGCCCTTATTTCCATTTTGTTTGTTCAGGTTGACAGATTAGTGCCCGCAAAAACGTCTTACCTTTTCACTCAGCTTCAAAGGAGCTGCTCTGTGCATTTGTCTGTAATGATTGTGGAAATCCCTACCCACCTTTGCATATTCTACCGAAAAAAAAGAAAAAAAATCATCTTTTACTTCCTCAGATACTATACACTTTCTTCTAATTTACTTCCGTGTCTTATTCAAATCAAATCTAATGATTATGTAAGGGCCAACTGAATGCATATTTATACTCCACGCTCATACCTGGAAATAGGCGATGAGGAGGCAATCCTGGGGATACGGTAGGTTGGTTTTTGGTTGCGACCTTTACAGCTTCCTATTGTAAAAAAGTACCTCAAGTAAATGTTGCCTGAGTATTGAGCATTTGTATATCAGTGAAGAAGCACTACTTGTTATCATTCGTTTACGGCTTCAATTTCACCTTCATATACCTCTTTAGCTATTTTATCTTGTGTATCTTTAATCCATTGAAGTAAAGGCCCGACTCTTTGGAAAATGTTGTAATTTTCACAATAGCCGTCATCACTGACAGGCGTCTTTCCGATAAAGCTAAGTACTCCCTGTATCAAAGGACACACATTACACATGATCAAAGTTTCGACACCAACGGGACATTATGTATAGGCATAGATGGTTTTACTTGAACATAATATCTGCCACCGTTACGGGGAAATTGAAACACGAGACCTATCAGGGAACAAAGCAATACCATCATGATGTTGGAAACAAAAAGGCGTCACAATTGTGTTTTAATGCTTGGACTAGCATTTTATACGCGAGAAACTTACCAGAGCCAGAATCCCCCTGACATGCACTGGTTTCTGTAACAAAGCCATGGTTAAGAAAAGAATCGGGTTGTAAACGCACATGTCGCAAGATATACTATCACGAAGCCGGGCTATGTAAGATTAACTTTCAAGTGGAAAATGGGGAAAGGTAGATGTGAGTTTAGAATGTGTAACATTGTTTTGGCTTTCCATACTTACCTTTTTGATATCCTGTGCAAAATTCTAAAAATTCATTAACTTTCAGTTGCAATTTATCTTCACAAATCACACCAGTTGTGACAGGGTACTTGGCAAACCAAAGCTTTTCAGACACGTTTCTTCTGATGTCCCAGTTGAAGCCAGCAATCTATAAATTTTGACATGAAAAACCAGATTTGCACAAAACACATTTTCCAATTACGAATGAATGCACACAGTATTTTATGAAACCAATCTCATTATTATTGACATGTGTCGCGAATGATTCTATATAATATATATTCCTTTTGTATTCACTTGGAGTTTGTCTTTAGTGCAAACCTCATAAAACGGGACATATTTACTTGATTTTCGGAAAGATTATGGCAAATGCAGCCTGCTCACTTACCTCACCAACCATCCCAAATCTGACTTGATTTTGCTCAATGTTGTTGGGAGGAAGACATACAGGTTTGGCATACTTTCCCTGCAAAACTTTTCCATCTAGTTGAATCAGAGCAGCATCAGATTTCAGGCCGACTGGCTCGTACAAAGGATTGATCTCTATTCTTTTCGCCTGGATTCACATAATATAAACGATTTTAGTATTCATTTCACATTTTAGTATGAATATGACATATTAATTTCTTCATTTCTCAAATAAATCCTCTTAAATTTTCTTATAAATGGTTACCGAAAACTTTTGAGATTCACTAAATTCGCTATTGCTATTGTAATTGCTGCTGGTTGGACCTACAACCACGCGCACATTTTTCCGAAAGTCGGGATCCACCTGGGTAGATTTTAATGATTTCGTTAGACAGGAGGCAGCCGACAATACAAGAAGCTCTTTTCCAGGGCCTGGAATCAGACTACCCCCACATTCATAAGTGAAAGAGCTATCTTTATTTAGTCTCTTGAAGATTGAAACGTGCCAGGGAAAATTTTCTCTTTCAGTAAGTTGTGTTTGCTCTTCTTCGTTTCTCTGCTGATTTCGTTTCAGATAATATTGAAGTGGGCGCAAACCGCAGTCTTTTGATACAGAAATATTAATAAATGAAAATAAGAACAGTATATTTTTTGCAAAATTAATTCTTTGGAAGTATCAAAGTAAGATTACATATTATTATCGTTTCCCCCTACCTTGCTCCACATTTTGCTCATCCTGTCCCAGTGACGTTGGGAAGGAAAGTAATGCTAATAAAATAAGTTTTAATATGTCTAAGAACATGACCTATCCGTTATTTTGATACACTGTCACGTTCGGAAACCACACTGGACAAACAGCTAGCAGAAAATTATAGTGAGCACTATTTTCCTTTTACTTAATCAAATTGCGTTTTTCTTTAGACTTCTTTTGCGGGCAAGCTTCTTTTTACAAGGAAGACACTTCCCCTACTGTGCTATACAGTCAAGCGCAATTGGTGAAACTATTGACTAATTCCATGCAAATGTATGTATCTAATATGATATCTTGTGTCTCCTCAGTCCTCGCTCATTTTGTCACCGTGATAAGCTAAAAAAGTATGTTTACACAAGAATATCGAGTAAAAGTTGTCCTACATATAGCAGCATGCAAGAAAATTTCACAAGACACGACGTTCGTCGACTCTTTGCTTAAATTCTAGAAGTAATCCATTATTATGTGTTGGTAAAAATAATTATATGATATATACTTCCTATGAAGGTATATATATAAGCGCTTGACATGTTAAATTAGCAAAACACGATGAATCAACCCAAGTAAAATGGCTTTCACAAAGAATCTTTGCTGATCATGAACTTGATATGACAAGAGAACTTGTTTCTTGCATTGATCAGCAATATTTTTGAAGAAACTTTTTGTGCCACACGGGCCCGTTTTTGTCGCACGAAAGGCATTAAGAAAGCTATTCACCTTAATTTTATTTTCGATCAAGATTGTGCAAAAGTTTCTTATTAAATCTAACAGAGAATTGGATTCTATTAAGAAAGTGATTTATGAATTTGAGCTGCAACTGTATGAAACATGATAGTTAAAGTGTACTTTATAGCAATTTTTTTTTCAATTCTGAAGTCACACTTCATGGGACAGTGCTATTAACTTGTATTAGTGGTAGCACGTTTAATTCAAATATGCTTTCTGAAGTTTCCTCATCTCCATCAATGACAATATTTCCAGGCGGGTCATAAAATGCAATTACGGCGGTCCCTTTTCCAGATTTCAGGCTAGCAGCACCAATACCAAGTGCTTTAGAGTCTTTCCAAATGAGCTGTGAGAAATCCAGAGATAAGGAATTGTCCCAGTTTTCCGTAACGTCTTCCCAACAGTATTCTACAATTCCAGCGTGATACCAGTTCCGAACTGCATCATTCACAGCAGCTGTTAAATTGTCGCCCGTTCGAGCCATGAAAATATTTTGACCAAATGAAAGATTTGGAGCCATGTCAAGTTTGCCGGTAACAGCAATCATGTTTGCCCAGTCTTGTGCTAAGTGTGACAGCTTTGAAAATCACAATAACATTTTGGCCATTATCTAATTGTGTAACAAACAACATTGTAGTTTATGTTATGAAAAACCCTGCTTCTAGGCTTTACGTTTGTTTGTAGCTGTAGCGGAGGTGTGCCATGTTTCTTTCGAAATTCATTATGTAAGTTTTCCCCGAGAAGTTGATAATCTGTTTTAAAATAGAAACATCATTGCAAAGGGCCAAAGCATATAGGTACCTATATGAGTATATGATTTCAGCAACCCATACAAGTATCATTAAATAGCTCATACCCGGACTGGCTCCGACTGTCATATCATAATGAACAGGTTGTTTGAAACCCTGTAAAACTATCTTTTAGAATAATATGCTTAATTTAATTTGTACAAACTTTAAATGAAAAAAATCTTACGTAAATGTGTATGTCTGGTTTTTGAAAATCCTTCTCTATACATACAATACGACACCAAATAAAATCACGTTTTTAAGTGCAGATGCCAAAACATTGAAACTTTTCTTATTACAACACACTAACTTATTCCACAAGGAAGTCGGTCATCTGGTAAATTTTCAAGACCCTTCTTTTGCACGTGCCGGTGTATTCCATCTTCGGAACATGATATCCTTCCTTTTGC
Source organism: Entomobrya proxima (assembly GCA_029691765.1). Lineage (NCBI taxonomy): Eukaryota > Metazoa > Arthropoda > Collembola > Entomobryomorpha > Entomobryidae > Entomobrya > Entomobrya proxima. Next base: position 31,428,920 of record CM056168.1, read on the forward strand.
CCTTTTACTGCGTTCCTTAAAACATCTAAAATATGCAACGGTTCCAGCAGGCAACCACGATGCAGAACAATTGATCTTTTGGTGTTTGATTGGTTCTTCGCAAGTCAACTCAGTGGTCTAATTATATAGTAGAATAAGAGCAATTGTAATTTAAATGCTAATTTAAGGATAATATATGTTTTAAAGATTTTCCATCATCACCTCTGGTGCAAACAAAGGTGGACAGTAGCAAAACAATTCACCAAAATAGGTGAAAAGAAGCACTATTGCAATCAAACTGTTCATGATCGTTAATATGACGAAGATAAAATGAAAAAATCTACAACCCAAGCTTCCGAAACGTTATGGGCCAATGCAAGTCAGTTACATCTTTTTAGATTTTTACTAGATGCATAATCTCAATCATTTCATTTGTCTTTTCATTTTTTTATTTTTCTGTCAAAGTATTTACAACGGTTTTTGCTCGCATATATCATGGGATTGCATAAAAACGGCTTCAAGTTGAGTATTGGAAAAAGCATAAATACACTTTTTATGGCTAAAGGTTAACATACTTAACAGTTTTCTTTCACTAACTTACGTAGCTTCATTGTGACAAACTTCATGACTTATTAATGGACGGATACACCATTCTTGTGCACTTTAAATCAGATTCACATTTCAAAACAATACTACAAGCTGTCCACACAGAAACGCTAGCTTTTGCATGCATACTTCCTATATCCGTGAAAGCAACTTAAAAAAAAACATAGACTACCTAAGCAATTTTATGAGAAGAAATCACGCAACAGGGTTCATTAACATTCAGTATAATTTAAAACGGAAAAGATCATTTATTTTGCTGTGGATCATCCGCCGAATCATCTATTTTAAACGCCAACGTCTGCGTTGTTGGAGGTAGGACGTTGTCTTTAAAGTATTTGCCACGATCCCCTGGTCCAATATTGTAAATATTGCCCTTGGGCCAGTAATTTGTCACTACTACGCTTTTTGAACCTTTGCTGGCCACACCAATTCCAATATGGGTTGTGGATTTCCAAACAAGTTGACTAAACGTGGATGCTTCTGGATTATTCCAGTTGTATTTAGAGATGGCTTCATACCAATTATCTACAGCTTTCCGAATGACATCATTAGGCAAAACTTTTCCAAAGTATTGGAAAATGTTTTGCGAGTACTCTTGTCCCTCTGCAAATTCCCACTTGTTTTCTCGAAGCAAATGCTCCGCCCACTCTTGAGCTTCCTTGGTAAGCTATCAATGTTATTTTTAAAGCCTCGTTAATACCAGCAAAAAATTCAACCCAATCTTTACTGTTTATATATGCAACTCTTTTATACAAAGGTTGAAGTTCTTACCATTCCATCCATCTGAACAGGAGGAGATTGATGTTTGCGTCGGTACACATTATGCCTTTCCAAACCAAGTTTAAGGAAGTCTAGACAATTTTTCTTGTGTTACCAATTAATTCACAAATTATGAAATCTTGACGTTAGGATGATTTACCTGGACCAAATACATCTGTGTTGTCAACCTGTTGTGTTATTTCCACAATGGCTGGAGCTTGTTCAAGAATGCTTTCAACAGGCGGTTCGGCTTGTTGAGGGGAAGACGTTGGCTGTGTTGGCAGTGCCTGTTGAATATCATTCTGCTCCTTATGATTATTTTTTTCCCGTAAGTTAATATTACGTTTGAAAATTTATAATTTAATGAACTAAAATTAAAGCTTACTGATGGCTCCTTTATACGTTGCACATCAGAAATATCCTCATGTACTTTGTGAACCCAATCCACAAAAATGCTAACACTCGTAAAAGTGTTATGGTTTAAACAAGACTGAGATTCACCAGCAACTCTCGTCAAAATTCCCTGTTTTCAACACATTTTAAAAATTCAATTGAATCACAAAAGCAGACAATAGGGTGCATGAAAGTTTACCTGGAGAAAGTATCGCTTTGGATTCGTAGTTAAAGCTGAGAACACGATTCCACTTCCAGTATTTAATTCATTCAATCGGTTGCCTATTATTAGAAACCCGTGTTAATTAAATTGTCTTGTAACTTTATGTAAATTTGCTCACTTTCTTTGGTTCCACCTGATGCACAAAATTCTGTGTTTGTCGGTGGTATGTCACACTCTTTAATGCATTTCCCCAACTCGACCACCGGAAGTTGTAGAATTTCTTGGTATACTAATTGATCATTTCGAATAATTGGAACCTATAGAATCAAAAACTGAGTTGCACAAAGCATTTTCTCTCATGGATATAATATGTTTTCTGAATGAATTACCTCTCCAGGTATTCCAGGTCGAACTTGGGCATTTGCAACAGACCTGGTGGGAAAGCATACAGGCTGCACTGTTTCTGACAGTTTGACCTGACCATTCAATTCAATCATTCCAATGTCCGATATTCCACTGTCTGGGTTGTACTCTCCATCAATGACAATTCTTTTAGCCTATCGGTATAATGTAGACATGTATTTTTCAAACACTGCCAATATTCATGTGAAAGTTATTTGTTGACAAACACTGTCATTGTCATACCGTAAATATCTGAGCATTTCCAATGACATTGGTCCGGTAATCAGTACTAATTGGACCCAAGATAATTTTAAACGCATTAAGCGAGCCAGGTTCTGCAGAAGCGTCATGTTTTGTAACGCAATGTGCTTCAAAACAAATATAAAAGTTGATGAAATGGTGATGACTTATCTTTATTTCTAGTAATACGTGACCATGCAAAACATCTAACACTTGTCATTTCACAAGTCCGCTGTCTGATAAAAACTTTTACCAGGAGAGACAATTATAATGACAAGCAATAAAAACATGAAGATTGATTGTTGGAACACAGTAATGTTTCCTACTTAATCTTAATTGCTTAGCATTCTGTTTGCAAACGAGACACGTTACTTTTTCCCTGTCTCATTCAGAGCGAGTATCATTCGTTTAGGTACTTATAAGACGACAAACGTCACTTACCAGCCGTAAGAATTACAAAACCTCTATCCGCAGGGTTGATAAGCGTACCACCGCACGCGTATTTGAATGTTGCCGTATCAGCAAATCTGCGGAAAATGGCAACATGCCAAGGGAAAATCTCATCCGTCAAGTCATGATCTCTATCGATGAACGACGAGACTGTCATCAATGAAGAATTCCTCGCACGTCCACACTCTAGTTAATTTAGGAAAATAAAGACTATTTAAAGCAGTTGACAGAGATGTATATAAACATATTATTTCATACTAAATACTATGCATCATATAATTGTAATGCTCCTGCAATAACATCGAGGAACACATGACACACGCTAGTAACTAGTTTCTAGTTTGACTAGATAAATTAATTAAACAAAATACATTAGTAAATTTTAAGTGCTTGTTAGAAATCCTTATATGTTTAAAAATTACACATAGTCACTTGGACTTGAGTGTCGGTCAACAACGTGAGAACCGCTACTGTACGTTGTTAAAAAATGAATAATCTGCTGCCTTATATCAGCATACATGCAACGGTCGTGTTGTTGTTTGCTAGAGAACGTAGTTTTGTATTTTCTACCGCACTTCCGTCTTTAGCTTACGTTAAAGGGACGAGTGATATTCACCTTGCCATAATTTAGTTTTAATATTACCTCCTAGTATATTTTACTGCACGTAATACAAAATTGGATTCAACTACTATATACATCAATTTAAGTAAAACTTGAATATTCACTTTGTAAACTTCAATGCTACAGTTTGTAGAAAAAGTTAAAATGTCAAAAAATTAATGAAAGCGTTTGTAGCAATATACAAGACAAAAAGTGAAAACATTCTTGACTTTACTGAATTTAACCATCAACAGCATCAAGTTGCATTCGAAATACTGCAGAGTGCAAAAATTTTGCATTCAATCTGGGTGATCATACACTCAATTCACCATTACAGCGACACTTTCTAAACTCAATGCTTATTTTTTTTCTCATGGTTCATTAACTGCATATTGTACTGTAGTTGTAAACACTGCAGTTTACGTTTGCGTCCATTGTGCTTTTAAGAGTTTAAACACATTTTATACAATAACTATGCAAAATGATTATTAAAGCGTTTCGTCATAATATCAACGCATTGTGGTCAATCCTGTTTTAGTTTTTGTGTGTAAATACCTACGTTGGTAATGATTTTTGAAGTGGAAATGAATGATGTCTTAATGATGGTCACAAAACAAAACGCTCTTTATACTTTATCATCTTGATGATGTTGATAACAGTAATAAGCTCACAGTTCACCCTTAATGAATACTTTTAGATGATCCATTGTTACATGTTTATAAATGATTAACACAATAATGTTGTTTCAAGAATCAAGTTTAAAATGGATAATTATGGTCGAGCTGTTCAAGTGACGAATCGGTGTTCTTTTGAATGAAAACAAGATGATAGGAGTAAATGTTCACTAACGTGAACCTTAATAAATTCAATGTTGAATGTGAAGGCTAGAATAGTTCAGTTCAATATACTTTGTGCTCATAGCTAGCTAAAGTAAAATCGCTAATTGATCATTTAGTCGGAGAAAACCAAAGAAATGCTCCACGAGTACATATAATACAAATGGCATTTTTATTGTTTAGTTAAAGGGTGCCTTCGGAAAGCCAGTTTTTAAATATTCCCTTCGCACAGAAAAAAGATAAAGGTTCCATTGTACCACTGATTACCTCATCTCGTTTTTATCGATTTCAAATATCTTTGGATATTTTTAAAAGTTTTCATAGTGCTAATTGTTATGTGAATGATGGTGAGCCAAACAAACTGCCATTTTAATGCCGTGAGAAACTGATTAAAACGCAACTAACAAGCAGTCGCCGTCAGTTTTCTTACTGTCGTGTACATTTAGTGTGTTTTTAAGGAGAACTATAACTGCTGAAAATTCTTTTTACTGATGCTAATTTAGATTTCGAAGAAATTTTAATTCCCCTTTATATATTCATTTATGTGATTTTTAGATATAAAATCGTAGGATGGGAACCAACTTTGTTTTTAAAAAAATAAACATAGTTTGTTTCTATAAAACGTACATTCAACATTTCACGTCAAACGTTCATTTCTCCATTTAAAAAGTTTAATATGAAAAGGAAAAATCTATGCATAAGTTTTAAATATGAAAGGAAATGGCATCGCTAGCACGCATATTTATGTTAAAATAACTTGCCTGGACTGCAAATGAAATCTTGGTATTGATTGAATCTTAGCCATCGTCCCTGTGGACTGCAAATTAATTTTCCACCAGCAGTCTCTCCATCAGGATTAACAAAGTGAGGCTCGCACTCAAAGTACGCCTCGGTCCCGATGGGCATATTTTCCTCTTTACAATCAATCTTTGTCTTGGTATCCGGAATTTCACATTTGAGCTCTATTCCCTGAACAAAGATAGAATTCAATCAGTAGTGGTCGATAATAATATACCCATGCCCATACTCAACGCATTAATTGTAAATTTGAATACTTTACCCTCTTCTGAACTAGTGGAGGGCAAGTTGACAGTATCACTTGAACATTTGCCAAACACACAAAGAAAAATGTGATACAAGGCACTTTTGCAGAAAACATTTTGTACTGGAGCGTTATTTTCTTTGCTTCTCGGAATTTTCGCAAATTTTATTCCAGCAACTCAAAGTATCACATACGCACGTGTCACTTTAATTTTTCATTGAAAAATAAAAATCCTTTTTCCGTACTGAAAACTTACGCCTTCATTAGATACAATTGCAAGTAGTCGTTCAATAATTGTGCATAGTGAGGATTTTCTATGCTCACGCACAAAACACTAATGAATGACATCGCAATATAAGCTCCCACACCACGCGGGTTTAACAATCAGACTGAAGTCGATTGACGGAATGGGTGTAGAGGATGAATGAGAAAAAATTGTAACATACACAGTGTACCCTGACCGTGTTATTTATAGTAGCACTGCAAAAAGTCATTCTACTGATGTAATGAAATGGCAAGTTAATTCTAGCAAAAATAATTTCATGTTTTATAGTTTGCGGTGCTTACATACTAATATATATTCTAGAAAATGGGTTTAATTACACGGTTAAGTTTGCTGTCAGTATTGTCGGTGTATCATCCAACATAGGTATTTTCAAATGGCCATATAATACAAGCTCAATCATAATGACATGAGTACAAAGTATGAACAACATCCTTAAGGGCGCGTGTTGGGTTTATCAATAAATTATACAAACGATAGCTTTTTCTAGAGAAAAATGTTTTGCATATTTTGTAAAAATGGAGAATGAAGATGCTACATTAAATACTACCGACATTTTATATAACATACAGTTTAAACCATCCATGCAGTTAGTGACATTTAGGTGCATGACAAGCTGTGCGTTTAACTTGGCGTTAACTGATCACATCATCGTATCATTTTTTCTCATTCATAAATCATTATGTAAAATTTGCAGAATGAACAAGCAACCATTGACTTTTTAATTGTCTACTAATTTATGTACTGAAGACTGCGAGCACGTACTATCAATATCCTTGCGGCTTCCTCCCTTCCTTATTATCAGTCTCCCATCACAATTCTTATGTAAGCCTGATTAAAATATCCTGATAAAATGATCTATAACTACTACGTGATTGATACATTTGATACGCGTAAAATATTGAAATTATTGCCTGGTATGTTAACTAGCCACTATAGGCCTTACGTTGATTGCTTTCTGAGCTTGAACGCTTCTATTCTAGTATTAAATCGTCATTAATTGTTTCAAGTATTCTGAAAAAAAGAAAATCTAATAGTTTGTCTAAACCTTTTATATTATGTGTTTTTGTAGCTTTATGAATTTTGTGATTAAGTCAACAGCAAAATCCCGCAGGATATTATGGTTATTCCCAAACATTTTGCGTCACAAAAAAAATCCAATTCTTATTATGCTTGAAGCGTTAGATTAATAAATATAAAATGGTTAACAAGTTATAAATTGTAATAATTTTTTAATATGATAAATAAGGTGAGCATGTGAACATAAAAAATCTATAAAGGAGGGAAAACGTTTTCTCTGAAAAACTTATACGGATCAGAACCCCCATAAAATACATTTCCTGGAGGGTTATACTTGGCTACTACAACGGTTCGTCCTCTTGCCCTTGCTACACCGATGCCCATCTCCCTTGTACTTTTCCAGACAAGTTGTGAAAACGAGGTGGCACTGGGTCGCATCCAGTTGTAATCTTTCATCGTCCCATACCAGAGATCCACTGCTTGCTTTACAATTGCGGATGAAGTATCTGTACTTCCTCGGATTTGAAACAAGTTCTCACCTCCATCATTCGAAGAAATCAAATTATCGTAATTGATCAGCTTATCCGCGTAGGCTTTTGCTTTCACATTCAACTGAAAAAAGTTTATACGCAAGAATGTTTAAAAAGTCAAAACATTTGCTATTTATATGTTCGCATTTCACGCAAAAGATGACATCTGCATAATAACCATATTATAATGTGTGCCTTTGGCAAGATGCTTAGAAATTTACCAAATGCTTTTTTGCAAGTTGAGAAAAACAGGAGCACTAAATATTAAACACTAAAAACTTACTGCTTCATTTAAGACAAGTTGAGGCACCCCGTGACGAACTCGGTAAATATTATGCATTCTCAGGCCGATTACTTGATAATCATGCTCACTTCCTATGAGAAAAAGAACGAGTTTATTTTGTTTTATTGCAAAGAAGACACAACGATATAAGGCTTAAACGCCTACGGAGCTTAACTTTAATCTACAACACCCAACCCAACGGCAATAATTAGGCCATTGTGTATAGGAACATTTCACTTTTCCTCATAGTTCATAAAATAACACACATTGAATAGCAAGTTGCAAGTATTTTATACATCCTTTTGCTTAAAATTTATTTTAAAATTTAGTCAAAGGCTTAAGCAAATTGAAAAATAACTTACCGTCTTCCATTACGGAAGATGACCCTGGTGACGTTGGTACTAGCCCACCTTGCTGTCCTCCACCTGAGGCTCCAGTGGATCCGCCGTGGCTTGGCCCTCCTATAGGTCTGCTACCACCAGTGTTTTGGCTTTGGCCCCCGTCAATTTGTTGATTGCCTGAGGATGATGAAGGTGGCACGCTTTGACAAGGACTTACAGACCTTATATAGTAATCTGGAAAATTCCATCTAAAAATCGTGGATGATGAACTGGGTTGCAACTGCAAAGATCTGCCAGAGCAAACACGTCCTTCAAAAAACTGAAGACATCTTCCATGGACATCAACCCAAAACTGGCCAACATTCCAGTCATTGGGCACAGACGAGCAGTTCTTCATTCTCCATTCTTCATACACACTTTTGTCATTAATGTCGCGATACACTGTTACAATAAACTCGCCTTTGTTGCTCCCCGCTGCGCATATAAAAGAATGAAAAAACTATGATTTGCAATTTTGCATTATAAATATAGTGTAATAGTCCCTAATAACATGTTTTAGTTAGCTGCACTTTGTGAAAAACAAATAAATTCACACAGACTAATCCGTTAGTCAGATAAAATGGAGCAACAGGTCAATAATTTACCTGGCCGATTAGGTCTTCCCATTGAATGACTTCCTGGTGCTGACGGTTGTCGCACTAAATCTTCATTTTGAATCTCCTAAATGAAATCAATTCATTGATTTTTCATTTTAAATGAACTTATGAACATATATATTATGATAAGTGGTCAAAAGCGTTTTAATTACTTATTATAAAATGTTTTAAGGTAACCCTTACTGAATCAGTCATGTCATCCGAGAAGAACTGATCTAGCTGATCCTGTACCCAATCTACAAAGGAGCTAACTCGGGCAAAAGTGTTATAATTTTGGCAGTATTTCTTTTCTTCGAGGCTTCGCTTGTCCACATTACTAGCTATACCCTGTAAATTGAAGATGTAGCACGTATTAGAATTGTGAAAACTCTCAGAAGCTAGCAGGGGTAAATTGAGAAGTTCCTACTTGAACGTAAAGCCGTTTCGTCAAGTCATCCATAAACACAAGACCACCGCCTGTAAATCAAAAAATATTATTTAACTTGGTGTTGGGAGATAGCTTGTTCTTTTCGAGGGCAAACCTACCTGAATCTCCAGAACAAACAGATGAACCTTTCGAATATCCAGCACAAAACTCGACGCTAGTTAATTCCTTTCCTAATGCATAGTTGCAAATTTGGTTTTGAGTCACAGGAAGTCGAGCATAGTTTAATGTGTGCGTTAACTTTGACGTTTCATCCATTCCAAATCCAGATATCTTTGAATAAAAAGTTGATTTAAAATTCATTTACAAGAATACAAGGTTTATTCCTTTTGTCTCTATATACTAAGCGTACCATGCCAGTTCCAGAAATTTGCTTGTTAGCCATTTCCCGAGTGGGAAAGCAAACCGGAGACACGTAGTTTGAAAGCTTGACTGTACCGTTTAGTTTAATTATGGCAATGTCATTCTGAACTCTGTTGTAGTCGTAGTTGGGATGTATTTTTGCAGCTTTAACCTGTAGAAATCGTTTTATCAATTTGAATTTCATAATTGTCTTGTTAATTTAATGAAATCATCAAGTTTTCGGTTACATCAAAAATCTGTGTTCCTGGAGCCACTTCATTCTCCTTGTATATGCTGCTGACTGACCCAAGTACAACACGAAAATCCCCAAGTGGACGTGTTTTGTGGCTTCTTAAAGAACTTGTGACGCAGTGAGCTATTATAAATTAAAGTCGATGTTCGGATAGTGACTTTTAGAAGAAAAAAGTTTCAAAAGGAAGGTTATATTAACAACAACCTACCTGCTGTAATTATTAGGTATCCTTTGTTTGATGGCGTTACAAGGGATCCTCCACAGTAAAAATGATATGGTGTACCTGGTCCGTTTGATCTGAAGATGGCTGCATGCCAGGGAAAACTTTCTCTTGTAGCAGATTCCCCAAAAACAACGACAACCTCGCTTCCAGCTACACCAGCAGTAGGATTGCCGCAATCTTTCTCACAAAGAAACTTTTGTTTGCTCCAGCTTCAAAAAGCCATTTAATACAGTTTTACATACGAAAATTAGAATTACCAAGTCTGCAAGCAAATTCTTCATAATGCGCAGTCCTGGACCATTTTCCAGTTTGCAAGCATGTCATCCGGCCATCTTCGAGTTCCCCAAAAGGTGAAACATAGTGCTTTGCACATTGGTAAATAACTAATGTTCCAGGAGCAAGTTCCTGATTACATTCCACTGAAGCGCCGGTTCTTGGATCCTGACATTCTATTTGCATACCCTATGTTGAACCAATACGAGAACTTGTAAAATATCATATCGTATAATGATTTCACAATATCACTTTCTCTTACCGTTCTGGGACGTAATGGTCTGCAATATTCACCGAAAATCGGTGAGAACAGAAGCACAAATACAGACAGAGATAGTACATTTTTATGCCTATATTTCCTGAATGTATCATACCAGGTATTTTTTAACAACATTTTCCCAAACTACATGAAACAATCAAAGACGTTCGTTCACTCTCACGGCAAGGTCATGACTGACTGAAGAAAATAGTTCTTTAGCTCAGTAGGTTAACCGAATCTTTCAACAAAGAGCAGAAATTACAAGAAAAAAGAAAATCTCGACAGCATGAACTTACGTGAGATCCAAGAGATGTTTAAAAAGCTATAAAGGAAAACGTGCACAAATGATGGACGAACCATGATTTTCTGTCAAAGATGTCAAATTGTCAAGTCATAAAACTCTCACTGAAACAGGAATCAATGGGGCAAGCAAGTCATTAATCAACAATAAGTCTGCATGCACAAAAAATCGACCACCGACCACGCATTATTGGATTTCCTGAAATTGAGACCCTTTTCCTCAAAATCTTCAACTTACCTTTTTGTTGATAAACCTGTTTCAAAGAAAATCTTTTCATAGTTGTGTGACATCTCACAAAAAATCATTTCTTTTGAAGATGACGTGACTGATTAGGTATTTGTGTGGACAAGTCTGGGTCATGGATAGACAATACAAACTAAGCAACTAGTAAGAATAACTGTTGTAGTTCATGTCCCTGAACTTGCATACGTTTTATATGAGTGATATGAGTATATTGCCAACATTGTGAAGAAAATTAAGATATAGTGCAAGGGTACTAAGATTTTAGGTTTACAAAAGGTTAACTTTTGACTTTTACAAAATTAATTTCTTTTTAAAAGTTCAATATTCCATGAACACATTTTTTTAAATTCTCAGTTTAGTGACTAAACTTTAGTTTGTTCAGAGTAAGCTGTTCAAATCTTTACATTCAAACTCTCCGCAAATTTATTTTAATGCAAATGTTTAGGCATGCTTTAATTGCTTTGCACCAGAAATTGAAAGCGTATAGATGCATACTGTGATGATAAAGTTGTTATCACAAAACATTACGTTGTCTTGTATGTGCAAGCCAAAAGTATTTACCCAGTTAATGAATGTTAAATTTTATATTTGTCTCAATTTTCATGTTCAGTAAGTTTTCCAGATTTTTCTTACTTTAGTCAATGACACAGCATTATTTACAAAATGTGTACTCCTATCTACATTTTGAAGCCCATATACATAATATATAGTAGCAATTATTACCTTTTTGTGATTAGCAAGTCCTTATCATTTAAATATATTATACATCTTCATATTTTGTCACATGTAGTAAGTAGGAAACTCTAAAAATGCAAGATCGGCCTCGGCATTGTATGAAAATTGCATCTTAAATGCATTTCAAAAAAACATTTATTTGTAATGCAGAATATTCATCATGAAATTCAGTAAATAAGTTTTGCATTATGCCTTCTTTAACTTTCCCTTTCGTCGATAACAAGAACACACACGGACACGATAGTAGACCACTTGATGTTATTGTTTGCCCTTTTAATACGCTCGTAAGCAGGATAATTATTTTGTATTTTATAAAAGAAAAATATGTTTTGCACATTGCGTTGTTGGCTGATGAATGGTGGGTGACTATAAACTGCATATAATGAAGCAGTTAAATCACAAATCTTATCGACGACAGCGTAGTCAACGATTTCAGTTGCACCGAACCTAATTTAATCAAGTGTAACTGTCTGTCGTCTATTCTGAAAATTATTACAAACAGTAAAATGCAGCTGCGTTGTAAGCAAGCTATGTACTTTATTTATGGTACTCGAACACTACACTACCTAATGAAAGCAACTTTTGTTAACAACAATTGTGTTTTTTTTCTTGCCTATTGCATCATAATTAATCGCATAATTCCTGAACTTTAAGGTAGCGGTAGCACTCGGTAAACAATAAAAGGTTGGTAGGTAGTATACAAATATTGTGCAAGCAGTTCGCTTTTTAGTAGAGTGACTGATCTAGTGGAAGTTAGAGAGACGAGACATTTTTTATGTTCATAGTCATTATATAATCAAATCTTCAAATCTAACAAAAAATCATCCTGCGAAGTAGCTGATGCCACAATATCCGCATATTTATCATTCTGATGTCTTTGTTCGTTCCTCGTTCAATAAACAGCATTAAGGTTATTATTTTTTAGTCCGTAACGTTAATGGTCATATATATTTTCGAACGAAATATGCACATTATATATTTATTAGTGTACCTATATGAAAAATAAAATATACTTAATAGAAAAATTATATTCTCAATAAACAAAGTGATAAAGTTTGAATAAAATTTTAAATGACTAATGATTAAAGAAATTACTTTGAATGTTGCACGCACATAATATATTTCCATATTTGAAATGTAAGGCATGTAAAATTGGCATCTGTCTATGCATTCTGTATTGCTTAGAGAGACAGAGGTGAGTTAAAAATGCCCTATTGCATAAGATTACATCCTCAGATTCAGATATTTTTTAGGATAACACGACACTTCCTTTCAGTTAGTCAGTCTTGAATTTCAGACTGTACTGAGCATTACTATGAGTTTATCATAACAAGTGTTTTCTGTGCTAATGATCATGGGTATCTCAATTATCGGTAAATTTAGTTCGGCTGTTTGTTGCATTTTATTTCAACTTTTGATAATAGCTTCTGTTCACGGTGCGAGAAACAGAACGTGGGAAGGAACCCTGGTCTTCCACGAAGATTTCGAAGGGGATGTTTTGAACTCAAAATGGGAAAAAATAGGGAGCTGCGAAGGTATGTGTTTCATAATAAGAAGTGCTGCATATATGCAAGCTAAAAATGGTTAAGACAAAACACAACAGTTCGTGATCCATTTTTTAAGAAGACACTTCCTTACTTTTTTGTCGTTTCTCATTAAAAGGAAAGGGGCATATGGATATAAACCTAGAGTGTTTTACTGATCGCGAAGACAATGTTAGATTGAAAGACGGAATCCTCATCATTGAAGCAATGCGAGAAGATTACCTACCTGATGAATTATGGGCAAAGCCAAAGAACTATACAAGTGGGAGGGTTAAAATGACAAATGATTTAGGGTTCAAGTACGGAACTTACGTAGTCCGTGCTCGACTAGCCAAGGGCAGTCATCTTCTTTCTTCAATTTATCTCCAGCCAGCATACCAAGACCACGACAATTGCAAGTACGAAGAAATAGATGTAGCTCAAGGGCGGGGACAAAGGACTGCCACTGTGATAGTAGGGGCTCTTTTTGGAAGACAATGGAACCGTGCCTCAGTCCGCAGGACAGAAAAAGTTGTCAGATATAAGGATTACAGTAAAGACTTTCATGAATTTGCTGTTGTCTGGAAAAAGTACAGAATGGAATGGTTTGTGGATGGTCAACTGATTTACAGTTTGCCCATGTATTACTATTCGGATTGGCTGCTTCGGGACGAGTCCAATCTACCTTGTAATTACAATAAAAAATTATTTCAACAAGAATTGCAAATTAACATGGGACTCTCTGTTGGCGGGTCCATGTTTCCTGAGGTAGCTTGGGGTGATCTTACTCATGAAATAGCTCGCAATTGGACCAAACCCACACTTGAAATAGACTGGGTGAAGATATACCAAATACAAGAATAAAAAACAATTGGCGAACAATCACTTTCAGCATTGTTTACAAGTTTATGACAAGATGTATGAATTAAGTGATTCGATATTTTATTGATTTATATTTATTGTTAATATTTATTTCATAACTTAAATGAGAAAATAGGTGAAAAATATAAAACATGTTTATCTGAATTATTGCAATTCGAACGTAATTTGTTTATTAACATGAACATGTACATTAGACCATGTATATACAAGTAATATCACACACAAGTTTCCAAATGATAAAAAGGAAGTCATCTTTCCCATTGAAATTATCCAAATGGACAGCATTGTTGGCCAACATCAGTAACACTGTAGCATGTTGCATTATTAGCAGTGCAAAGATAATCGGTGTCGTCACTATATAATATGTGTAGGTAGCTCATTAAACACATACTTAAGCTATTAACTTTTCAAGGTGCTTTATGTTTACTTACTGTCGATAAAGATTCATATTGTAATCGGTAATCCCCTTGCTTTTTAGCCACTTAATAAACTTCTTCATCCATTCGTTTGGCACTTCTCCGTTCTAATGATAAAATTGGACAAGATTAATCGCCAAGTTGGAATATTACGTGATATTTATATTGAGATTTTTCTTTAGTACCATTAATGTTGCAAATAATGTCGGGGGAATCTCCTCCGCTTTCGGTTTTATAGGATTGGTAGGAAAGACGATTGTGTCATCTGCAGACTCTGGGGCATCATGATATGCAATAGCCAAAGATATGATGGCCCTCTGCTCTGTAACAGAAACACTCCGAACAATGAGGGGAGCAACAAAAATAGCTGCAAAATATTCTTTTAATGAGCTCACCTGCTAGACTCAGCTTCTTAAAAAACTTTGTATTCAAATATCTGTCCACGAGTCCCCCATGCGACAGCGAAATCAGCACACAAAAAACTCCTACAGCAAGAGTTATATACGTCATACTTTTCCCCATTTTTCTTTTTGTTTGAAGGGGATTTTTGTAGGAATTAGATTAACTTTCTGTTAAATTATATCGGGATCGAGAATCGAGACCGTTTCAAAGCCAAAGTCAAATTGACACTGGAGGTCTTGCTAGATGTTATTAGGCAAGGTTAAAGTTAAACGAATTGGTATTGGTAAAATTACAAATGTTTATTAGATAATTAGAGATAATTTTTTGTTCATACTATCGAACTTGTAATCTATCTGGCGTTTGACGACAATCACACCACCGACAATTTCCATTTATATGTGGAAGGCACCAGAGCGGTAAAGTCGCCCCTTTCATGATGCGTTTACTACAAATCTTACGTAAAAGGAGTGATTTGCAAAAACAGATAAGATGAATAATGTTTAGTATCACTTGGTTAGTGAAGTGCGCATTATATTATTACAAATTACATTTGAGTTTGTGTATTCCACAAAATCAATCAGTGCATGATATGATAAATCAATAAAAGCAGGTGAATCCAACTAAAAAATAAATAATTTTTCCCTTCCAGTAATATGTCGCCGTGCTCAGCACGGTGCTGAACATGTATTTCATACAGTTTAAGTTAGCATATTCATAAGAATGACAATATATATCACGGCATCATATTAGGTATGTGCAAGGATTTATAATGCAAGTCATACGATTATTAATTCGATTCATACAGAAAATCGTCGAGTGTGCTTTTGCTTGCACTTTATGTATTTTACTCTTTCATTGTTTTTATGAAGTTACGAAGCTATTTCCCTTTCCTGTCATAAATAAACAACAAGCAAGCAAAAGCGTCCGTTGTTGTGTGGTACCTCTGTCTGTTGTTCGAATTTTTTAACTTTTCACACAACTGAGACTTATCGGCTTGCTTGGTATTTTTATTTAATCTATAAATCAAGGCAGCAACAACCAATTTAGGTAATCATTTTTCGATACCGAAGGAAGCAAACGGAAGCAAATCAATAGGAAGTTAAACTTCCATTTTGTCTTCTTCCGCTTGAAAATGCTTGTATCTATTATTGGCGTTGCAAAAATTATATAAGCACATTATTAGGTTGGTTTAGCATGTATAAAACATTTTATTTGTGACAACTTTGAATTTTAAAATATTTACAAAATAACAATATTGTTTTATTTGTATGTTTTGATGCATATTGCCAAATGTGTTTTATTTATTATTACTAATTCATATTCAATTGCATTGTATTAATATAAAAAGAAACGGATGTCCAGTTTCTGTATTACTGGAAAGTACATATTATACAGCACTGACGTGTAATAATATTTGCCATAAATATATTATTATATTGTAAGTGTGAATGAATACTGCCGTGATTTAATTATACGTAAGTATATTGAACTGTAATTATTTGTCATTGGACACTGCGTTACGGTGAACAAGACATCAAACAGAGGCGGTGCGACACTAAAGCCTCAACAAGATAAAAATGTTATTTGCTTATCATCAATTGCACTACAATCAATTCTTCAATTATTAAAGTGTTTGGTTTTGATACTAATCAATCATGCATAATGATTCATGATTTTATTGCGTTTTACGTAATACTTGAAACATGTTTGGGTATTGATTGATACATTAAACAACGAAATTCCTGATAATTGGGAATTTCAAAGAGGGAAATGTCAACGTAAATTACTTTCATCATGTCACTTTTACCAATACGGATGTTTATTGTTTATCAATATTTCTAGCGAATTCTCAGAAGCAGTCAGACGTACTAGGACTTCAAATGTCAACGTGCGCTTTAAAAAATAGTACCCACGTATACATGTAAAAGGTGGATTGCGTTCTTTTTCAGATTGCATCATGGAAAAGAAAGTTGAAATGGCTCAGTAAGCAAAACAAACACTCAAAAGGTAGAAATTATAACTTACAACTTCTTAAGCTTTGCTTCCAGAATTTTTGTATCATGTGTAACCGTCATGCAATAGAAGCCAGTTAAATCCTCTTTTAAAGTGGTGCTAAATAGCTACCTAAGGAAATTTATCTACAGTTGTGACGACTGATGACTGGCTTAAAAGACAGCGATGTTCCATGGTCCATAGAAGCTTTATTGATTGCTAAAATTACGATGTGATAATAAAGAGTGAAGGATTTATGAATTGCTAATTAAGTAATTTCATTCGGCTTTTCAAGGAAAGGTCATGGTACAAGTAAATGTTTTACTATGCATACCTGTAGATCCATGAAGTAATATTCATAGGTTTTTCGCTTATATTAAAATCTCAGGTAATTTAATATTTTAGCGTAGGTGGCTACACCGTGTTTTTTGAATTACATACCTGCAAAATAAGCACACATGGAAAAACCATTCATTATATGCTACGCAGCAGTTTCAAAGATGAGTCCATTTGGTCATGAAAGAAAAGATACTGCATATTATTACAACTCCTCAAATGAACCATCGTCCACAATACGCTTAATTTAACCGTATTTGTCGTTCAAATTTATAATGCACGTTCAGCCCAGTCACCTGGAAGTTAATTTAAACTCAGGCTTGGTGGTAAAATTAATAGGCGTGGATGTGGAATGTCTGGAAGAAAATGTTTCCCTATGCAAACACAACAATTAAAAATAATTTTAAAAATAATTGAATTGTATGAAGCAGATGTATGCAATACGCATGCACAATATGTCATACGTTTTAGATTTCAATTAGTCGGTTAATTACGTTACGTCAAAACCGTGGCTATTCATAGTAAATGGACAGTGCTAAACGAACACATAGGCTAACTCCTTAATCTTGGCTGCTGGCTGCTGAGCTCATCCTCTGACTTCCTTCTTGTTTTTTTAACAATTAGCACATAAACGAGATTTAAAGGCAATAAAACTGCTGAAGTTAGTTATACTAATCTTGTTGAGTCTTGTATTATCGTATAGTATCTTATAGAGAAATTTAGGTGACTATGAAATAAACGCTAAAGAAACGTACTTGATCCAACGGCCTAGCGAGCTTACTCCATTAAGGAGAAGTAGTTAGTAAGAGGATGTTGCGTTTTTTGTATCCAAATTAGCATGGATTCTACAAGGAATGAGCATGAAAATCAGGAATTCATGAATTTAAAGAGAA
Source organism: Entomobrya proxima (assembly GCA_029691765.1). NCBI lineage: Eukaryota > Metazoa > Arthropoda > Collembola > Entomobryomorpha > Entomobryidae > Entomobrya > Entomobrya proxima. Next base: position 31,447,001 of record CM056168.1, read on the forward strand.
CACATGCCATGAGTAGAATTTTGCACTGGTAACCTAAAGAAATATGAAATGACTATGTTTAATAGGTATTATCTGTGACTGAGGACAATAAAAGCCTGGTTTATATTTTTACTGGCTTTCGTTCATCGTTCATGCCAGTTGCAAGAGGTAGTAGACCACTGGGAACAGTCCAACGCAATTCAATTTGTCATTCCAGTTTGTCTTTGGCATAAAATCAACGAAAACTTTATCCAAATTTGTACCTAAAAGAAAGTGAAATTCAACATGCAAAATTACTAATATTTGTCAGAAAGCACAGTTGCAAATAACCAATCGGGAAGCAAAATGAAAATCATAATTTTGGTCGCAATATTTTGTGCCTCTGTAGCGGGGGAGCAGACAAATAATTCTCCACCATGTCCAGGATTACCAGACACTAATGTGAGTAATCATTCAGACAAAAATCGACATTCCGATTTTGATAATTATATATGAATAATTGCTGCTGATAGGGAATGGAAATTAAGTGCACAAACCCAAAAGATAATTCAACCGTAGAATGTACATCGTCAAACAATGTTCCAAGAGGAACAATTGTGCAGTACAGATGCCAAAACGGTGGCAATGATGGCACTCTGAGCTGCATCTGCAAGGGCAGATGGAAAGGCATTGCCAAGTTCAATGAAGCGGCCAGTAGTTGTGGAGCTAGTACACTGGACCCAACGTTAGGACATACCACAACTCCTTCACCTACAAGTTCAGGTAAAAATCGCAAGGAACGAATAGAAATCATGAATATTTATTTCGAAATTTTAATCAAATGTCTGTAAAACATATTAGAGACCACTTCCAACGAAGCGACCACTGTGAAAAATAAGGTAAGTGACCCAATATGGCGAATTCGGTTTTAAAACCAATGCATAAGCTATGCTACTTCATGAAAATAAGGTCAAAGGTCTGGACTTTGGTATTATTGTTGTTCACAGGAAGGAGATACACAAATACAAGCAGATCCTAATGCCAATCAAGCACAAAATGGCACAGTGACGCCAATGGACGCACTCCTAATGCCCTCATTGGTATAATAATGTAATATAATGAATATAACTCATCAGCACACTCAAGGTTTGATTCAAGGTACTTCTTTTCAGCCAACAGCCAACTCCACAGCCAGCGATTCTACAACTACTCCCACATCAGCCAACTCCCCAAGTAACGATTCTACAACTACCCCAGCATCAACCAACGATGATAACCAACGAAATGGAAAAAGTCTAGATTTGTCGGCGCCGGGACCTTTACATGTCTCGCACCAAGATTTGAACGAAGATGCAGCTCAGAGTACCAATGCGTCTAGCACTGCCAGTCCAGTTAACACAACTAACAATATGAACCAGGAAATTCCCAACAATAGTTCAAATTTGTCAACCACAAACCAGCCAAACGCAACAGGAAGTGATGAACCTGGAGCACTTCATGTTTCCCATCAAGACCTGATCCAGGATGCTGTTGCTCAAAAGTCTGATGGTTCGAGTGGTTCAACCACAAGTCCACCCAACAGTAGAAACGATAAAAGTCTGAATTTGGCAATGCAACCGAATGCTACGGGAGACAATGGATCAGGTGCGGGGCAAAATGAAACCGCGTCACCGACTACTGATGCAACCGAAGCCGGATGTACCGGATCAACACCTCAAGCCTCCAGCTCCCGCAACTCAGACGCTAGCTCTTCCTCTACATCTGCAGAAGGTACCACAACTCCATTGTCAACTGACATCGATTCAGCTACAAATAGTTCATCTTCACCCGGGGTTCTGAGCACGACAACTCCATCTTCAATGAGTCCGGGTGCAACTGAACCTTCATCAGTCGAAACATCCACACCAAATTCTATCATTGCCAATTCAACCTCTGCAGAGATAAACTCCTCCAGTACTCCAGCATTGGGTGCTTCATCATCGTCCACAGAAACTTCATCAGCGACAGAAAGCTCGAATACCAGCCCAAGCTCCGATGTTTCCTCATCCCAAAATTCAGACATGAGCTCTACATCTACAACTCCATCATCAACAGGAGTCCCTGGAAGCACAGAGGTTAGTTCATCTACTGATATTAGTCCATCCGCCCCACCTCAGGATTTAGGATCCTCTTCTTCTCCTGTAAGTGACTCATCGTCTTCTACCACAGTAGAAGGGCAATCATCTTCCACTCCAAGCTCTGTTTCGAGCAGTTCGCCTGCTGCAGATCAAGAGAGTTTGACTTTGAAAGGGACCCCAGACACTGAATCAGCTCCGAATGCTACAAATAATTCCAGCACTCCATCCCCAGATACGCTGTCCTCATCCTCTACGAGTCCATCCTCGGGCACAAACAGTCCAGATAACAATCTCACCTCTGATCAATCTTCATCCCAAAATCCAGACATGAATTCTACAACTCCATCATCGACGGAAGTTAGTGGATTATCACCCAGTTCTACTTCACCACAGGATTCTTCAACTGAAGGCAGTACTTCGGCAGATACGCAGTCATCGTTGGCTCAAAATACGAGTTCATCCGGAGCATCAAGTTCTACTACCAATGAAGCTGGTATGACCGTGACTCCAGACCTTTCCAGTTCCACGCCAAGTTCTACCTCACTAGCCTCAGATTCGCCATCTTCTGATGGATCCCAAACCACAAATAGCCCAAATAGTACTTCGAGCAACAGTCCTGGCGCAGATGGTTCATCATCTCACAGTCCCGATACCGGATCTGCAACGACAACTCCCTTGTCCACAGGACCCAGTGAATCACCATCAAGTACAGACAGCAGCCCAACTACCGATAATTCAGTTACAAAATCTACTAATGAAAGCTCCTCATCCCAGAACACAGACATGAATAATTCAGCAACAACTTTACCGTCTACAGAAACAAATGCATCATCATCCCCCTCCGCAACTACTCAATCTTCTGCATCTGAAGCAAACGAACAATCATCAACATCCCAGACTCCAAATGAACAATCATCGTCAACTCCTAGTCAAAATGATCAGTCAGCATCATCAACTCCTAACCCCGGTTTGGCAAACAGTACGGAAGAAGCTAATACAACTCCAGCTATTTCGAGTTCTACGCCATCCTCTCAACCATCAATTGCAACTGAAGGACCCGGACAACAGCCACAACCAAGTGAGACCGCAGTTCCTGATAACAGCTCAGCAAGACAACCCAAAGAACTCAGTGGTGAACCTGAAACACCAGCTAATAGTTCCCAAACAGAACCACCCAATTCATCTTCAGAAAATCCATCGTCAGGGGGCGAATTGAGAGTAGTTAGCGGAAGCACGGAAACTCCTTCCTCGAATACCGCTGCTTCTTCTACAACACCAGGATCTGTTGATGCGACCACGCCAGAGTCCACAGCCGTGGAAAGTGGAAATTTCACTGGTAACTTAAATTTGGTGGTTTTAATTTTTACTCTTGTATGCATGAAAAAGTAGCGTTTTATTATTTTGTTTAATTTTCAGACTATCAAAAGAAGTCCTTGGAATTGCATAATAAACTAAGGAAAGATCATAAATCTCAACCTCTAAAGCTTAATGATACGGTTTGTAACAAACTTTTTACCAAATTATCATGAACTACTTTTTTGCACTAAAATGTTAAGAAGGCATAACTGATTTTATGGATTTCAACAGCTAAATCAAATGGCTATGGAATGCGCTCAGAAAGCATTGGCTGCTCAAAAACTTTCTGTCACGCCTGGAAAAAGAAGATACGCTGAAAATATTTACCGAGCTTCTGGAGGATCACCGTTGACAGAAGCGGAAGCTGTAGAGTTGGCATTTAACAGTTGGAGTAAAAGCGGAAAGTATTTTGATTTTGAGCATCCCAAGCCAACTGCATTTTCACAAATGGTATGGAATCAAACTACTCAACTGGGAACTGGAGTTGCTCAATCTGGAGACAAAACTGCAGTTTGCGCTACTTACTACAAAAGGGGTAACGTGATTCTGGTAAATAATGCAACCAGTTCGGATCCAGGCTTCTTTTTCAGAAAAAATGTTTTCATGTCTGGAAACGATGATTCAAAAAGTACAACATCTTCATCAAGTTCATCCCCATCCAGTGATGAAGCTAGTAGTAGTGCCAGCACAACTGCTGCCACTGTATCTACAACAGCATCCGCGCAGTAAGTGTAAGACATGAATCAAAAATCATTGTTTTAGACAATTGAAAAACGAGCTAAATGGGCTGAATTTAATACGAATCTCAATATATTAGTACCACTCAGTTACGAAAGAGATTAAAAAATAAAATGACTCAGAGTAACACGAAACATTCAATTCTAGTACATTATCATCACAGTTTCATAGCTTTCCATCCTTTTACTATGTCATGAGACTGCACAACATCAGTAGTATCCTTGAGAAACGCAATGGTATCCTGCTGAACTCCCTGAGTGTCATCTAACGGGACAGGCTGACTAAATAAGTTTCTTGGAACTACGTATCCACTTCCTATTACGGGTAGCTGAGTTGGGGGAATGCCTTCCAGCTTCTTTTTTAATTCCTCTTGCTGAAACCTGTAGCGAGCCACCATTTTGTCAATGTAGTCATCCACGTCCTCCACATCTGCCTCATTTCCATCAACCTCCTCCTTCCCCTTCTTTGCCTTCTTCTTTTTCTTTTTGCGTTCTTTATATATTGAATCCCCGTTTCCTTCCATTGCTGTCGCTGGCGCGTTGCTGTTTGTACCCTCTCTGGTAGACTGGCGAGTATCTTTAGGAAACATTTTTGCCAAACTGGTTAGTTTGTCAATTTTCTTCAGACGCCTACTCTTGCACTCTTGATCACCAGCACCGCAATGCTCACCTTGTTCAATATTATTATTATGCATGACACATTATAGTCAAGTTATACTGAATCAAAACGTCCTGAACTTTCAGCTAGCTAAAAGCATCTCTGATGTCAAGGTCATAGTATCACTTTTTTATTCCTTACCCAAATTAAAATCCGAAGGAGAAAACCCTTTCAAGCTGTTGACAAAAGGTTTCAATTTTCTATCAACTTGGAAAATGCTTTGATGCTCTTCGTTCGGCTTGAGTTCTCTCTGTTTGAGGACAAACTGTATCCATTTATAAAAATACTTTCGCATAAGAGCTTTCTTTCTATGCTGTGCCTGCAGAAGGAATTGGTAATGGCTCACTGAAAATCAAGGACCAGTTATTATTTACCGAACATTAAGCCAAATAGGACTATACATTATTTCAAACGGTAGTAGTTGTCATTTTGTCATACGTGGATTTTGTCTACAAGTTGTGATGAAACTGTCATATTTCTTTAGCCATGACGAACGAGCCCGTTTCAGCGTTTCTTGTACTAGTTCCTCCATGTCGTCGATTTGATCGTCCCTAGCTATCATAACAGCAGCTTGATCTGCTTTCTAAACATAATTTATTGCAAAGTTTACATATTATTTATAAAAATCACATATTGAAAATAATATGTCGATGAAAAGATCCATGGCCAATCAAACTTACATATCTTTCGAACAGTGCTAAGCGTACGAACTTGTCGTATTTAGTAACATAATCATTTTTGGTTTCTGCGTACGCTATCCTGATTAACGTATGCTGCTTTTTACGCTCTTCTGCGTTTGCAGCCTTTTGCCGTGTCAAATATGCGTTCCAGTGTTTTAATGTATACATACCTGTACGGGCCAACTTTACCTGAGCCCGGTATCTGTCGATTTGATAAAGTTTCCTTTTCCAGATTGCTATATTTGCCAGGTATCTGTGTAACATTGCAATTTTCTCAAAAACTACTCCAGGGAAGTGAAGCATGTGAACATTTTTATATCATTTAAATGCATTAAATGCACAGGAACCTGCGTTTAGTCGACTCGATATACGCAAGATTCATTTCACGATGTTTTTGCTGATATGCTCGGTGGGCATCCAATTGTGCCCGTCGCTGCCTTGCACAAAGGGCCTTGGTTAACCCTCGTTCCATTTCTTCCATAGCGTTCTACACATATGGAGACTAATGAACGAAAAGTCTAAAAGAGTTAGAAGTATGTTGTTCTTACATTGTCATCGATCCTCCTCTTTACTTGATCGTTAAAGAGCTCGCCTAAATATGATCTGTATTTATTAAACTCATGCACATCACACAGGACTTCTCCTCTTTCGTTAACTAGTTTCTGCTTTCTCAGGTGCTTCAAAACGCTGGGTTTGTTAAAATAAGCTTTACAATGAGGATCGTGTAAAGCAGAGTACTTTTGCCTATCCAGCACTTTACGCTTATTAATGGGATCGCTTAAATCAAACTCAGGCTTAGTTTTGTTTAGCTAAAGAAACCAAACTACCTTAAGTACAGAGTTTCCGGTTTATGCTATTGGAAAATGAAGGTGAGTAAAAACCTTTTCACCAAGTTTTCCTCTTGTGTAATAAATTTCACCAAGCGTACGATGACGAATGTCAGGTATCTTGACATCAGGAGTTAAGTCTTTCCATGCATTTAATGCATTCGGGGGAAGAGATCTTTCAGGTCGTTGCGTTAAATTTTTTATCTGAACCACTTTGCTTCGTTTCACTACGCTTCTAGCTCACAACAATCAAAAGTAATTTAAAAAGTCGATATTTAATATTTTAGAAGCAGGTTTCATTGGCATGTGGTGATAAAAGTAAACGTGTCACCGTTTTATGACTGATTATACCTTGTATAAAAGTCATCCTTCACATTTAGTTTGTACACTGGTGGAACATCCGCTTTGTAAGATGCTAAAACTTGATTACATTTGAGTTCGTTTGGAATTGGAAAGTATTCCTGAAACGGTGATGGATATGATTCGTAAGAGGATGACAAATCCTTTTCCTTTTCTTCAACATCCATGATTTCCTGTTTGTGCAAATTACAAACTTGACAAAATTGTGAACAGTAAGTGGGTAAAGAATTATCAAATCTATCCGTCAGAATTGTGTGAAGTTACAAAATAAAACAAAATCAAGTAACGTTTCCCCTCAAGCCATAGGACTTTACAAAATTAACCTGATTTCCATTTCAACCTGAACATGTAGAAACCCTACATGAAAGCCATCCAACATTGACTGCAATAGTATGCGTTGCACACAGACAGTGCTTATCTAGAAAGTTACGTTAGAAACTTTTATTATGCCTTTCCCTGAATCAGGGACCCTGATGCGGTTTTGATTCTTTGGTTCAATGCTCAACCCGCATAACTGATTTTGAACAGTGACTATTCTTTTAATTTATTATACTTCCTGTTTATAAAATAAGAAATATTCAAATCGTTACATTTCTTAAAGCTACCAAATAAAAACTAAACTAAAATGTACAACAAACGCAACCCAATTCACTTCAGCAGACAGTACATTTAAATCATACGTTAATGTCAAATTCTATTCAAGTAGCTTATATACGTGTTAAGTGACAATAAAAGAACAACATCAATCAATTTTTGTAACAACATTACTTCACCGTCTAAAATTCCTCCTCGAACTTACGAGGAAACGCAATGCCACGTTGCTTCAGGGCATCGCTGTACCTCTTTTGCTTCTCAGTCTCCAAATTTTGCTCCATTTGTAAGGCCACTAAGATCTCATCAGTAGGCACCTGCTCAAGAATACGTTCCATGTCAGCTTCTTTATCATCATCCTGTAAAAATGTGTCAGTGATTTAAAATGTTGGTATCGTATTAACCTTAGAAGGAACATGCACTCGTAAATAATAAGTTCTTACAATTTCTCCCAGAATTGCAATATTATCTCCACGAACAATAAAGACTCCTCGCGCAATATCACTGTACTGCTTGCCAACAATGATTCTTTCCACAGCTTCAGATAATATAAGATTGTTGAAATGATCAATGCTTGACAGTTTTCCCACTATATTTTTCGCATCACGAAGGATCACCTGCACGCGTTCTGAAACAATTAACATTGGCAAAATTATCCTCTAGTCCTGTGATATCTACCAGTTTACGTACACGTAATTGCAAAATCACAGCAGTAATGATAAAGATAACTTACTGCCTGTTAACTCAAACAGATTAATACAGCCTTCCAAAATTTCGTCACTCAACGCATCTGGGCCCGAGTGACTTCCGGAAGCTTGCTTGGAAGGAGGGTGATTTTCATTCTCAGGCTTCAGAAAGCTGTACTTTGGCGGTGGGTCTACTGCTGTACGAGAAACGACGGTCCGTGGTCCTCCATACTGTCCATGAAAGAATCCGGATGGATTTCCCTCTTGCGGATTTCCACCAGCAAACATTTTCGGTTTTAAGGAAGCCACCTTTATAATTTAGAATTTTAACAATTGATGATATTCTAGCCTTAGAAATTACAAATTTACCCAAATTGCACAGGACCGACTTACTTATTCAAGCGAAACAATACAAGTTTGCGACTCTACACTGCAGTGGGCTTCAGAATTTGGCTTCTGGCACCCAAGGACTTCCTTCCCCGCAATGACAAATTCAGTTCAGCTTTCAAGGGGCTCAATAAATCAATTTTATTCGTCGAAACAGTCGTTGCTAAACGTTAAACGACCGCTTTTACTTTCTCAAAACGTTAAAGATTATTTCAGTGAAAACTCCAACATCTCCAACATTCACAACTACTTCGTATAATCCGTACACAATGACGAACCAATATGTGGAGTTCTTTTTATTGTTATGTCCGGGTGGTAAAACCTCACACACTTGTTTAACTGCAAACTAATCTATTCGTGCCCCACTCAAGAATGAAAACTTTGTGTTTTGCTTGGTCACTTTGGCGTGGAAATGGTATGTGTACCAGCTTGAGATAAATATGCAAACACGCTTGCACTGGCAAGATAGACAAGAGCACTAATTTCCATAAATTCCATAATTTTCATATCATGTCTTAGACCTTTTCTGGAGAGTCTGCTTCAGCAACCACGTTCTGTCTTTGCATGCATATTTTGTAAAAATGGCATTTACTGCCTGACTGAATCAGGGTTCGACTATTACAATTTATTTCAGTTTGAAGAAATCGTACATGGTTTAGTGCATGTGCATGCATGCAAAGCACTAAGGCCGACTAGTCATAGCCAACCATACAGACAGCAAACTTTAAAAAGCATTATTCCTTCTACAACATTTTTGAAACTAAAAATTATGTCTTTTGAATAAAGCACAAATCTAAAGAATTAATAAATTACGTTAATTTGAAAACTTTGGTTTATTTGCACACTTTCCAATTCAAACAAAAACATTTTCTACTGATCATCATTATAGTCATCATGAATCACAATGCACTCCTCGTCGATAAAGCCGAGTTTCTCCAAGCTATCGAACAACTTTTTATCTTGGTTTAACTGCTGCGAGTTCCACTCAGAAAATTGTGCGGGAGAGATCTTATGAGAGCTTTTGCAAATATTTAACCTAAAATGATATCAATCAGGCATGATTTCACATATTAAAACGGTTATATAAACGGTTTAAAATGTGTATTGTTTGTATACAGAAAAGCATTGATCTTGTCCAGAACTGCAGTTAAATTGAAAGAATGTTGATTGTTTAGTGCTTCAATATCCAGTCCTAAACAATGGCGCCATACACATAGCTCCTGTAAAGTTCTCAAATGCAGCAAGTGCATCAAAATCTCCTTGTCTACTCCAAATCGTTCATCTTTTTCAACATGTTCATGTAACGGGGCATTACAGGTCATACAGGTTGGCGACGTATTTGCTAATCTGAGAACCTTCAGATTAGATAAATGGTTTAGACCTATGATTTCCTCAGACTTGATGCAAATATCGTCAATTGATAATTCCTCAATGCATTGCGGCAACTTCCTCAAGTCGGTCAAGTAACAATTTGTCTTTCGTAAGGATAAACTTTTTAGTTTATCAAGTTTGGAGAATGCGGCACAGCTTAACGTTATGCCTGACATGCTGTATGAGCACGTACTGCATTTCGATTTTTCGAGTAAATCGCGTTTCTGCATCTTTGTAGCGGCCAGTATGCCTTCAATTTCAATTATGTGAACGCATTCAAGGCAATGACTATTAGAATCCAAAATTGGTTGAAAAATTTCGTTCCAGCAAAGGGTAGCTGCAGAAACCCAACACAATTTTGTCAGCACACCATGCACCTGAGACTTCATTAAAGATATCCAATATTGGTCTGCAGAGTCAGGGAACCAGGCAGGCATCCAGACACTTGGCTTTGTACTTGTACCATTGTCGTAACCTTCGTCTGACAAAGCCCCCGCATCAGAATCTGGAGTTCTGCAAGTAATAACATGAGTATCCCATAGTGTCACTGCAATTTCCTGTAGTTTTGGAAAGCATCCTTTGGCCATATTTTTCATATCCATTGTATTGGAAAATGAACTACGCAAGTTTTTATATCTCGTCAACTTGATTTGCAAAAACTTTATAGTTTTTGCGTGCCTGGAAATAAAAGACACAATGCTATTGTGCCAAGATGCCAGACGATCATTGGGATAACGTTCTACGTTGTTTGTCTCTTCCACTGTCGCACTATCAATTTCGAAGGAGATAAGCTTTGGGCACTGTAGTGAATTGAGGATAAAGGCTACTTGGCTCCGTAATATATTTTCCCGATTCATGAATGCGTGGAAATCCTCAAAGTAATCGTAAAGCGTGCTGCCACAGGGAGCATATTTGCAGTATTCGTCGCTCGATGGGATTTGTAAAAGCAAGTTTTCCACGAAAGGAGAAACGACATTTATCGGCACATAATCCATTAGTAGCATAGTTCTTGGGAAAAACGCATCATCAAACAAAACGCTGCCATCAAATATTAAGTTCGTCCTGTCTTCGCAGTACATGGTAAAACTTTGAACAAATATTAGGTAGTTATCATCAAATTTGTACTTGACAATTTTAATATCTTGGTTTTGGGAACGATTTTTTATGGAAACGGGCTGAACGGTGACAGTACGGTCTTGGACAAAAGCAGTATCTGTGGTCTCATCTTGTTCACTGTTGCTCCAAATCCCCTCTCTACTTCTTCCGCTACCGATGATATTGCAAAAGTGCCGTGTACTTGGCTGCAAATTTGATCGTGATTCTTCAGCTTCAGCTTGTGTTTCCAATGAAAAGTCTACGTCTACATATGCTGGAGGTGAATTATATGCCGAGGCTGCGTCCTCGAATCCTTCAGAACCTCCGATTTTATCTTGACTGGATTTCATTTTATATTGATTATAGGGGTTTGCATCACCTCCTGCAAAGAAGTCTGCGGAAGCAGGCAAGCTTCCTTTGAAACTCATAATGAACTTTGAAACTTAGTTTCACTCTTACCGACAGTCGAATAGTTAATTTTTATTACACGTAATTATGTTAACAAGATAGTGAAAAGCATACTTAATAGTAAACTTGTCCTCAATCAAACGATAAAGTTATCCTAAATCATTGAAAGTTAATTTATCATTGTTAATCCTAATTGAACGCCATCTACATCAAAGTGATTATGGTAACCCCCTTGATACCCGATGGATATGGAATGAGGCGCAGCTTTTTCCCTTACTAAATGGAAAAGCATTTATTTTCTATTGCCCATCTATTCACTGACGTCACATACTTCCTGTGTGGGAATAAGATTTTGTTCAATTACTCAAAACTATTTTGCAAATTTAGCCATGATTCATAGAGAGTGTCATCGTTGAATAGTTTGTTGATGTAAAATTCATCCATAAGAATTTAATTACCGTTATCACGGATTTTACATTTATTACAGCGCACAACTATTTGTTGCAATCGCATGTATTGATGTATTATATAGTATTTTTATTGCTACGCACTACACCCTCACAATCTATGCTGATAACTTGTTAACAGCTCTGATGATAAGAGTAAAAACAAGCGATAACTATCAGCAAGAGTTTACTCAGTGAATGGATGACAATCACCACGTAATATTAGAATCGTAACTTTTGCCTTTGATATTGATAAACTAAATGTTCCTAGCACAAAAGTTTTGCTGGAAATAATGCTTCATGGTTGATTGTAGTCCCATTTTTAGTCCCATTAGCAAATAATACTGTAGACTTCATTGCAAAAAGCTGATAAAAATGAATTTTGATAGTGCTACAGTTAATTATAAAGAAATAGAACAAGATGCTCATTTGGCGGAGCTATATTCAAAACTTTACACAATTCCTAAACCAGAGCGTGTGGTAAGTATAAGGGCACAGCTTAATTGCAGTAAATGTCACATGATATTCTAATATTCCCATCTCTTTTTAAACAGAAAGTTCTGATGAGCTGGCTAGTCAACGCCTATTCGGATTTGCTCATTCCTGTTCTTTCTGAAAGGGAAACTTTGACAACTTTTACTGTTCATATAAGGCTACTTGATACCTTCAGCAATAATTCACCCTATGAAACCGTCGCTCAATTAGCCAGCGAGTTTGGGGATAACTTTTTGGTTTCACAAGTAGTACCTCATCTTCTAGAAGTATGCATTTCTAAGCAGTTAACCTTCCCAAAATGTACAAAATATTTTTTATTGTACTTTATAAAGTGTAGCTTTACTAACTGCAATTTTGGTTTTCAGAACGTGGATAAGACAGCGGATATAACGTATTACATTCAAATAATATGTGAAAATTTGACTTGTCCATCTCTAATTCGTAAGGTTATGGATGTTGTTACAAAACAGCTAACTGCTACTTTCATCGCAAGAATGACATCTGAAAATTGTTTAGTACGCCTACAGATTCATATGCACATCATGGTTGTCATTAATATTCATTAATACAGTTTTTGATTCATTTAGGTAGTCTCATCCACTCTGAGCTTGATCAAAACTTTACTTGAGTTCTATTGCGAAGACTTCTGGTAAGTAAACGAATTGGTTTTTATGAGCTTAATAAGATTTTCGATTTGACTAAGAGTGAACTGGAGCCGCCTCAATTTCATCTGCTCTTTTTGGTGCAGACAGATTATGGTGCAATTATAATAATACTTTACTACACAATTAATTCGTCTCCCAATCCAATCCTATCTATATTCAATATTGAACAAAATAATTGTAGATTTTACAAGGTCATAAGGCAGTTAAGCTATTGATAACTTGTATCATGAGCCTTGTGGGCAAACAAAACTTTTAGGGTTATCTATAAAATTTTGTTATGCAAAAATCACGACTTTAAAAATCTCAGTCGAATTTCTTCAGAAAACGGTTTGTACTGTACTTAGTTTGCCGAGTAATCGTTCTCGATTTTTAGTAAACACGTTTGGTTATTTAATTAACTCGATTCATTTTTAGGTATGATTTGATTTTGCAATATCTTCTACCAATGAAGCATCTACTGAGATGTCAACGGCAGAAACTGCTTCCGGATATTGAATTCCACGAATCAACACATAAATTATTAGAATTGATTCCAAATCATGTTTTGCAAAACATAAGCCCTTCTCTGTTGGCCGACCATTTTTCACTGTACCATCAAGACGAAATTGTCAGATTAAGAGTGATCGACACTGCGGTTTCGACGTCCCTGCCTTCTTCAAAATCAGACCTGCAGAAGGTTGGATTAGGGTTGTTGGACGGTGCTCGAGTATCAGGAAAAAATCAAACGTATCCAATGTGGATATTCAGATATGATGGAACGGATTTCATTCATGCCTACAGAAAAGGTTTTGTATATGAGGAGCCAGAAGAATTCTTTGAAGATGATTTATTTTCGGCAACAAACCAACTTGACCAACCTCCTGCAATTCCTGCCTTAACTGTGCTAGATGTTGATGAAGGAAATGAGACGGATAATGATAACGCATCCGGAGAGGAATTGTCCATTTCAAGCGAGGCAAGACAGCAAATGGAAACGACCCTAAACAACTCAACGAGTGACTACTTTGACGATTCCTTGGCATCTTCACATCCATCAAATCAATTATCCCAGAATGAGCACGGTTTTTATGTAAAAGACAAAAGGAAGAGCCTCGAAAGCCTTGACGGTGCCATCGACGGTGCTTACTTTGGTCCCTTCTTACAAACGCTGTTTGAAATACTTAAAAAATGGACCGTGTTGGATCCTGCTGTATTATTCACAGCTACTGAAATCGTATCCGTGCTGGCATCAAGCAGAATTCCACTTGTCAACAGTATATTTCTGGACATGTCCTTGACCCTTCAACCAAGTTATCCAAGTTTTGTAAATCTGCTTCATACCCTGAAAAATGAATTGGATGATTACATGGTCGCATACCCTGACTACATTTTCCGAAGCGTGTGGAAAGCAGCCGCCAAACATTGCTCATTGGTAGACTTTTATACAGTACAAGGCTCAATTGCTGACAATGATGAGGAGGATGCCAACTCGAGTTTTGTCAACAGATTAAAACGATCGCTTTCAAACAGCAAATCACTCCGTATGGCTGCAGAAGAAGTTACAAGAACATTTGGTGCTGGAAATAAAAGTAAAAGTTTCAGATCTTTTACTGATATGATGTTCAAAAATACCAATAGCTCGGATGACGGCTCAGCATTTAGGTAGGCACATATATTTTTAAACGATAAATAAATATTGGGATTGAGCTTAAGATTTCCATTTGAAACTCCAATCATGTATTCAATGTAAAAAAAGGTAATGTATTCATAATATGGCATATTAAATTGATTTATAACTAAAGATTGCTCAACCGTTCTGGGACGACATTTGAAAGTGATGAAGCAGAAAACGCAGCAAAAATCATGGCACTGAGAAGCATATTGTTCACCCACTGGATGCTAGAACTAGGAGCGATTGCTTTGCAGCTTTCCTGGGGAAGACGGTTGCTTCAGGGATGTGGAAAACGTATGATGGATAGCGACAACAATAATGTAACTGAAAGGGGTGTTGATAATACTGAAGATAATCATGACTCACTCAGTATAGCCAAATGATTCAGTCATAACTAAGAAAAGGTTGAGACATACGGCATACTTACAGTTTTGCAAATACAATTGAATGATTAACAAAACTACACTCAATTTTCGTTAATTGACAAAAATAAGGTAATTTTGGGTTATTTTTGTGGATTCAAAACAGGAATTCTTGAGGTAGACGGACTGCACAATTATGTATTCTTGGATTGTGGGCAATTATAGTAATGGTTGGTTGCGTGTATATTGGGACAGATGGTAAACTTATATCTTTTAGTCATTACAAGGCGTATACTTACATGATTTTCAAAGTTTTATGCTACGTTTTATAAATAATAAATACTTTAAGCTTATTATGTTCAACCATAATCGTACTGATTTGAAGATGCATTAATTTTGATATTGCAATATAGCACAGGAATGTTGATTACTTACTTCCAGTCAAAATTACATGTAAAACTCATTTGGGATACTTATATTTTGGGATGTTAGCAATTTCGATTTTCATCTAACGTTAGTACTAGTGATTAATTAATTTAAACGTAAAATGTTGGAATGGTCAGTAAATACATTATTTCTGTGAGAAATGAACATATAATTCAGCAAGACGGAAATGAATGTAACACGATCCCGTACAAAAAATCAACTCGAAAATCCATTACGTTCTTAAAAATTAAATAAAAATTGAAAACGAAAATTGGCAAAATAAAATACAACGAGCGAATGCTAATGAGCAACAGAGCTGCATGAAGTCCCCAGAATTCATTTGCTGATGATTCAGTCTTAGAGAGAGGAAGGCACGACGTTATTACAACCGGTTCCGCTTATATAATTCTTTTGTCTTAGTTCGTTATTACGTTACATAATCTTTAAGTGAAATTAAAACTGAAGATCTTCCTCAGTTCTTTTATCCAATGAACACATTAACAGCCTCGAGGTATCGTAAAGGCGTTTGAAAGTAGACAATGATAAAGTGGTTTTATGTAACAAGCTTTAGAAACTTAATTGGAGGGTGTACAGTGCATTAAGCAGAAATAAGCAAAGTGTAACAGTTACTATCTACCCAGCCCAGCAAAGGCGTAAACACCTTTAAATTTTAAAAAATCGTCTTAATTACCATGAAAAATGCTGATGATGTACCACATTCATGAAAAGAAAAATACACATTAGCAAAACCCAACTTTAATGTAAGTACGGCTGTATACACCTGCACAAAAGCAGCCATACATCACTACTACATCACGTTCAACAGCAAAGTACTTCCATAATATTTATAATGTCATTCATGCAATAGCTATATAATAATGACAACGAGATATTACTTTAGATTATTTTATAAATCTTGTGTGCAGAATTTATACCGAAAGTAGCTACGCTTATGTTGGTGCTGGTAAATAAATGACAGCACTTTTTCAGTAGTTGAGTCTTTCTTTCGTTCATTCATTGCATTATATATGGCGTTCATCTCCTTTCTTGTTATGATATTACAGATTAAATCATTGTTCTGATTATCTGATTTTGAATGAAATTTGAATGCAAGTCCCGATTTCTACATGACACATTAGGACAAGTAGCAACTGCCTTTGAAGGCTTTAATTTGTTTTCATAAATCTTTTGAAACACACGTAATGCACGAATAGGCTAGGATATTCCGTGTTGCGAATGTATAACAGTTGCATTCCGGCATAACCTATGTGGTTCATTGTTTATTGACTAAATCTTAGAAAAGGGACTTAAGGAAGAAGATCATGATTCATGATGATGCTGAAGTCGATTACAATCAAATGATGCATGATGCATTTTATTTCAGCAATCGTCAACTCTCTTCTAGCTGGGATTTTCGCCGTACTACATCATTTCGTTTCCTGTTGTCCTATTGAGGACAGCCTCCGATTGTGCGTGGTTGCTTAAAGGCATATCGTGGAGGATTTTAACAGACTTTTTACTACATTACACAAAATCTGCGTTTGTGTGTAGGTATTTTATAACATTTTACTTGGGTACCTTAAAGTTGTACTGCACACTAAAGTAGGAATTATCAAGTCAGTGAAGGTAAAAGTGGCAATAAAATGAAAGGAAAAGGATTACCTGCATTTCTTCTCGTAACATTTATCTTCATGATGTAAAAACAAGAGACTAGTAATTGTCTCATCGCTGAAATAGATTAAATCTCAGATACTGCTTTCCAATTAATTTACTTTTATTATTGGCATGAAAGTGACTGATTATTATTCAAAATGATGTGGACTTTTATGGTGCTATGTTGGATTTTTGTCTTATTAATTTAATTAAAACTAGAGAGGAGCTAGTACCAAAAACATCTTACATTTTAAGTTTTTGGAATCATTATGAAATATAGAATTTATATTTTATTGGTGGAGAATTTAAGATGCAATGCATCTGATGCATTACTTCATAATATTGTGTTCAACCGAAAAGCATATTTTTTCTATCTTGAAATTGAAACAATTATTTAATTCTAAGGAATTTGTTGTTTGCACCACCACAGGCGTCCGGTTCTTTGTACTTACATTGTAACTCAACTCATTTTTATTACAAAAAATGGAAAGTATCTTTTGTAGAAAATTAATGAAGTAACAAAGAATTGTACGCACAGAATGTCTCATCTTGTATTGTTGAAATATGAGTATATTCGTGATCCAGGAACTGTTGCTAAAAAGGCGTGAAAGAGTAGTAAATTCTATGATTTAAAAAATCAGTTTTGTGATGCATCTTTATCATTCTTTTTTGTATTCGTTAGACCATGTTTTTATGAAACTTTAAATCCGGCTACGGAACCACCTTCAAAGAGATGTGACAAATTACCCTTAAGGCTACACAAAGCTATAAAGCAGCGTTTACATTTGCATGTCCGATACCAACAATCGCTACGTAGACAAATTATGTGGGTGCATCCTGCAGGCAAGGATGCACTAAAAATGAAATAATATTCGAAAATGAAAGATATTTCGTTGCAAAATGTTTATGATATTGCGTTTTGGTTGTTGTAATTGTTATTCTACTGACTTGGTAAGCCTTCCTTGCCCACTTTCTTTTTGCAAAGTTATAGTCTCATGGTCTCATTGTCTCTGTATTTAGGGGAAGGAAAATATTTTGCAAGACACCTTTGCAGGAAAATATGCATAATGTGCTCATCTTCCCCATCAAGCACATTTCATTCAGCTGTATGCATTGTGTCTGCCGCAATGCTTCTTTTGAGCGCAATTAAACAAAAACGGAAAAAAAATCAGATGAATTAAACTGAAATGAATAATACCTCGGTATGTACGAATCATAAAAAATAATAATAAGTTTAAAGTAAAGAATCGTCACCGTTTCTTCCCTCTGTCTCTATGTAGCAGTGCTGTCGTGCGCATTCTTTTAGCAGTCATCCGTGCCATCACTTTGTGCTAACAGATTTTATTTTTTCAAATAATCTAATGTTGCATTTATGTATCTTTTACTTCTTTCATCTTTATGATTTCATTCTACACAATAGTATCACACCGCGCATGTGACAACCAAGTGACAATAGATGAGCAAGTGACCATACAAAATTCATTAATTTAGTTTGAAAGCCGGCATGAAAACATGGCATTCATCGGTAAATTCAGTGCAATTTTGCACAACAGAACAAAATGTATTGCAAAATTGCCATAATCTGTCCCTCCGTTATCCACACAAATGAATAACTATATTCTGTCGTGCTAAAAGTAATAAACTTTTTGCGTTCATTTGTATTATCAAGTCGTCACAATCTGTACTATCATTCTTTCCAACTTCAAACGTGCGTGCAGTAGATATTAAAGAAATACTTGATGAAACGATGATGTTCTTTAGTAAAGTGAACTTACTCATCATTTATTATTCTAATCCTGGTTTGAGATTGCCTTATCCATCTAGAAAATACGAAATAAATGCGATCGTTTCAAAAAATAATAATCTCATGTTGCATTAAAATTGACAATTCACATCTCTGTTACATTGTATAGTGTCAACTTTTATATCTTCGATTTGTTTGTACTTCATGCTAGACAACATTACAAATGATGTACTCTTTTGCATTTGCAAGCATTTGCTTTTTACGCAATGTAAACAGCAAAAGTGCAATAGTAATGCAGTTCGTATAATTATGGGATGTATGGAAATTTTGTTTAAGCATGAGGCTCAAAGAAAAATGAAAAGTGTTTTTTATTGTTAAAATTGTTTTCTCTTTGGATATTTTAGATTTATTGGATAATCATTCTCATGATGATTTGCCTGTAATATTCACATATTTCCAACTGAAATCAAGTTGTATGTAGTATGTTCAATTGCGTTTTAATAAATATGCAATATGTCAGGTCTAATGAATAGAGTAAATTCAGTGAATTGCATTGAAAGCTGCAAATCATGAAACAAATTTTTTACATGCACAAAGCATCTTAATCGTAATTTATGAGTCGTAAAACGACCTTCAGTTTGTAAAGCATAAGGGGAGCAAAGTAAAGTGAAATCTTTAGATTATACCCGATGCACAACAAAATACGCCGGAGTAGGATACTAGGAGAAAACAGCTTTACTGCCTACTTTAGTTTTCACAAAATGACCCTGTCAAAACAGTTTTGTGAACATTATTGAGCACCCATGTTTATCCCTTAAATGGACTGTGTTTTGCAAATTCGATGTCCGATAACAATGGAATATGATAGGGTGTATTTTATCCATCCGTCTACACATTTTCCCTCATGCAGCGTTCCTTTTTCTGGCTCTCCATTATTTTTCTTGATGGCTGTTGGAGGATCATCACATCAGTTTATAAAGCAACAATAACAACCTGTCATTATTATTGAAACAGACACAATTAAAAGTACATTTTTTACTGTGAGTAGCAACTCTGAATAGAAATTTTTGATTGAATTGTATTGCCAAAATGGCTGATTTGAGTGATCTCTCCCTTCGTGTGCTCTTATTCTGCCACTGACAGTTCATCAGACTGTAAATAAATGAAATAAAGAACCCTGCATACAGTAACCTGTCATGCTCATTATGTTTTTCTATTTTCTATATACGGCAAAAACTTTAAGGCATCACAACTAACCGGCCACTCACTGTTTGGTATTTAGTATTGATTGTTACTTTCGTTCTTTACGCATAAATTTGAGATCGACAATGGCTGCCAGAACAGCTCCAAACGACCTGTTCCCTAAATAAATATGAAATATTTCATATGGAATTTGATGATGAATGACAAATTTGCATTCGGCAATTTGCAAATCTACAACCTGTCTTCTTCCACTCTCCTCGTCATCATGCTGCAAAGCTTCCTTCCCTTTGACTAAGCTCTAATAAAGTTTGCACCCATTCGAGTTTCTAAATTCCGCTCTTCTTAATTGAAAAATTCAATATGAGAAGACGGCATAAAATAAATGATGATTAGTAGGTATACCAAAGTTTGCATTCCTATCACTACCAACTGTTTTTCTGAGTACCAGAGTCATTTCAAGTAGACATGGTAGAATCGTTCTCCTGCTTGTTAGATTTCCATACAACCTCTATGTGATGTTAGTAATTCCTCATTTTCCGTATTTCGTACTAGAGTTTATCTGGTGAAACAGATTCACATCCGTACATAATACCTAAAAGAGATATCATTAGATTTGCATCTAAAGCCAAAAGTTTTATCTTTGCTTCCGACATTGACAAGAAACGATCGTGCAAACGTGCTTCCCTTTTGACACTGACGAATGAATGCGAGAAATGAATTGAAAACGGAGGTCCGGTAGAAGCACAAATCATTTACATATTCAATACGCAGAAAATCAGTAGCATATTAAGCAGTTTTTAACTTGGTATTGTTGAAAGCCCACGTTAGTATATAACATAATACTATGCTGAGGTTGAAGTACCAATAATTTGAAAATTACTTTTTTGTCTCCAATATGCATAATTCTCAGCAGGGATTTTGAATAATAGTTCTTGTCTTCTTCTTTCTTCCTACTCATCATAATTGCTAGTCAAGTATTGAGCATATAAAAAATGTACCTGCGTATTAAAACTTTTCCCCTTGCTGCACCTCGTGAACGAGATCCAAATATCTTGATGTTGATGGCTTGAGACTGACTTGAAGAGATCTTGAAGCCCACGCAAACGGAATGCAGCAATCAGTAAAATGTGTTAGAGTAAAAAAAGATTTTGCGTGTAGCAGCCAGTAAAGTTAAGTAGGTAGTAGTACTTGCATTATTTATCGACTCACGCTTTGCACTCTTCACTTTTTTCGTTATGCATGCATGTAATAACTGAAAAAACTGCAGAAAAAATACGAGTCCACAAGACAAGAAAGATCCTTGTCATCTTCTTGTTCTTGGTCGTGTTGAGGTTGATAATGCCACAGCGACTTGAGTGGAATGGAATATCGCTTTCGATTTTCAATTCCGAATCAGAGATTTGCTAGTTTTTTCTACAAGGAGCTTTATAATGCATTGCTTTCATTTATTTGTATTGCGGTAATTTATTAGTAATCATTCACCAAATGATGCTGATGCTGCTACAGTACATAAATAGTATAGTGAGACGTTTGAGGAGGAGGACGATGACGACTTAAGACTCACTTTGACATCTTATGGCATTAGCTTTCCACGCTTGAGCTGGTGTCTTTTATAAGTCACAAAAGAGACAGTTTTCCTCTTGCTATTATGACTATCTTTGTCGTGTCAGGAAAAGTGTATGCATGTATAAAGTAGACCTGTTTTATCTTATATTATTATTTATTATTGACAATAATGAACAAATATACAAACAAACATAACATTTTATTAATTTAGCTTCCTGCTTAGAAAAGAATGAAATTTGTATTATTTACCGTACACCAATACCAAATATAATGTACTCAATCGCCTTTCAGCACACGGTAGCGTTTTTTAAAGCATGAAATCTACTGTAATTTTAATTTTATCATAACGAGTGAATAAACACTTACCTAATCTAGTTCTTTACATTTTGAGCCGCACCACTTACCTGTATAACCGCCACCGCCGCTATCTTTACTCTTTTCAGTGAGTGGACATATTTAGAGGCACTTGAAATCATGTGTGCTTCTTATTTTATTTGAATGAAACTTTTCAGTCTTCCGGTTTACCAATTATTCTTGTGAAAGAACTCCTTTTCCAAGTATTTAAGCTTACATAATAATGGCATCTGCATATTATTTATATTACGTTAAACTAGTATATTATGATCATGAAATTATAAATTTTATGGCACTATGTAAAATGTATACTCGTACCAGCACCCTAAAAACAAGCATCCGGTTTTCAATTCAATTTAACTTCATTCATCAATAAGCATAATGTTAATAGATATTTCAGATCAGAACTCATGTCGTTTGTCAGTAACATTTTGTTTTCATGATAGATTAGACATACTTAGAAATTCTAAAATGTGCACAATGTTATAGAAAGGGAATGGGAAAGCATGATTGACGATGGGCACTCGGTCATTGTTCTGCTTTTATGGTAATGTTTTCTTTTGAAACAAAAATCGTAATAAGTGTTAATATGCAAACATGTATTTAAAAAGGCGTTTTTGCTGGTGCTTGCTTCAAATGAATCTGATGAGAAAGAAATCATTCCGCTATAGCTAGTCACCCGAATGAAAACGAAAACACCAAAAGTTATAAGAACTAAACACATAGCCTCTCACACGTCATGCTGCATTTATAATAGAAGGGGAATACAGTTCGTCCTGCATTCGGGTTCCCTCTATCATTACCAAATCTTTCAGGAAAGCTTAATGCATATTATTGGAACGATTATTGTGTGATGATTACATGACGTTGATGGCCAATTTAACGTTTGTTTTAAGGAAACTTATATGGCATAATGAAGACAATGCGGTATAATAAATTATAGGGTAAAATTCTTTCTCTTTCTGATCTGTTTTGACAATCAGTGTCACAAAAAGTAAATACATATTATGGGTAGTGCAGTATTATTTTTGGCTATCTTGAAGTCATTTGTGCACAGTAAATTGCATGTTAGGATGAAATACCCATGTAGTTTATTCATGTAAAACGACAAAGAACTTGATTACTCTTTTAAAATCTGCAGCAAGGCATGAAGTATAATTATGGCTAGCAAACTGGGAGTTTGCAACTCCAAACATTTTATCAAATTACTTTATCTTTAAGCTACCTTTAATACAAAAACTCCTTATGTTGTATGTATATAAACAATTGACACAAACCTTGAAAATAAGGATGACATGAAACTTAATGGTTTATGGAAAAATATACGACGAAGATTACTTTCCGCATTTTATCACCTACTACTAGTATATAATATGTAAAATGCTAATCCACGCGTTGAGTAAACTTTTTCTTATTAAAAAAAACTATACTGCCTAAGAGACTATATAGAAGTTACTTGATGATGATTTGTACCATTCTTAATCATATAGAGCATAAGAGAGAGGTACATATTTAAGTAGAAATATATAAATTTTACAAACGTAAACGAAAACGCAATAACAATGTGCTTTTTAAGCAGGTACCACATTATAGAAGTAGAATCATCAAGGTACTAAAATGACAAAAAATATCTTCCACTCGCTTTACTGTTCTTCATTAATGTGTCCCTCAGTCCATCATGTTGATGTAATTCATATTACTCTGCACGAGGGAAAACTTTGGTCGGACTTAAGAAAAATATTGAATGTGGTCTTTCTCATATTAATAATCTTATGACTAGAAACTTTGCTAGTTATGCTAGGGCAGTGATGAAAAATAATGATTTAATACGCCGAGTACACACAACTGCAATGCAACTGCCTGCGAGGATGATGCCACAAAGCAAATCCCATGCTTTAATGGTAATACACGACAAACAAGGGAACACTTGAGAAAACAAACTCACTGAGTGAGCATGAAGGAGAAAGTTATTACGCAGGCGACAATGATAACTAACAACGACTGGGACCCAAGCGATATATTATGCAGCGTATAATGGAGCGTGCTCATACAAGTTGCGCGTAGGTTTTTTATCTGCTTTGATGGATGACGGTACATAGGACTTGCGGGGATTCTGTAATTATCATAATTGTTGTTATTATTTTGCTCATAAGTATTTAATTTTCGTGCTGTCGGTATTTTGTACTCAAATGCGCTAACAGTAAGGTGTGAATTTTTAATTAAGCCATTTTACTGATATCACATATTATAAAAATAAAATAATACGTGAATGATGTAGGAGGCTACCGTTTGATTTTCTTGATTTGGTAGAAGTTTGTGAGTTACCGCAATCGAATGCAGTGCGGTCCGCAACCGAACTGAAGATCCTTTGTAAAGGCAATGCATGAAAGAACGGAAGCCAGCAGGAGGCTGAAAGTCCAAAGACGCTCAAACATATTGGTGTGCAGTGTTACGTTCATAATTGTGCAAAGTATTTAGTAACAAGTAGACAAACACTAAGACACGGTGAAATGAATATGAAAAGTTTGAGAACTCGGTCGAACAAAAGGGACATTTCAAATGTTTGCATTGAGCTAATTACTTTATTGAATTTGTTTTTTAGAAATAAAACCGACAAATGTTGAATTATTTGATAATTTTTCTTTATGAATAACATCAGACAAATGACTTGTATAACGCTTACATTCATATATTATACTATTCATTTGCACGTACGTGAGTATATATAAAATATACTATTACGTTTTCCCACTTTCATCAGGCTTCTCAATACGAATATCATTTCGTTATAGAACCCTACGGGAAATACTTTAAAGCAGCATCTCGAATCATTTCAAATGAAACTTTTCATCATTGATGTCGTTACGTTGTGTTTAAAGCTTGTAAAATGACAGTTGGGCTTACAGTATCACCATCTTGCACAATGTACCTGTACACCATCATCGTGACGTATTCTATAAAATCTAGTTCTATGTTGACATAAATACGATTCGGAGTAGTAATAATGGCGTTGCGTCTTAAGAAAACAGTAGTAAAAATGCAGAGTCAGCATAATAAAGTATGAAAGTAAAAATATTTACATTAGTTAAAAATGAAAACTTTTGCACAGTTCAGTATAATATTATTGCATTTTATACATGAAAGATGTGATATAACTTCTCACGTACAAACACAGTCATTATTTGTATTATCATGATTTATTAGTCTACCTAAAATATTAGTTTTAATGCCTATCCCTTCCAAACATTCTATTGAATAAATTACTGAGTCTCCTATAGCCCCTTTTTCTTCGAATAGAATTAAACAAGCTTTTCGGATCTGGATTCATTTGAAATCTTGGTCCCTTACCAAGCTCATGCGATACATGGAACTGAAATCGTGGTGGACCTTGTCTTGGAGGTCTCCTATGCTCCTGGCTGTAAAATAGGGTAGGCTGTGAACTGGATTGTATCTGTTGAAATTGCTGTTGTTGCGGTTGATGCGTTGATTGATGCTGTAGGTAGTGAAGTTGATGCTGCTGCTGTTGTGTTTGCAACGTGAATGGAGCATTGTCATGAATTTGGTTGGCGATGATATTGTTATTGTTTTCAAATGATTGTTGCTGTTCTGATTGTTGAGATCCGGGAAAATCATACTGCGTCGACGATGAGACAAAGAAGTTTGGATCGTTTGTCTCGGGAAAACTTGTGGTAATTGATATTGGCGTGGTTGTCGGAGTGGTTGGAGCAGCTTGTGTTGGGAGTACTGTTTGAGCTTGTAGCATGGATGCCTGTGCCTTTTGTTGTTGGTATAATCTTAGCTGCATTGTTCTAGTTGGGTCAGTAATTGCATTTTCATTTGTGGACAATGGGATTAACGCCATACTTGGGGTTACTTCGAAAGAAATCGGACGATTGGTGGTAGTACTTTGATACGGAATAGGAGTGAAATCTTTGGCGAAACGTGTAGGTGGTTGGAATTGAGGATGGAAAGGTGTCTGTTCAATGTTTGATGGTTTGGGACCATGATGAATATAAATGGAAGAGGTAGCAGCAGAGCCAACTTCCGTTGGGTTGTGTAAGTGTTGGTGATGAGGAGCAAGGGAATGAACTGCGATTTGATTTGTTGCGCTAGACTGGTATGAATGGGGTGGCGGAGGAGGCGTCAGTCCTTTTGATGGACCGTTATACTCTGGTTCTGGAGTATTTCTGTCCAACTGAAGTAATTGGTTTCTAACAATTCTACCTTGCTCTTGGGATTCTGACTGTTGATGCTGAATATGATTATTTGGGATGAAATGCTGGGGACGCGGATGAATCACAAAACTTTGAACAAGTGGAGGACGAGGTTGCACAGTATGAGACCCTGTAGGTGGATTCGGTGAAGATTGTTGCGGAGGATGAGCTCTTGGGGGAAACTGAGGTTGAGGAGTTTGGGGTGCGTGCACACGAGGTGGAAACTGTGGTTGTGGAGGTGCAGAGTTATCTGCTGGAAATCGAAACCTTTGGTTCTGCGGTACTTGCACTGAAGCTTGAGAAGTTGGTCGCTGATGCTGGAAATGGTGCTGATTTGGTGTTGGGTTCGGTGGAGGTGGAGGCGGGGGAAGCTGATGCAAAGATGGTGTTGGATTACCATTCTGTGGGGGTGGAGGTGGCGGAGGTCGTTGATGCTGAGGAGAATGATGCTGAGTTGGCGCTGGATTTGGGTTCACATTCTGGGGTGGCGGAGGTCTCTGGAAATTTTGTCCATGTTGTTGATGCTGAATAGTCAATCGATGATGTTGTTTTTGTTCTTGCTGTCTATGATGTTGGAATTCTCCTTGACTTTGTTGGTGATGGTGGTACTGCTGTTGAGGCTGCGATGGAGGTCTTGCTTGCGTATTGGGGGAAACTGGGATTCTTGCCCCAAACTCCAAAGGGGGCTGGGATTTGATCTGGGAATTAAAAATTTGCTGTTGTTGTTGCTGATTTTGAGGTTGTGGAGCGTTGGGATTGGGACCATTAAATTGTCTTGGAGGAGGTGGAGGTGGTTGCTGGATTCTATGTGGAGGATGATGTGTAGTAACTTGAAGAAAATGTGGTCTTGGTGTTGTGTACGGTTTTTGGATCATTGGAATGCGAAATTGCTGTGGTGGTGAATGCTGAGCATGGATGTTGTTCTGCTGAGGGAGTGACCTATGCTTGGGTGGTTCTGCGTCTTTTTGAAATGCTATATTTGAATTCTTGTGTCGCTCCTCAAATTGTTTCGCTTTCTGTGGGTCTTGGAAAAATTCTTTAAACTTTTGAAAGGCCATGTCAGCTATTTCCTTATCCTTTTCAGGAAGTGCCGTCTTGTTTCCATCAGTCAATCCAGGAATTGTGAAATCATTAAAGTTGATGTTTTCATCTCCTTCAAACCCAACTGTCAAAATTTGAGTTTTTGTATCTCCAACTTGCCTAATACATTTTGCATGTTTCGGAGGAAAATAGGGGAAAGTGAGACATTACAACAAAAGCATTATAATATGTCAGATTTTTTAAAAATTGCAAGCATAATTTTAAGCAAGAAATCATAAGATCATGTTCATTTACCCTCCGCCAAGAACTTTGACATTTCCCAAAAATTTGCTAAGATCCACATCTGTCAAACCCAAGCTCTTTGGATCTACCAACTCGACTCCTTCTGGCAAATCATGTTTGAACTCTCCATTTTTCTCCTGGCCACGTGCTCTTGCCAAGAGCATCAGTACCAGAAGCAAATTTCCTGAGCAAATCCGACTAGACCACTTTGACATTGTTCAAAAAAGAAAAGTCCCAATTTTTTTCTTTTAGACAATATTATAATATGTATTTTTTGATGCACACCAATCTTGAAATGCTAATATACACGTTTCGCACGCAGTCATGTAACACTTTAATTCAGTCTCCCATCTTTTAATATTTTAAAACCAGAGCACCACATAATAAAACACAAATATCACATAATAAGCTTCCCATCATCTTCCACACATTCCCTTCTTTTAAGCAATCGAAAACACTATCTAGAAATTCCACTTGCGAAAATGTATCATTAACGCGTGTGACATAATATATTATGATTAATTTCTTACCATTTCAGAAACGGAAGCCACATACGTGTATACTAAATATAGAAACGACTAAAACTATTCACAAGTGAACTAGTCACCGAGCATGGGAATTTTCTTCAGTTTCACTCATTTACTCTTACTTAACTGCCTCGACCACCACTTGATTCACATTTAAGCTCACTTTCAGCCCAAGCCACAATCATGAATGGCTTCACTTTTGGCAGAAGCCAGAGTTACTATTACGATTTTGCTGTCAAATTTAATACTGACAGAGAGGACCCTGTAGACAACAACGACGTAACATGCGCAGCAACAGACAAGCGCAATAGATAACAATGATCATCATCGCATCACCATCATTCCCATCATCATCATGAATGACGTTCCCTTTTCATATCGTTATAAAGTAAGCGTGGTTTATTATACTTCCGTCTGATGCCATTACATAGTTAGTTTAACATAATGTAGTTGCATCGAATAGTTAGTTCAACGTTGTCATATATTGTTTCGGTAATGCCAAAAAGTAT
This sequence comes from Entomobrya proxima, assembly GCA_029691765.1. Classification (NCBI taxonomy): domain Eukaryota; kingdom Metazoa; phylum Arthropoda; class Collembola; order Entomobryomorpha; family Entomobryidae; genus Entomobrya; species Entomobrya proxima. The sequence continues at coordinate 31,475,370 of CM056168.1, forward strand.
ATTACGATTCATGAGTCGCGCAATGGTGCACTTAAAGCGCGCATACATACTTTACAACATAAACTCAAAGTAAAAAAAGTACTTACAATTAGCTTTACAATGATAATCTTCTTTAAAATCTACGTCAAAAGCCCTCTTACTCATTTTTCTGCATTTCAACCGATGATGGACAAAAGTACAGTGACACTATTTCAGCATAAAATGTAGTTCAGAGAGTGGGATTTGATATTTGCTCTAGATTTTCTTAAAATCTTGCTAGACATGGATAACCGTGTAGTGCATTATTGGGGCAAACCGAAATCCACGGTGAAACCTCCTCGAGCAAGTCGAATTAACCCTTTAAGCTGAAGGTAGACACGGTGGTGGCAGCGTATTACGTTTCATGCTTTTGTGTACTTAATAATAATGACAGTGTCATATTATATATATCGTTTCATATCACAGAATAATAATGCGCAAATTGCTCTGAAATAACCAAAAATTATCCCATTCAAACCGTAGTTAGTTCCATTTTATCTACGCATACAACATTCATGCTTTTAAAAAAGTGACACACAGAAGGGGCCATAAATTACATCACAAATTCGATTATCCACGTTAAATAAGAATGCATGTAACCAGCTTTACGCAAGTACTTATGCACAGGGTATTTACGGGACACTTTAATAATGCAAGAAATTGGAATGATGATGAATGAAAGTAAAAATGAGCAACGCTTATGTATTTGTGAACAGGTATTTTTGAAGCTATTTAAAGGAGCAAAAGAAAGAAAATGCTCATCTCACGGTAGTGATGCTGATGATGATACTCTGAGTCAAATGTCAAAGAAAATTGTACAGGACAATTCTAAGGACCTATAAAATCTTAAAAGAAACGACATAAAAGCCTAATGGTAATAGTAATGATGCACATGCGTATTCTTACACAACAAGCAATCAGAGAACAAAGATTTTTTTTCTTCTGTAAGGTCTCACGTGAAATGTGGTTTATCGACTGGGTATTGAGCATGGCAGAATACGTGGTTCTGCTGTAATAGAAAAGTCATGATGCTGAAGTTGATTGAGAATGAGAGATCCAAGAAAAGATGCAGCGTGCTCTCAACTAAAAAACGATATTAAAAGTGATATGATGATGACAACTGATGATGATCACGTTGATGATAGAATGCTGCTCAGGTAATGATTTTTCCCAGATTCCCAAAACCATGTAATTTTAGAATGATGATGAAAGATTCTTTCTATTCTTTGTATTTATTTTTATTATGAATACTTATATTATAGTAGTCGTACAAAAAGGAATAGAATTTGATGTAACCTACCTCTCCACACATGACGATACTGTACCATTTATGCTGGCAAGGTTTTGTAAGAGATCCTTTGCAAAAAAGGCTTAGGCTTTCTATTGTGTGCTGTAAGATGATCCAACTTATAGGCTTCTTTAAATAAACAAATAGCAAAGTAACAAAGATGTCTTTTCAAGAATTGAAGGAATGAGAACAATCTCTAAAAACTTTGTTATGTCACAAAACATAACGAAATACGATAATCATAATAACAAGATGATATTATGATAAGAGGGGATGGTCTATTATGGTGGTAATACTTGCCTGCATGTTATGGAAAACGTATGAAAATTATAGGAAAATCATTAATTTTTTGAAGTCTCATCCGTCGATTTTTACTGCAAGAAATACACATTTGGTAATTTATTTCTTGTAGACAAGCAGGACGAAAAGTGGGTAAAAGGAAGAAGGAAAGGCTGAATAAGCTGTGTCAATTATAATCTTGTTTGCGCGCAAGTACTCGGTAGTTTGCTTGCTTATGTGTGCAATATTTATTCGACGCAGGCGAGCAAAAAGTAGGATAAAGCTTATTGTTATTTGAATTATGTTCATTTTTATTATTACTAAAAACTTGTAAAAACCGTAGACTGGTGCGTTGTTCGCAGTTATTATTACTTATTTACCGGAAATGCTTACTTATATATTACTTTGTATAAGACAGAAATGTAAAGGCAAAAAATCGACCGATACTAATGATGAAATGGCTTTGTAATTGCAATTTAAGTGCATGGCGGACTTTGATCAATATTTACATTAAAATTAATACACATTTTTGTTAAGTGAACATACAACCTGAAAACTGTTTATACGTTCTTCCTTGATTGGCAAATTGCTTTATATGGCTAATAAATTGGCTATAAAAATTGATTTCGAATTCCTCACTGATAACATATTTATGGTTAGCCATGTGCAAATTACACACAGTTCAATTTTCTCCAGATATCTTCATAATGAACCAAATATAAATCTGCAACATGAAGTAAATCTTTGCCGTTATAATCGTTGTAGTTTTTTTTTGTCTCATTCACCAAATACTCATTAATTTTGTTTTGCTTCGGTGTTAGAAGTACACATTGTAAATAAAGGAATTCGTTAATTACTCTTCTACAAAATATTAAATAATATGTTGCTCGAACGATCATGCCCGTTACACTACAAGCTACAACTTGTGGAGTTCAAACACTTAAACTCTTAGCTTCGAATGATATTTTGGTTTCAATTCAAGTTATGGTTTAAGATGAGAAAATTACTGAGATCCTCTATAACATCAAAATATTTCTATTTGATCTTCATTCGGAACTAGTAATAAATGCTAAAAAACTGAATTCTTAATTGATTCATCGCTATGAGCAAGTAAGGTGATGAGTTCATGTATTGGTTCAACTTATGGAGATAAAACAGAAACAGAATTTGCAAGTTTAGCAGTGGATAATGGATCGTTCCTTATAATTTTTGTGATATTAAATATGATAAACATTTATATAGAACAAATGGCAAGCAACGTAAGGTGACATATGATATCCGATCCGAACGATTTTATGCATCCACAAACAATGCTGTACCAAAAGTGGTTCGAATTTTCGCAGGATAGTATCTGATTCAATAATAAAGAATACAAACAAATCTTGAGATGCAAGATAAACGAAATCTAGGTATATATTTATACATATATGAAATTTCAAATTTCAATTACTTAGAGCAATCAGCAAAACGATTCATTGGCAATACGCTTACAAAACTTCAGAAATCCGTACATAATGAATTAATTAATAATTAATTACTTATATACATCTATACTACTTAGGTAAAAATTATGCATATCCTACTGTAATTACATGAACCAACATATTCCCATTTAATTATAATGACAATAATTAATTATAGATATAATAGCACATATCTGTAAATAACCTTCCATACACTGTTCATTACATGGAAATCGATACGAAATGTAGAATGAAATATATTCTATATAATGTGATAGTAATAATAATAATAATAAATACAAGAATTTCTCGCAATCATTCGTGAGAATGTGTCTTGTTCACGGGAGTTTTAATTAATTGGACTTTTCTTCAACGCTTCCTCCTCCATGAAGCCGACAACGAAGCACAGTCGATGAATGCCATTACAGAGTAAATATGTGTTTAGCTGCTGATGAATTTTTAGAAGATGTGTCCGCATGACTTTCATATACCATTGTCATATGGCCCAAGTTCAGTCGTTGTTTAACTACACGTCTGGAATAGAAAATAATAATTATTATTACATTACAACCTTTACAAATTTTACTTTACACTTGCAAGATTACTTATACAGGTCAACGAAAAACGTATAATAGTTATTAAGTCGCATAATGTGTAAAACCGTACAGCAATGAAATGTTTTGAACTAAACTTGTCATTGACTAAACCAAATTATTATAACAAAAACAAAGTTAAACGAACCTATAGAATTTGTCGGCTTTTCGACCTCAAATCCTTTTATTCAAATATGTCTTATTACCATAATATTGAAACAGCTTTTCAACTGCATACTTTCTATTCCTACTTCGTTACGAAAGTTACTTATACGACTCAAACATATGGTACATACCTAACGTTTATAAACTGTCGACTTTAAATAGTCATTAATATAGCCACGTTTCAGTAGTAATAAAAATATAAAAACCCTGATTTCAACTGACTACGTTGACCTTTTTAACTGAAGCAATAACAGAAACATGCTGCTTACCCTATATTGAGAATTCGTTCCTGGTTTTTGCAATCTGCAGTCCAAATAGAGATTTTGTCCATTTTACCACGAATGTCTACCACAACCCCACATATATCATCGCCGTCATCGTCAAAGGCTTCTCCAATCAAACACAAGAGCTAAGAAAAAGCAAACAAAAAAACCGGCATTAAAATTTTGTTCAAAAAGATCGTACCCTATTGAGTATAATATCATTAAACCAATCCCTTACCACTTCCAACCACTGGTTATCCAGTAAGTGTCTATGCCTCTTGTCAAAACTGATAAGCCATCGACCTCCAGCCCGGTTTCCGACATCCTCCCACATGGGTTTGATCCCATCTTTGAACACAAAATAGGAGCAGCCCTGCCTCAACTCGCTGGCATTCTTGATGTGATTATAAATGGACCAAAAATCTTCCACAGTATTAAACGGACTGACAACGCGTAGATTATCCTCCCAGCTTTTATCCTTGTTGTTTTCAAAATACCAAAAGGTCCACTGGTTCTGAAGCAAATGCTTTTGCGACGCCTCCAAATCCTGACTGCTGCTGCTGGTGTCCCCCGTCTCGAGCGACAAGGTGTTTTCCGCCGTTGTAGTCATTTTTGTTCAACCCTTTCCTCCCAATCAGTTAAACCTCCCAACTTACTCCAACAACCCACCTCTTTCTAAACCGTAGCCCTAACCTACTAACTAATATTTCAAACTACTCTTCCAAAAACAAAAAAGGCTAAGGATTTTCTACTAAAAAATATGCCAGTAAATTGCTCGCAATAGGTAAATAGTGACAGGAGCACAATGAGTACTCTTTTTTCACTAGTAAAATTGTGTCAGATTGGATTTTAACAGTTTTTTATCGCACAAAAAGCTCAACTCACTTCTCAATGAACTGATTGACCGAACGAACGAGATCTTTTCATACAAAATACAGTAATCTGATACACAGCGCGGCTCTGACTGCTACTTTCCGTATTACTATAGTCTCGGCTACTATCAACTCTCAAAAAACTATCATCAGCAGCTATTCTGCATCACACAAGTAACCACGGCATTTACTATCACAATCCCTGCACATCTGTGTCTCTCTTCGCGTTCAACAATCTTTTTTTGGTTGTAAAATCCGTACGTAGAAGCAGCGGTGGTGGTGGAGGTGATATCGCAATCACAACTTCACAACTTATTGAGTATCGGCTCAACTTCTTTTTTCAATAAATTTGAATTGAATGGGGAATTTGGGGAGATAAGTGAGGTGTACAAATCTACTACAAAAATACAAGCTATACGGCAGCAGAAGTGCACTGACTCAAGTAGAGGCAGACAGACGGAAATGTAGAAATGCCGACGAAAAGATCTTTCAACCTGAAACCCAAATTGCAAAAATGCTAATTATCCATCTACTATAATATGTATGTGTACTGTTTTTGTGCACAGAGATGTACAGAGAGAGTACAATAATAGCGTATTATTCTTATAGAGTGCACGCGCTATATATTTTAGAGTACGTGTTGCGGGTAGATAGCCATAATAATAAGTATGTACGCACGCATGCTAGTAAAAATATGGATTGTTTCACATGAAACCGTTTATCCTTACTGTACTCTGTAGAAAGCATGAGGAGATGAGAGATGTATTCTCTAAAATGTAAAAATTGCCACTTTACAGCAAGATAGGATGGTATTTTATTATAAAAGCTAGTTAGAAGAAACTAAACTGGATGGTTTAGAGGGGAAGGATGCGTGAAGCGAGCATGGTAGATTTGGGATAACTTGAGACTTGAGGTTCATTCTGAACATCTCTTGTTTTAGGTAGTTAGTTAATATTGCTGTACTGTGTGATGCAAAGGAATGTATATTTTCTGCCTTTTCCTTTTGAGGTTAGAGAGCGTTCTTGTTACTAAAATATTACACACGAGGATGAATGAGAAGAATACTATTGAAACGTGTGTAATTTAACGTAATACGGCATTGACGGCTCTGCTTCCCTGTCACTTTTTTATTCCATTGAAATGTTATGCAGCAGTTTACATTCTAAACTTTCAGTATAGCAGAATGCTTTGGGTAGAAGTGTGCGAATGGTGAAGATTTCGTTGGGATGAGATAGATGGCTTATATGTGACTGATATGACGCTCGCGCTTAAATAAAAATTTCTTTTGAAGGGAACATTGCAAAAGAAAAGATGAACAAAGACGTAAGCAAAAAAGTTGGTAGTGAGAGTTGAGTTGAGGAAGCGCGGAGCGTCTCAATCTCAAGATGCCCCGTGTCGCTAAACGAAATTCACGGTTTTGGTTTAGTTTCTAATGACATCTTTCCATTTTCATTTTGAATCCTTTTGGTTCAATTTTAGAATATTTTCATAAACTAGATCAGAACCAAAGTATCTAGATAAAATAATCGGTTATAAAATATTGATGAAACTATTCATGAAATATTTGAATTCGTGCTATTGCTATTATTACCTATATACTTTATTTAATTGTAATTCGAGTGTAATCAGATTTAATGAAACATGTCTGACAAACGGAAAAAGGTTTACGAAAAGAAAATTCTGCTTGCTAGCAAAGCCACCAAACATCGCTTGGCAGACGAAGTGAAAGCACAAGCACATGCCAGAGCTTGGGGTTCTGACAGCGCTAATCAGAAGGTATCAAGCCATGGTAAAAAGTCGAGTGTTGAGTATCGTAAGCACCCCTTCCACAAGCCCACCTGGGGAAAGTATCCACACATAACCATTTCGAAGCGTGCAAGCAACGACGTTGCATTGAATGTAGGAAGAATTAAAACCGAAGCTGGTATGAGAAGCCTAAACAAGAAAATTTATGAGCTAAAACGAAAAATGTTGACGAAGGAGAGTGATAGCTCCAACAGACTTGATCTAGAGAGAAGTCTTGGAAATGCTAGCATTCGTAAGGTGCTCGCTACCTTGTTTCAAAAGAATTCGGACAGCATGTATTATCGGGTTTACACAATTTCCTTGCCGTGGATTATCAAGCAAATCGCTAGAATGAGTTTGTTTTGGGAATTTCTTATGTACATCAACATAGTGATTACCTTCCTTCTGACTTCCTTCTCTGCCTTCTTTTCGTTTTACGATAAGGTATAAACAGCACTGAATCATCAATAATGCAAATGCACACAAGAAGAGCATGTTTTATAAAATACTTTTCTATTTGTCTAATTAATCTCTCCGTAGGCTTTGTGGGATTGGATTTCAGTAACGGACTTTATCTTTGCTGCAGGTAAAAGAAAGTTACCTAAGTTTGTAGGCATCGGAATTTCAGTTCTTTTTTATTCACGCTACTATACGTTCACAGATACGATTCTTAGACTAAGCGTTGAAATTTGGCGTTATCGCACTCGAGCCACTGTCGTGGTTTTCACTGCGCCATATACGATGGTACGTGCACAATTTCTGGCTTTGTCCTATTTATTCCATTCATTTTTTAAGAATTTTGAAAATTGTCAAGTTTGACAAACAAATCTTTAAAATATCTACATAATCTCAATTGCATTTCAGCTGCAATTTCTGTTTGATCTGTGCTCCATGATTCCTCTGCATCTAATTTACTACTGGATTGAGGGGTCTTCTGAGCTTGGAGACTTATCCATGATTGACTATTTCCGCTTAAATAGATTCTTGCGTTTGTCACGATGCAAAGAATTTTTTGGTACATGTCATTTAATACATAGGAATTCGTATTCAATGTTTCTGTAAGTGTTAATTAAGTTAAATGAATATTATGTTACAATTTTAACAGACGTTCTTGAGCGAGAACGAAGAGCGGACGAGACGCTTTTGTTTTGTTTCAAGTTTGCTAACTACTACCTCGCCTTTACGTACTTCACTGCTTGTCTCTTTGTTTCGTGTATTGGGGTGGTAATTGTTTATCAACTCTATCCGTTTCATTTAGATGTTAAACACTGAAATATACTGAACTCTTATCAAAATCATTTTGCAGCAACCATTGGACTACTTGTTATATAACAATTTGGAGAAATTGGACGATTCGTTTTTAAAAGGCTTTCAACAAAATAAAGCAGGGTAACAGTCAAACATATTAAATAGTTGACTTAATCTTGAGATGAACATTCGTTTTGCATTTATATAAATGTTCAAACTTTATTCACAGATACGGATCTACCCCATGGGACATCTTTGTAATTACCGCTAATTTTGCTACTGCTGTTATTACAACAGTTGGGTAAATGAAACATGAAACTCAGATAACATTTGCTTCCTTTCGCTTTCACAGCACTATTTGAAATGTATAGTTAAAACATACAATTTACGTCATTCATAATTAAGATATGGAGACGTGGTTCCCAACAATGTATTAGAAATGACAATATGCATTGTTTGCATGTTGGTTGGTGCAATACTTTTGAACGGATACTACACTAGTGAAATGACCAACCTTCGACTTGAACTAGGTATGTAAAACTTGTAATTCATAAAACGTGAATCGAATAGTTTGAAACTAACACGATTTACCATACATTTTTAAAGATGGGGCTCGTTTCGATTTATATCACCGGTTAAGCCAAATTCGAGAGTATCTTGTAAGCATTTTCATCGATTAATTAATTGAGTTGCATGCAACGAATATTTTTAAAACAGAGTAAAATATATGAATATTTTCCTGCTTATTTTAGACTAGCATCAATACACTTCCATTCTTCAATGCTAAAGTGGAAGAATATTACAATCATCTGTGGACTTACCGTGAAGTAAATGCGTTTCCTTCAATGCACTTCCGTTGACCTTATTTCATGCTTTCACTTCTTTATGCACATGCATTTTATTTCATGACAGGGCGTGTTTGACGTACCTTACATGAGAAAATTTCCGCGCACTTTCCATGAAGAGCTTTTGCTAGACATTTGTCTTGAAATGTTTGACAAATCCCGATTGTTTTATAACCTGGACGCTGCGTTTTTGCGCGCCATTTCAAAAACTGTAACAGTTGCTCTGTACAATTCGAACATGATTTTATGTCGTACCGGAAGCTATTCTGGAAGAATGTTTTACATTCTACAAGGCGAGTGCCAGGCTATGTCGAAACTGAATCCAGCTAATGCTTCGTCGATAATTCGAGCAGGATCAATTATTGGGGAAGCTAACTTGTTTTTCTCGTACCCCTACACCACTACGGTAGAAACGAGAACTTGTTGCCAGTTCATTATGCTTACCAAGCAGGACTTGCTGGAGGTTATGGAGTTGTTCCCAACAGAAATGGAGATTCTGCGGTCAAGGAGCATGGTTAGCATTATTGATGATTTAACGTTTTTCAAAGCATGTTTGTCGAAAACATTAATGACTTAAATGACCTTTTCCCAGGGACAAGTCAACGAATTGTATCATGCTCATCAGGCTTATGGGGTTGATCCAGTATGTTGGGTGAAAGCAAAAACTGACATGGAAAACCCAAGTAATCCTAATGCCGACAAACTGCGAAGAAATATGAGATGGTAATTTGAAAATGTGATGGACGAGCAAGCTATATTTTTATGAAAATACATTGGAAGCAGTTGTAAAGTATTTATCTCAATTCGATTTTAGGGGCACTGGACTCAACAAAGAGGTTTTGGAGGATGTTGTTGATGATTCAGAGGTTAATGAATATTCTTTTAATGCGTAGTCTTCAAACTTAATGTACTACTGCATTTAAGCATATTACCACTATCTAGTTGGCATGATTTATTTTTATTCGCAGGAAGTAGTGATTTTCAATACACCATGCGAAGATCGCTCGGTCGAAAAGGTACTGAACCTGAAATGTGCATTCTTTATTTGCAATTTACTACTAATTGATTTGGTTTAATTGTTTTAGAATCACCTTATACCCTATATCTCTTGTGCGGTTCCCGAAATTCTGAACACTAAAATTAAGTGGATCCGAGCGTGGAATTACATTATTATGGTTATCGCCTGCTACTTAGGCTTCTTTGGTCCTTACTGTCTAGTGTTCTCCGAATCTAACAAGCTAGAATATTATATTTGCAAAGTGCAATTTATCGGCAACTACTTTATTTGGATAATATTTTTGCTTGACGTATTCGTTGAGATTTTGGGAGCGTGTCCGGTTGCTGGTACGTAACTGTAACTTCAAGAGCGACCATTTATACGGATTCAGGATTCAGGTACCCCATAAAACTGAGCTTCGTTTAAAAGTACTTATATTTTCTGCTTTAGGCTTGTATTACAAGTTCTGGGATGGCCTACGTGTTGTGTACTGCAAACCGACATTTTACTTGGATGTACTTGCTGCCATTCCAGTGGATATTTGGACCCGCGGCGAACAGGACATGTTCCATGTGTTGGGAACCACTTTTAAAGTTTCTAAACTTTGGAAGGTACAAAATCAAATTTAAAAAACTTGAAATGTGAAACTGGTCTTCGGAAAATATAAAACGAGGGAGCTTATTCTTGCTAGGTGATTCGCTACTTGCACAACCTGGATAATGTGTATCCTCTGCAACTCTTCTGGCTAAGACTTCTGCAAACCACAGTCTGCCTAATTTATGGAATCCATTTCATAGCTTGTATTTCTTATTTCGTTGCTTGTCCACATGAAGGAGAAGGGATGTAAGAAATGAAATTTCTTAATAAATATTTACGATGTCAAAAGATTTGTTTTTATGAGGAACTTTCTTTTCAATCTACAGTGAATCTAAAATCAAATGCAAGCAAATGTCTTGGTTAGCATCGTATGAAATTCGTTTCAAAATGAATCAAGATCCTAACGAAAAGATTCCTGTGGATATTAAAAAGAACACATTGGGGTATGGCGCCCCATACATGTACTCGTTCTTTTATGCAACTGCCACATTTTCTTCAGGTAAGGGTACATTGTTCATCTAAACAAGAATCCAAAAAACAAAACTTATATGGATCAATCATTAAGTTTGTAAACTTTTTAGCTGGTTTTGGAGACTTCAACCCTCAGAACAGACTGGAAATGATTTACGCTATCGGATTCCAGTTGTTTGGGTTTTTCCTTGTTGGTTACTTCACTGCTATTCTGACCTCAGCATTAACTTGTCTGGTTCGATCCAAGTTAGTCATTTCATTGATAATTATGATACTTTAAGGCATTTCCACTTACCAAAAGAATTTTTTACATGATGCGTTTCTGCGCTAACAGGCTGGCTTTACAGCAGCAGTTGGTGTCCCTGTACCAATTTATGAATCATTATCACTTGCGTGAACATTTGAAGGACAGGATTATTGAGCACTTTGTTCTTCAGCATCAACTGCGCGGAGGTATCTCCTTAAAAAGCGAAATTCATTTAATGTATGACGCACCAGCTTATTTAAGGGACGATGTGCTCTACTTGGAAGTTTACGAACTGCTTGATGGAATTCCCGTCTTCTCGGTTTGTAAAATAACATATTACTTGATTAGGAGGACAATGTAATGTCCAACTAAGCAAATGCTCATGCTCCTTTCCTTGTAGAAAGTGGAATCTGATATAATTATCAAGCTATCTAGTTCCATGAAGTTATTTCTGATTCCCCCAAATACAACGTTCATGCATATGGGAGAAGTCAGGAGAATTCTTTACATTATCAGGAATGGATCTATGGGGGTGAAAAGACTAAAATGAATATGGAAAAATGCATTCTGTTAGATATAAAAATTGCTCTGGTGTACATATTTTGATTTTGTATAAGATTTTCGAGCCTGGTAGTGACCAGCCTGTTGCTGTACTAGAGGCTTCCTCGCACTTTGGAGTTCGAGACTTGTTGTTTGGTGAACCGGTAAATATAATAGGAATAAGTTGCTACGATTGAATTTTCGAAATTAACGGGAAAAATAACACAGATATTATAATTATAGAGCCACTATGTAATTCGAAGTCTGAGCTATGTCGCCATGTATGAAATAAAGCGACATGAGTTTGAGGATGCTTTGCAATATGAGGATGACTTTTGGGAACTGGTGAAACATGAGAAACAGCGCATCAAACAGGTTATCCATGAAATGACAATGCTGTATGCTGCAATAGGAAAGAAAGCGTCTGACACCGACAGAGCCACCAGCATACCTTCGTGGGTAGAAGTTCCGCCACGCATTCCAGCGGAAGGAAAAAAGATTTTCATCCAAGTAGAGAAATCGAAAATTGCAAAAGTAAACTTGTTGAACGACGAGTTTGATGAGGTGTACGAGAATTTTAAACTACTGCGGGTGTTAAAGTAAGATTTCACGAAAAATTAGATTATGAAAGTTTTAAAACATTTCATTTCTGATAGTGGTTTCCTCAATTGTCAATGTGCACAGATATTTTTTGTTGCGCAAGACAATCCATCCAGTAGGATACTTCTCAAAAGTCTGGAATTGTTGTATGAGTCTTGTGTCCTGCCTTACAGTACTATGTCTAATGTTGGAGACATTTTGCTATATTCGGATGCCTTGGTTTAGGGCATTTCAAATGATACTGGACTGGATTAATTATATAGACATCTACTTAAAACTGCATTGGAGCTATTATAATCCCCATAATCAAATGCTTATCACTCATCCAGCAAAAACTGCAATGCATTATATTCTTCATGGCTCCCTTGTAATGGATGTTGCGATATGTGCACCTGTTGAGCTTTTGATGTGGGTAGCTGGAGAAACCAACTTTTTGGGCTATGGAAGAGGTGCTTCATGGTACTCCAAGCTTCGTTGGATCCGTCTCTTCCAAGTCAAAAGAATACCCATCATTTTTAATATAGTACATAACATATTCAAACATCGGAGCTTACTTCTGTGAGTTGATGAGTTTTAAAAACTTTATATTTCAAGTAATAATACTTAAATCCACTAAAAAAGATATTTGTTTTACTTTTCATAACAGGCTGATTCTGTACGTGATTATAACACTCTTTGTTTGTACTATGTTGTCAACAGTGGCCTTATTTATCGTAATTTACTTTTACCGTTGACTTTTGAATTTTAGAAAAGTTTAATGTATTCGGTTTCAATATTGTCTCTGTTGCTTTCTAAATGCTCGTTAGGCATGTCCATGGGAAGCTAACGACTGGAAAGATGGAGATCAATACAGAATACCAATGTGCTCGGCAGACGGATGGGTCGGTTTTAAGTATGGTATGTGCAGACTGGTCCAAATTTTTACTTTTGTGTGCATATTTTGAACTTAAAATTAATATATCTGTTCGAGTCAACTGTGTTTATTTCTAAAGAAATCGACACGGATCCGCAAGTCATCTCAAGCTTATTTCGTCGGTGGGTTTTAGGGTTGTATTATGTCAGTCAAGTCATTTTGGGTAATAGAATGATACAACTCTTTTTATTTTCTGCCACATATATGTATTTTGCTTTGAGCTACAAAGACAAGAAAAACATTTTTACTATATTTTTTATTTCACTAAGTGATTGGCTTTGGAGATATGATCATTTTGGACCGATCTGACGTATACCTTCTAATCTTTATGTCAATTTTCGGTGAACACACATAAACTATAAATATCCTAAATGTCGTTCTTCGTTTAAGTCAATAAACCAAAAACACTATTGTATAACATGTACAGGCTTCATATTGATGAGATGCATGACTGCAGACATGACAGCTGCAGAAGTTGACAGTGACCAAGCTAGGTCGGAATTTGTTGAGCAGATAACGGTGTTGGATTTGGTTATGAAGAGAGAAAAAGTTCCTAAGAAGCTTTATTCGTAAGCTATCTCAGACCTGGATACAATGTCGTGCTTTTGAATTTTGGTTGAATTTTATGCGTGTGGATGATAATTTTTTAAGATCCGTCATGTCTCACTTGTACAACACGTGGAATCGGTCAAGGGGTCTACAGCCACGCGAATTATTTAGTGAACTGCACCCTGTGCTGGAATCGGAGCTATATGGGAATTTGGTGGAAGAAAAACTTTTAAAAGTTCCCATTTTTCATACGTTCCCGGCAACCGTTCTTCGTAGCATTTTTAGATATATGAAAACGATGTACGTAAATCGCGGGGATAGGATAATGCGCTTTGGAAATTTGGAATATGAAATGTACGTGATCATATCTGGAAAGGTTTATGTGACCGATCAGCACCTAAACTACATCTGTAGCTTGGGTCCTGGTGAGTCATTCGGTGAGACCTCCATGATATATGGAATGGCGAGACGTCATAACGCGATTGCAGTATGCAGTACTGAGCTATATGTACTTTCATCTCATCATTTTGAAACTTTCCTCGGACGCTACCCGAACTTCAAGAACGAAATGAAGCACAATTTGTCATCTGAAAAACAAGACTATTTTGAGACAATGATCGAAAAGAAAATGGAAGCTGCTAGACAGTTATCTGCTGATCAGAAGCACAAGATGTTGGCAACATTTGCAAAGCGTACGAACCACATCAAAGAAATTGTGGCCCAAAAGGAAGATTTGGAGCAGTCTGGCATTGACATTAACACAACGAATTATAAAAGGCGAAACATGTTTGTGGGCAGAGGCGATCTTGATGACAATCTACCATTCATTTATTTTTCATCAAAATCTAAAAAGTAAGGGAGACTCTTTAACTGTTTTAATGCAAAATGATGATAAAAATAAGAAAAGTTTGGAGAAACTAGTGATTAAAAAATTAAATTTGGCAACTCTATCGCAGGAATAAATGCTGGTCGTATCCCGTGATTCATCCAAACTGTCGACTAGTAAAGGTATTCAACACCGTAATTGCGTGGATGTGTTTTCTTACACCAGCGATAGCTACCTATGAAGTATGTTTTTCCAGCGACTTTCTGAGTTCTGACAGAAGCCAAGGTATTCAATATATTCTTGCTTTAAAACGTATTTTTTGCAATTTGGCACTTTCACCACTAACTTCTTCTGGTGATGCAGACACAAACGATTTTCGAGTGTCCCGAGTTCTGCACAAGATTGCCAATTTCATCGAAATGAGTTTTCTAACGCATTGCATCATGCAGTTTTTTCTTGCATTTGAAGTTAAAAATGGAGTTTACAACAAAAATCCACGGAATATTGCAATGAGGTATCATCATCAATGAATGCCTAATCCTCAATAGCAATAATGCATTGAACTTGAGTTCAAACGTCTTTCGAATTATTTCAGATATATGACCTCCTTCGATGGGCTAATTTTTGATTTAGTCACAACTATCCCTTTCCTACTTGAAAAGACTTTGGACTTGTTATTTCTAGATTTTTCGGATTTTAGTGATGGTATGGAGTATCTGTTTGAGAATTTATACCTCCTAAGGATTATGAGATTGGTTAGTCCAGATATGTCAATCAAATAAGCTTTACTAATTTACTTCATTCCTGTAAACAAAATATTAGTACTCACAACACAATTGTATTTATATTTTCAGTACCATTATTTCCGATTCATCCTCAGCCAAAGAGACGATTTATCCGTCAGCACATTTCGTTTGCAAATTACACTTTCGGTTACTTCCTTTTGTTTAATGGCTCATATGCTGGCTTGTCTCTTTTATGTCATCTCCCCATGTACAAGACCCGATTTGACAAACACTGCTGTTAAATTTCCAAACCTTTGCCCAGCACCCACGGAAGGACTTGACAAAGCCGCATGGACCACGCAATGTATTGAGTCATTACTAGTGACTAACACTAGCCTTCATAATAATGTAATCATGAAAGGTTTTCAGCCATTGCTTAAATCATAATTATTTTTAGATGTGATAGACAAAGACATTGCAACAGATAAAGAAAAGATCCAAGCTTGGCGTTGGTGGTTCCGCTCAACGTATGTGAACCTTATGTATAAAAGATCTAGCAACGGTTTCACAATACATTTTCCTGGTTTAAGCTACTTTTATATCCCATTTCCAGGTACTGGGTCGTGACCACCATTTCCACAACTGGTTTTGGTGACATTGTACCTGTAACAATAAATGAAATGATGGTTGGTGTGGTCTGCATTTTCTGTGGGGCTTTTATTCTTTCGATTATTTTGAGCCAATTCAGTTCGGGCATGGCTAGCTTGACAAAAACAAAAAGAGAATACATGTATCAAGTTAACCTGCTAGTTGTAAGTAAATTCAGCTTGCACAATTCTACAACTTTTCACTGATAACCTATTCCAAAAACTAAAAGCTTCTTTGTTCTGATCCAAAAAGAAACATTTAAGGAATATTGGATTATCTGAAATTCGTCAAACTCAAGTGATGATGTACTTTCGAACATTTTGGGAACGCTGTAGAGGAGTTCCATATCACAAAACTTGGAGAAAGTTGCCACTTACTATGCAAATTGAAATTGCTTATGCGCTATTCGGCAAAACATTATTAAAGGTACGAAGGCATACAACATGCCATTAGGATTGAAATGTATGATAAATATTTGAGTATCATTGCGTGTATTTAAATCCCTTCACAGGTGCCATTTTTTAAGGACAATAGGGCCAAGATTTTTATCCGCCAATTAAGCATTCGCGTAACTCATTCGTTGTACATCCCAGGCAGCTACATTCACAAAGATGGGGACCCAGGAACCTCAATGTACGTAGTTTACAAAGGTCTTGTAAGTGGAACTCTCTTGATGGTCAACAATGAACCGGATCTAAAAGCGATTTATAATCCTGGGGATGCATTTGGTCGTTTCGCTGCGTTATTCCATGATGGAGTGTATAAAAAAAGCTACAGAGCAGAGACCATGGTCGAGATCTTGGAAGTAAAGCAGAGGGACATTGTGCATCTTGCAAAAAAGTTTCCACAGTTTAAAAAGCTAATCTATAGCTTCATCGAAACAAAATATCTACCAAATGGTACCAACGTTAACATTTTTGATAAGCAACGGAAGAAAGGGGCATTTTTTGGACTGCGGACAGAATATCTCTTCAAACAAGCCGCCGCTGCAGCTCAACGAACCGGTAATCCATACGATAAAAATGGTAACAAGCGAAAGAACAAGAAAAAGCTTCAGAATAGAAAGCAAAGGATGGTTGAAGAGTACGTAAAGCAACAACAAGTTAAAGAGGCGTACCCAGAAGAAGAGAAAGCATCTCAGAAATCAAAGGACTCTGCAAAGAGTAAAAGCAAGGCGGAACGCAATAAAAAGCGCGATTCTGATTTTCTTAATGCTACAAATGCTGAAAAAGATAACAAGGCACCTCAAAATAAGTCTGATGCTTTGATGGAACATACCCAACCAGAAGAAAAACGACAGACTGAGAATAACCGTACAAAAAAGAAGCGACAGTCTCGGGCTCCAAAAGAAGCGGAAGTTCAGGAAAATGGTGAAGGAGACATTGCAGGTGTGGAGCAGACTGAAGTTGATCCCGACCAGGATATAGAAGAGTTTATTGAACGTAAAGCATCATCCAAGGCCAAAGAGCCTTCCTTGAAAGAACTTCCTCTTGTAAACGCGGAACAACAGCGGGTTAAAAAGAAGAGGAAAAGCAAAGAACACAAAAAACGTGACACAATAGAAAATCCTCCTCCAGACGATCCAAATCTAGACAAAGAAGCTAACGTACCTGATACTGAATTGGAAGAAAAGCATACAAGTGAGCATAAGGATGTACTTAAGAAACGCCATTCATTAGCCCCAGAAGAACAAGAGGTGCGACGTAATGATGAAGGTTATCTGGAACTGGAACAGCAAGCTGTGGACTCGGTGCAAGATTTTAAAGAATTTATCGAATTTGAACCAAACCAACTTTTGCCTCAAAAGTCAAATGAACCTTCGTTGAAAAATGAACAAAGTGAGCATGGAAGAAAGAAAAGAAAGAGCAAAGAACGTAATAAAAAACGGGATTTCCTTCCTGTTCCTCTACTTGATTCCATAAGTGCAGAAAAAGAAGCCACTGTGGAAAACAAAGATCCAGATTTAACGGAGCATGATGTATCAGAGGAAGAAAAACGTAAAGATGAACCCAAGCACAAGCATATACACAAGAAACGTCATTCTTTACCTACAGAACAACCTGAAATTAAAGATAATGAGGAAGATTATCTGGCACTTGGGCAGCAGACCACAGATTCGATACGGGATTTTGAAAATCTGAATGAGTTTGAAAACAATGAGCTTTCACCTGAAAAGGCAATAGAGCCTTCTCTTGCAAAAGTTCCTTCCCTGCAAAAGGAACATGCAAAGAAAAAGAGGAAAAGCAAGGAACGTATTAAAAAACGGGATTCCCTTCCTGTTCCTCTCCTCGATTCCATAAAAAGTGCAGAAAAAGAAACCACTTTGGAAAACAAGGATCCAGATTTAACGGAGCATGCTGTATCAGAAGAAGAAAATCGTAAAAATGAACCCAAGCACAAGCATATACACAAGAAACGTCATTCTCTACCTGCAGAACAACCTGAAATGAAAGATAAGGAGGAAGATTATCTGCCACTTGGGCAGCAGACTACAGATTCGATACGGGATTTTGAAAATCTGAATGAGCTTGAAAACAATGAGTTTTTACCTGAAAAGGCAATAGAGCCTTCTCTTGCAAAAGTCCCTTCCCTGCAAGAGGAACAAAATGAACATGCAAAGAAAAAGCGGAAAAGCAAGGAACGCAATAAAAAGCGGGATTCTGTTCTTCCGGTTACAACAAATACCGAAAAAGAAGTTGACGAGGTGGACAAAGACGCAAATTTAATTGAACATGTTCAACCAGTAGAAGGAAAACCTCAGCATGAACCTAAGCATGTACACAAGAAAAGACATTCTCGGGCTCCTCCGCAAGAATCAGAAACTCCAGGAAATGAGGAAAACCTTACAGGTGGGCAACAGACTGAAGTTGATCCGAATCAAGATAGAGAAGAGCTTATTGAAGCTGCTCGAGATGAGATTCCATCATCCAATGCAAAAGAACCTTCCATTAAAGAACAGCAAGTTGATCAGAAGAAAGAAAAAAAGAGGAGGAAAAACAAAGAAAACAAAATACACGACTTAGCCGGTAATCCTCCGGAAGATGCAAATCCACAAAATGACGCTCATGTACCTGATACCGAATTAGAAGAAAATGATCTAAAAGAAGAAAAGCATACAAAGAACCTAAATGAACCTAAGCATGTAAGCAAGAACCGCCATTCTTTATCTCCAGAAGAACAGGACATGAAAGGGAATGAGGAGGGTTATTTGGCGATTGGGCAACAGACTGCTGACTCGGTGCAAGATTTCGAAGAATATATTCAGCATGAGGAAAATGAATTGCCACTTCGAAAAGAGCCTTCATTGAAACATGAGCCAGGTGAACATGAAAAGAAGAGAAGGAAAAGCAAACAACACAATAAAAAACGGGATTTCCCTGTTCAACCCGATACAACAAATGCAGATGAAGGAGTCGAATCGCATGACAGGGAGCCAGGCTTAATGGAACATGCTCAAGCAGTAGAAGGGCAACGCCAAAGTGAGCCTAAGCACGTACACAAGAAACGACACTCTCGGGTTCCTGAAGAAACTGGAATTAAGGAAAATGATGATGATCTTGCGGGTGAGCAACAGACTGTAGATCCCAATCATGATAATGAAGACATTGGGGAACCTGAGATTCCACCAACCAAGACAAAAGAACCCTCCATCAAAGAACAGCAAATGGATCATAAAAAGAAGAGGAGGAAAAGTAAAGAACAAAAAATACGCGACTCAAGTGACAACCCGCCTCTAGAAGATACAACTCTGGACAAAGAAGTCGTTGAACCTAGCACCGAATTGAATATAAAGGATCATCATGATCCGAAAGAAGAAAAGCATGAAATTCAACCCAAACATAAACATAAGAAACGTCATTCGTTACCTTTAGAAGAACCGGAAATGAGGGAAAAAGATGAGGCACAACCGGTTACGGATCCAATGCAACATTTAGATGAATCGGGTGAACACGAGCAAAATGAGCTTTCACCTACAAAGGCAGAAGAGCCTACTATGAATACTGATCAAAATGAACAAGGAAAGAAACGGAAAAAGAAAGAGCATCATAAAAAGCGACATTCCCTCCCAGTTCCTCCCACCAACACAGAAAAAGGAGACAGGCCGGTAGACAACGAATCAGCAGATTTACATCAACCAGACGGGAAGCTAAAAAGTGAGCATGCACAGATAAAGGAAGAGGAGCAGCGTAACCTGGATAAAGAGAAACTGTGGCCAAGTGAGATAGACCAACAGGTCCAAGGAAATGAAGATGAGGAACAAGAAAGACGTAAGAGGTTGAGTGAACTAGACGAAGTAAGGGAGAAGCGAAGGAGTCAAATTGAAGAAGAATTAAATGAAGCATTGCAGCGATTAAAAGAAGAAGAAGTCGAGAGGTTTCGCAGAAGAAGCATCCAGAAGGAAGCACAGTTAGAAGAATGGGAGCGCAGAAAGCAAGAAGAGAGAGAAAGGATCTGGCAAGAGAAAGCCGCAGCAAGGGAGCAAGCTCGACTTCAACGGAGACAAGAAAGGGAAAGGCGCAAGAGTGAAGAACGAGAGAGACGGCGAGATCAGCGAGAACTTGCTAAAATGGAAGAAAGGGAACAACGACGAGAGGAGAGAGCGCAGCGACGGGAATTACGGGAAATTGAAAGAGAGATGAAAGCAATGGAGATGGAAAAGAAGCTGCTGAAAAAGCTTAGTGAAGATCTTGAACTACGAGAAGATGAAGAAGGTAGCGAATCTCCTGTCCGTAATCGTCGCAGAAGTTCAAAGGGTGAACGTAGAGGTTCACGTCGCCCAAACAGAGACTCTATGAACATTCCTGGACACCGTCGGAGAGCGTCTCGAGAAAGTGATGATGCTGAACCGCGAAGAGGGTCACGGGAAGAAGATGGAAGCCCTCGTCACAGACGAAGAAGTAGTGGTAGTGAAGAACGGCGTGGATCACGTGATGATGGTCGACGCAAAAGCGATGACAGAGATAAAGACCGCAGAAGAAGTGAAGACAAAGGTGAAAGGAAGCGGAAAAGCGAATCTAAAGATGCCAAACGACACAGCCGAGACGATGGGGAGAAACGACAGAGTGTCGACAGGGGCGATAGGCGACGGTCAAGCGGTGGTCGGGATGAGCATCAGCGAAGTAAACGACGAAGTTCAGATAGGTATTAAGTTTAAGGGGTTACAAGTTTTGCCCTTAGGGCATGGCTATAAAAGTAGAATAGTATGTATCAGTATGTGCGAACAAAGTAAGCTTTATTGATTCTTGCACATTGCAAATAAATATGTCAATATTATTACAAGAAAATAGTTGTAAAAATGGACTTTTATGGAATCTAAATTACTGAAAATAAAGAAACGACTGAACTACCGTTTTCAATTTTTAGACTGCAGAACATTTCAAACCTAATAAAACTGCAAAATATTATAGTTATTTCATATAATAATACAAACCTTTTACAAACCATTTCACATTTGCCATTTTGTGCCGTAAACGGATGACCACAATAATTTGGATAAGTTACTAGAACGCTATAGCACTTAGCTTTTTTTATCACCACGTCCATCAATAAAATGGAACCTGGTGTTGGTTGATGCTTTAAAATGGTTCAAATATTCATCTGCAAGTCGCATCATACAGAGGTTCTGAGGGCATAACTGTGCTTCAAAACTTTTAAAGCACCATAATTACTAGAAATTTTATGTTGCAGGGAATTCAGTTACTTGCGAACAGAGTAGATGAGTATTTAGGTATTTATGAGTACGTATATTTGACGACTACAAGAAGTATACTTAAATTGCTAAATTACTGTATGATTAGTGTTAACACTAAAAACAACAAAGTGAAAAATGCATTTTTTCATTCAAAGTTTTATTAAATACAAACCAAAGGCAGGGAAAATCTTGTTTACTTACTTGACCGCACACATTGGCAGTTCAAACCGTTTCTTTAAATGCATAACTCATAAATTTATCATACTAACTTAAACTTTAAAATCTTCTGATAAACTTTTTTTTAAAGCTGCATGCGCATTTAATATTAAATCGTAAAAATTTTTACACCAAAAAATACAGTGTGCTGCTGACCTGAACTGCGGAACGTGACGGTCTTCCTAATCTCTAATCTCAACTCATCGGTGCAGTAGCCAGGCTTTTGCATGTTGGGTTTATCTTTCTAAAGATAACTTCTCAGCTTCATGGGTTGGTATAGTGTGGAATCTAAAAAAATGCTTCTTTATCGCTATTCATCTCTCTTCGAAAAATGATGTTGCTTTTCCTTCAATGCCAACATCCCTGTATGATATCACTGTATTTAATATCTCTCGCTATTTCATTCAAACAAAATACACAGTTTTTCGTTTCCACCTATTTGGCAGGAAAACGCAAAACAGTACTTTTCCCCTTTTATAACCGATATAGAATGTGAACTAAACATACGAACAACAACAGACAATATGTACATTTATAGTCCTAAATACAATATTACATTCAATTGTTTTTTCCTTATAACTGCAACTAGCCCTTGTTTTAATGTTATGTGCATCTTTTGCTGTAGCATAAAACTCAATTCAGCACAATCAAAACTATCATTTTTCATCTGTGATTTCGTATACTTAAGTATAAGAAATCATTGTTTTTCATATTTATTTCAAATGTATTTCTTAACCCAATAAGCACATTTTTATACAGTAAAAGTATACAAACTGTGTGCTATTGTTAATATTCAAGTTCGGTTTATTCATTCTAACTTGGACTTATGGCACGAGCTAAGAACATTTTTAGTGTACTCGTACGATAAGCATTTCATTTTGGTAATTCCAAATATACTAGAAGCATCCTGAATCAGAATTCGTGATGTGCGTTTATTTATACTTCATCCCTAATACATTTATTTAGGTTTCGTAGGTGAGACCGGGTGGATGAAGCCTAACAGTTTTTAAGGAACAAACGGTATTTTACTACGAAGTTCAATTTCTAATCTAAATATCATACAACATGATAACATATTTCGTTCGACATGTAAAAAGAGAAGATTGTAAAATGACATGTACTGTTAACTCAGAGAAAATCGGATGCCTGAAGAAAAGTGTAAGTCCTGGTGTGGTACGAGACTCATGATAAGTTTACATATGTTTTTAATAAGTATCCGGGTGTAATATTTTATGGTCTGCCTGTTGAAAGTCAATTGTATGAAAAAACTAGAAATATGATTTCCCATTATGAATGAACGTCCCTGTAATGACAGAAAAACATTTTGTGGCCGGATATTATCCGAATCGGAGTAAATCAAAGGGTGTTTGTCATTTGAGATATCCCAACTTGACTACATTATAATTAAATATTCCCATTTAAAATTTATGTGCATATATCAAATTACTCCAAGATATGCACATAAACCAGGTTTACATCAATAAACTCATATTGCTTTTGGTATTTCCTCCTCCATAATAAATAGTTACGTCTTTTTCTCCTGTTATTTTCTTTAATTTCCTGCCTTAAAGTAACGTTATCTTGCACAGAGTAATTTTTAAATTACATAATCATTTAAGAAAGTAATTAAGGTTCTACATCGTGAGTTCAAAAAATGTCCTATCCCATTGTTGCCGATTCCTTATTTCTAAAATTTTAATCGTTTTTAGGAAACGGTTCATTCATTCTCTATTACATTACAAATATTATAATAGATCGCCTGTTGTGGCATGCCTACAACAAGTGAATCATTAGCTTTTGCGTCTGCGTCGTACGTGTTGATGAAAATTGACCGACCGCGTGTCATCCCACAATAACAAATTATAGTGTTGTATTCAACAATGTCCACTCAAAAATCAGAAAAGAGTAATTATGTCGAGTGTAGAAGTAAGCGGTAAAGACATTTTTTAAAAGTGAACAAAAATTCGTGGTGTGAAAATGACATAGCATGCAGCGGTCATGGACCATGGCTAATTAAGGCGAAGCGATTTATAACTGCCAACTTATCTTACTGTAATATTCAACAGTTCTTACGTTGCCCATCATATCACTTTTGTAGATATATTGTTGTAGGCCTAGTTCACATATCACACAAAGCAGGTACATGACTACCCTAAATGATGTTGTACGTGGCTTTTCTACCTGTGTAAGAGAAGTATCATTATCACATAGAAATTGCTTTAATGATGACTAAACATCGAGTTCAGTTGAGGGAATAACCAGGATATGGGTTACATTAAGAATTAGGGATGTTGCACAACGAAGATAATGCAAAAACCAACGGAACTCATACCCAAAGAATTTTTCCATGTAAAAGCCAGAGCTGTTTAGTGTTTAGTCACTGGACGAACAAAGTATTATTAATTTAAACTCAGAAAGTTCATAAAATGGTGCAACCTTCAATGAGCTGTTCTCTGCATGTCAAGTCTTACGATCACGTACCAAACTAATATTACGCTCAGGGAAATGTAAGAGGTGGTATTTCGGTGAAATATTATCCAATAAACGTTTACTGCTGCACAACTAATGACAAATTCAGTTATAGTGTTAGAGGCGTTTGGAATTAGTAATCTCAATCTCTTAGCTGAACAAGGGTTTTCCAACCCTCCTTATTTATCATGCTATCATAATTGCATTTTTGCCTTTTTATGAAAAAATAACTGATAAAGATTTACGTGTTGTTTCAATTTTCAAGCGTTTTGCCATGCACTTTACGATAATGGGCTTCAACTGTGGGGCACTCATATTTTGCAAATGTATAGCCTTATAAATGATCTTTATAGATTTGTCTTCAATCATTTGTACAACACAGGCTTTCAAACTTTTCATATAAACTTTACCTCTCATTTTACAGAACAAGTGCAAGTACGATAAAAGCGTTATATCACGTGTCTTACCTGAATCATAATTTCCTTTTTTAAACTGAAAACAGTAAAGTCAAGTGAGCAACTAAGATTTAAAGTATTTTCTGGCTCAAAATACATAAGAAATATTCCGGTGTCTTTTCTTTGGATGTTAGAGGTCTAAACTCTAAAACGACAATGTGATAGATATATGCATAATGTAATTAACGGTGCATTCCCTGAAGAAATGCAAAGTTCTCATGTGAACTTAAATTCTCTCCGGTGAAAGTAACGGGCTGCATCATAGCTTCCTTCGTACATCATACACACAATGTAATACAAATCAAGATCTTTTAAAAATTTATCTGATCAAATGTTTTGTTGTGAACCCTTGCACTACGCAATGACACGCTGCAAAAATTACTACCGCACATTTGTATATTTAATGCAGTAGAAGCTGAATTTTTAGTAATTCATGAAATGCATTTCTTTGTTTTCTTTCATCTTTGGAATGCATATTATGTTCCAATGTTTTAATTTCTCACGAACAAAGGTTCAGCTGAGCAACTTTGAGGAATTTATGAAATAATGTCTTTAAATTATAAATACATCAGTGTTAAAATTAATAATAATATAAAGTACAAGTAAAAGTCCTAAACGGGAAATGCGCATGCAAATGTATTAATGCTAGTCACCAGTCGCATGTCTCCAGTGCAAATAAAACAATAAGTAGAATTTGTACTTCACTTTCAACAGCAATTTACTGAACAATTCACTTTTATTACTAATTTAAAAATTGTAAATCAATATAATATGTATACCAAATTATATAATGTTTTGAACATTATTCAATTGTTGTTTTGCTACCCTCTTATTTCAACAATGGAAGAATTCATCGAATGAAAGTGAAAAATTTTGGATTATGCAAGTGGACTTGGATCCTTGTTGTACAGCAGCATAATAGATGTTAAGGTCACCCTATGGAAAATAGAGTTATTATCAATCAATCAGAGTACCAACCGAATTCTAGTTTTAGCACTAATGCCAAATTCATACATGAAACTGCTGAGAATTTGACGGAAATCCTCCTTGCCCCTGTAATTAGCTCCGCACATAAGAGAAAAGTAAGCAGCTAGCCAAGCCAAAAGTTTCATCTAAATTATATTTAAAACATTCATAAATCTCAACAAATTAAGAACAAACATGTTTATCGTTTCGGTTTGATATTACAAACCTGACAGATAACGCCCATAATACTCGCAGCCATTCCCAGCAGCAAATAAGTGTCAAAAAGCACAGTTGCTCTTTCATGCAAATTCGCTGGATTTCCCCCCAGATCGGTTTTCTCAACCTCCCTAGAACAATGAAAAGCAATCTCAAGTTCAACATTATTACAGATTAAGTAGACAAGCTTGACAAGAAATAATCATAAAAACCTGCTGTGTAGTTAATATCTATTCTCATATAACCATAAAACCTTACCATTTCTTAATTCGGCTGGCACATTTCTTGTCGGTGTTCCCAGTAGTCCCAGCCATCACCGTTCTCTCCATCATCGGAATTCACAGAACCCCGCAAACAAATGAGCAAAATACGAACTTTGCGGTAACGCCTAGTTTATTGCCGGAAATCTTATGCGAATGTTATTGTGTAACGTATCTCTCCAATAATTTTATGACCCTCAAACTAATTTTGAAATTGTGTGTGACATTTTTATGAAATTTACCGTTCTGCCTGATCTTACTTTGGTCGCATAAAAATTCACAACAATATTTTTGTGTGCATGTCAAGAAAAATTATTTTTTTAAACCGCGAAGATTAACCGAATCATATCAGTCGAGAGGATGAATGTACGTGGTCAGGGTTGAGGATTATTGATGGCCTTGAACCAGATGGGTCAAGTTTACAATTGCATTTCTATGATGGTGGGTTCATTTCATGGGATATTTGCTGCTGAAAAGGTGCTGTTGAAAAATCAGGTTGTCTCGAAAGTTTAATTGGATTGAACCCAACTGTCCCGACTTACCATCATCCCAAATGTCCAAAGATTGCATTTTTGCATCTAAATTTTGGGGTTCTTGTGGTCATGCTACCTGCTGGTGGTCAGCAATATTTTTTCCAATTTCATGAAATCTGGGTGAGTGTCAGAAGACCCTACCATACTTACAGTTACATAAACCAAAACATTTCATGGATTTTTATGACTTGTTTCTAAAATAATAAGCTTGGATTACCTAATGCTCCAGTTTTAAGTCACCTTTACTCTGACCTAACGCTTGGATTTAAAAAGACGAGTTGTTTTTATGTGGATTTTGACATTTAAATTTTATGCGATATGGATTTAGAATGCCCCTCGTCATTTGGCAGAACTGGGGCATGATGTAGGTATCTTGAATTCTGCTTTGATTAATACCGTTAAGAATTACAGTTTATAATAAGTGCAAATAATATATAGTATGTAAAATGTATTTAAACAAAAATTACTGACAAAAATTCAAAGTTGAGTGTCTACTAGGCATTATTTGTGTCATAGTATAGCAGCCGTAGTGACTTGTAGCTTACTTGTGCTCATTGCTCATAGAAAGCGAATAGTAAAATAGCGTCGTTTTTGTCAATGTCAACAAAGAGAACAACAAAGACCATATATTATTATAGAAAAAATGAATACCATCGTGGTTTCATTCTTATCATGAAAGAAAGTTATATTCGATTAGGCCATATTGTCAATACAATTTAAACTACATACACAAAAATTGGCTTGTGTAAACATTACAAAAGTATGTCTTGAGATGAAACGAAAGCTCTACATTTCATTTTCATAGAAATCAACTAGCTCCGATGATTCCTTTCTTCTAGTTAGTATTTCACCCACTTAATTGACAGAACGCACATGATCAAATATAAATTAGGTTTTGAAAAGTAAGCTATCATATAGTGTCGGAGACGTAGCAAAGTGTTATCTGATTATGGTTATTATGTATAACAAACACATATCTTCCATCTCTATAATTTCATACACGTTCATCGTGCATTCTAAAGAATGATGGATTTAGCATCGTCTGTCCTTCAGGGAGAAGAAAGATCCCTTGCGGCAAATAATTTCATTTTAAAACTCGCTATTATTGATGTAATTGAAGGGAGAAATAACACATATATGTTCAATCATCGCACCTGGTCTGCAATGTCCGTTTGTGCCCGTCTCTATACACTCATTCAACAAACTTACCTACTTTTGACATGAGTAAATCCGAAAATGAGTTGTTGTTGAAAAAAAGCTTCAAGAAAGTGTGACACATTTTTCTTGGATGAATTCGTTAGCAAACATTTTTCATGAGTTATGTTTATCCATAAGTGCATGCTCATATTAAGATTATGCTCATTTTGTATAAAAAGTAGTACATCTTCGCATTGTGTGCATTATGTTGGGTTGTTTTGCTCGCAACACTGCGCTGCATGTCCCATCAGCAGATGGACGATGCTTGTCTTGTGATAATGTTTTTTCTACCTCAACCTCAAGCCGGCAAATTTTTGTGCTGAAATCGTTTTTTCTCTGCATCCTTCCCCATTTTACTTCACTCTTATAAATCTTTTTAGTTGGTAAGTGAAAGATAAATGCATATTATAATAGTATGCACCCAACACGCGCATTTAAATCTTAAACATGATGTATAATTCCCAGCAAGTTTATATATTATATAAATCATATTATGATAATGGTGATGAGACTGGGGATAGCAATGCAATATAATGCAATGCATGCAAAGAACGTGAATGTTGTGGCAAAAGGAACGGTACATTTTTCTTGTATTTTATTCTTCCCAGTCATCTCATTTCACG
This sequence comes from Entomobrya proxima, assembly GCA_029691765.1. Taxonomy (NCBI): domain Eukaryota; kingdom Metazoa; phylum Arthropoda; class Collembola; order Entomobryomorpha; family Entomobryidae; genus Entomobrya; species Entomobrya proxima. Next base: position 31,503,929 of record CM056168.1, read on the forward strand.
GCGGAACCTACCAAATGGCTATATTAAATGATAAGATCACATCAAATGTAAGCAAAAATTATGTTGTTGTACGTAATGCAAAAATGCAATTACCTGGCTATTATTTCATACATTTATTCTATTAATGTGGTTTAGCAAGCGCAAGCGTAAGCCAAGATGCCTTTTGTGGTTTAAAAAGAATTTTTAAGGATAAAAATAACGCTGAAGAGAATTTATAAAAAGGCACATTATGTCAGTCTAATGGGATTATATGCATAGCAGGTTTCTGCCAGAAACTTTGGAAGCCATGACTGACACACCTGAAATCTAAGTTTATGCTCACTCCAGTTTATGCGGTCATTAAATCAGCATGAAGTATAATGCTTGCTTAGTATATTTTATGGTGTTTTGTTATCAATCCAAGAATTTGTTCAGTACTTTTATCTATTTAACCTACATCGTACTAGTAAACAAAAAGGCCTTATCTCCTCTGGTGCCATACTGACCGCTTAATATTGTGGTTTTAAAATCCAAGTTTCAAAGGGAACGCGATGAGCGATGTGATACGATCTCATTAAAACATCTATTATATGATGATCGCATTACGTACATTTCTTTTATTATGATTATTTTCTTACGATAGTTTTTGTGCTTGAGGCAAATTCATATTAATCTTATCGTTTTATTTACAGCCTCTTATGAAATACCTACGGGCAATAGTACCATGAAAATACATTTATAGCACCAAATAACATTCTTATTTTGAAAGGATTTGCTTTGCAAGAAAAAAATACGAAGTAAATCAAAATAAAATATCCGCTGGCTTAATTCCTATAAACGTGTGGCACATAAAGTGTTTTTGCCAATCTGAGTTCAAACTGCTTGAATATGTATGTCATGTCACTAGCAAATGAACGTCATCATCAATTTTTAATTATTCCGTCATCGTCTCTTCGTTTAATTTTAGAACCATGAAATCTCTTAAATGAAAAGTTTACTAAAACATGTTAACTTGAGTTAAAGTTGCTGGATTTTTTTACTCCGTTCACACATTATTTCATAAGAGACGATAGGGTAATTCTGACAGACGTTTATAAAACTATAGTTTTATTTAATGAAGCATGTCATCTAACCTTGCATACAAGCTAAGGATGAATGAACTACTTATTAATTCCATAAATCTGCCAGAAGAAAAAAAGTCATTTAAGAATAAACTGCGACAACTAATACAGTCTTATCTTCAACCCAGTCGAATTAAATTTTCGAATCGGATATTTGCACTTATAACATAAAGTTGTGTAGTTAAAATTAAGTTAGGGAATGACAATTTGTAGAAATTGAATATATGAATTTTATGTTTAACGTCTTTATTTTATCATGGAGGTTTTTGATCATGATCCAATGATCATTGTCAAAAGCCGTCGTATTCACATAGCATAATATTCAATTATACCATGATAGTCAATACCTTAAATTGAGGGTTTCCGTGAATCTGAATCTCATCTGCTCAAAAATATTTCAATTTATTTTAATTTCCGCTATTCTGTAAATTATGCGTCACTAATTCTAGTATTTTATACAATGTATGCATGCATCTCTACGAGCAAGAACGGATATCATAATACGCAACTTCATGACAGCTCAGAACTACATATAAATTAGTTCGCCATTGTTGTGAATTAGACTCGCAGATCGCATTGGCTCTGCAAAATTTTGTCATCTTACAATGTGTACACTAAACACTAAAAAACTGCAGCTAAGAAGAAGCACAACAATATGCAAACTGAATGAAAATAGGGTTACTGTTGGTAGTCAAACTGGTACTTCATGTAATTAGTGACGCATTTCGAGCGGATGCGATGATGCTAATCTTAGGCGGGATTATTACCTGCTAGTTCTTTTCAATTAACATTATATAAAAATGGGTGCATTTGTAAAGAGCAATATTATGGAAGGTATGACTTCAAAACAACGTCATTCATATCCGCGTTGACCTGAACCTTCTTAAACGTCAGCAATGGAGTATTATGCTATGTTTTGAAACACTTTGCAAACAACATTGCGTAGAAAAATTCATACATTTTACACTCCCTTCCGTATCATCATCATAAAGTCCACAAACCATGGGGGAGTTTGAGAATGCTTGACTTTACTACATACTACATAATATAGCAAACTGACAAAACATACTAAATACGCTTGACATTTCTTATACTAGTACAGTGTAGTAAAAGTATCATTAATATAACTTGTTTGAGTACCTTAACTGAAGCTTTATTTCTTGTACATTCTACATGGACAAGGTAACACTATAATAAGTTTGATAAAATATTTGAATTATATTCACGGGTGCATGTTATGTTATGCATAATGTCAGTAAGTGATTACTTTGTTGGAATGATTATATAAAAAAACTGCACTCGGGTTTCGGGGTCTGTGTGTGCCGAGTCACATGCGGTTGTAAAGAGTATTAATTAAATCAAGCATTGTTTTGATAAAAGTAGTTCAGCCATAAGTAATAATAATTGAGTCCATTCTTTACGTCCCATTCAATTATCACCTTTCATAATTTGAAACCTAAATTATAGCTTTTAACATTCACGTATTTACTTTTAACGTACACAAAATGAATACTTTAGTACGAATATGTAATAATACAACCAGACTTAATTGCATTACTTCACGAAGAATTTAACATTTAGAGTACTATATTATATGTCCCATTATTGTACAACACCAGAAAAGATGAGACGCTGCTGTCTGTGCTAGGAGTATTAGGAAGTGGTGGCAGAAGGATGAGGAACACATGAACTTGAAAAAGTGGTTCGTTCTTTCCTTGCCTACATAACGCCTCCGTCATAGTTAACAGTGATTCTTTGATTATAAAATTAAATGTGTTACTGCATAGAAGCACAAGCAATAGTTAATTTTACAATGACAGCGTATCATGACAAGACAATTCATTAAAAACATATACACCAACGCCAACCTACTGCTTAATATAGTAAATGCTATCCAAAAGTGCATGTTATAGTAGGTTTCTTTTCATTTCGTTTATAGCAATGGATTTATGAATACCTACACACTCAAAACATAAATTCGTACAACCCGAACCAAATGTATAATAAGTACTTATATTATGAATGTCAATGTCAAATAATGATTTTTGAATGCATATATCTTTAAATTCCTGAAAGGTAAGTGATATTCTCACTCACAAATTAGCGATTACGAACACTTTTGTGGTAATAAAATATAAATCAGTAGTTATTGTCATTTGCAAACCTTTTATGATATCGTTAAGTAAAAACATCTACCTGTTAATCAGTTTTTACAAATTGCTCGTTAACTTTAACGAGAAAAGTCGATATTTACCTTAAAACTGGGCAATATAAAATATAGCTGTGTTTTTTTTTTCAATTTAAAACTGCAGTGCAAGACTGATATGTAATACTGTCTAAATACTGCGCATGAAGATTACTAGTAGTGTTAGCCTGCACACCTGCCCAGCAGATACCCGGATTAAATGAAGAATATTTCAAGGGTTAGCGATTAAAAGAATTGCGAAACTTCTTAATGGTGTTCCTCTGTTTAATAATAAAACAAGAGTTTTAACACTACTTCCCTTTAAGCATACCTATATTTGTAAGTAGCCTATTGCTAACATAGTTTTTAGGTGAGCTACTTTTTGTTTTGTTATCTGCCCTTATAATATTAACAGGCACTTGCGCTCGGACTGTTACTGCTATGAAGATTCAATTTTTGACGGATTCTCCGTCACGCTTATTTTCCCGCACAAATAAATTTTAGCCAAAAAGAGTTCTTTTACTTCCTAATTTCATGTAGAGGTATAATAGTGCTTACTTCAGCACTAACCCAATTGCTTAAAAGTATTGTGAGAAGTAATTGAATCTCAAAGAAAGTTGATGCGTGTATCAAGTTCGTTTTACATAATACTCTTCTGTGACAATTCCAATTATTGTGTTACTTCAAAGAACGGTGTATAACGAGTAAATAACGTTATTTCTTTCTCGTACGGTTCATTTCATACCAAAAACTTTTTTCATACCATTGAAAATTAAAAGCAAAACAACATATATACATCTAATAAATTACTAATTACTTCTACACAAAAGCAAATTCCAAAGTGTTCATTTGGCTGGTTAAGTCATCAATCATACGGTCACAGTGGTAATCAGAGGAAAATGGCAATAATGCTCTGGCTTGTTTATTCCTAACATGAAAAAGCACAAATTGTTCTACTTTGACTGTTCGACATGAAGCAATAAGTTTTGTAGTTTTATTGTTTAAAAAGATTTATTACTAGATGCCACTAGCCAGTATATAGCTAGTTAATCTTATCGGTTTGCAATTTTATTCAGAAATTTGTTCTTATTCATTTCACAGCGTGTTTTCTCAGTATAATAAATACTTATACTGGTACATATAATATCACATCAAATTCGACTTTTGTACATTTTCAATTGTGAATGTTCCCAGTTTCTCTTGAAGTAAATGATAGAAAAGTACTGGTATTACAAAGGCAAACAATAGATTCAACGAAAAGTAATGCACACATTTTTTGTAGTTTACTCACTCAAAATGGAATAAGCGCACCAAATGGCAGTGATACACAGTACCATGCACCTACAAGTTTCAAGCTTTAATTTGAGTCAGAATGATAGAATGAATAATGCAGACTACAGACAAGAAAAAAGAAGGAAAAGCGGAAAACTGTTATATTTACAAAAAAGTCTAAGGTAAAATGAAAACGTTTGCTCTTTCGTTTGCCGTCTTTTGATGATGTTGTTGATGTTTAAGCTGATTTAACTGTTTATAATCTCATGAACCATAACTAGACTAACGCAACTTTATATATTGAAGAATGAAGAAGCAAGCCTTGTTGATTAAATTAATATAGGATATATTAAATAACATATAATATGTGAATACATAAGAACGTATCAGCATCATGATCATATTCATCGGGCAACTATTTCTTTTTCAAGAAAAAGGTGCAGTCAGCTATGCACAATTTTTAAAAGAAAGCACACCAAAAACCTTCCGCTTGGAGTTGGAGATGGGTTAATAGTGTTACATTCACCGAGTCACATTTTACTAATTCAAACAAAAACATCATACATTTTTTAAATAAAAAAATCGAGTTCTTTTTGGGTTGTTTGTTGTACAAATTAACCCAACAAGTCAAGTCAGAGTAAAAAAGTATAAAAGTGTAAACTAATATGGCATTATTTCACTACTACTGTACCGCTGCACTGACCATCACCACAATGCCTACAGCAATTATTTTAAGAGTTCATCCTTGTAGTACCCGTCTCTTTGTCAGCACATTTGAGTTTTGAAAAGAGATTCCAACAAATCCCTCGAGGTTCGAGCAAATAGTGAAAAGCCCAGAAAAATATATATGGAAAATGGAGGTAGTCAAAAAATGTGTACCGTACTTTGTGGAAAAAAATGAAGTCGTACTTTGATAGTTCTTGATTAGCTATCACATGAACTCATCATCATGATCTTGTTAATGATAATTAGGCTTATTTGTTATATAAGACAACATTGCATGATGTGTGGTGATCTTGAGGATTTATTTATCTGCCTGCCCTGGGAACATTTTATAAAAAACAGATTATAACAGGCTGAATTTTTTGCAGCAGTTACTGTTACATTGTACTGGGCATGCAAACTCTGTGTCGATGGGGTTGTATAGATTATACTAAGTCACTTTTTCTATATCGAAAGAAAATGCTAGACCTAATGATGCTTCCTTCTTCTTAACTAAAGTTTACAGTAACTTGTCGAATCTTAATATTTACGAAATATACTCCTTGACCTTAAGCTTAAGGAGTCGTCAACAAATAAATGTACAGCATATTAAATTGGGTTTTAAAAATTAAAAATTAAATATAAATTACCAAAAATAAATTATGCACATCTTTATTATCCTCTTGGCATAAAATACAACAGCACCAAACAGTAAATTATTTCATCTAAGTTGTATGAAGGATCAGCAAACAATTACACAGAACATTTTATTGATTCAAAATATTAATTGTCTATTTAAAGTCAGTAGTAAGTGTATTTCGCAAAAGTAGTTGGTCTAACTAGACTGATATATTAAGCAATTTTTTTCGAGTTGCTAGTAAAAAAGAAATAACTCAAAATTATCAAGCGAGCGAAGATACACAGCTCAATGAAAGATGTGCGATGAAAAGGAGATCTGTGGGTCAATCGATCAACTTCTCCTGTCATATAAAATATCATTACCATCTTTGATGTCTTTATCATTAGTAACGCTTGATAGTGAATGCGCAGCCTACTCCAACTTCGGGTAAAAGTATAAATCAAAGTAAATGAAGTTGAAATCGCGTATACGCTGATTCACTAGAGTTGCAATTTGCAATTTTCCGTAAGCACGAACACGGTCAATGCCATCCAATGCACCCAAATGCAAAAAATTACAGCGCAGTGTTAAATTTTTTGACGGAGATACTGATTTCGGTCCCTGATAGCCGTCAACATAGAAGACAGTAGAAGTAATTGAGTCATTGCAATTATGTAGATGGAGAGGTGCTAATGTTAGCCCATGACGATTGGATGAGGTATGAAATAATGCATGCATGTAGGTTGTTAAAATTGGATTGCCATCAGATACTCAAAAGTTTGTGACAAGCACAATTTTTCGGTCTAACTGGGGTGGGAAAAGCATGACTGAATGATTACTTTGAAATGAAAGCTGATGATTGAAAGCTTGGTTGTCCTTTTTCTTGAGCAGAAGTAGCCACGGTTGGTTGGTTTGATGTTGTGTAAAGTGATAAGGAGAAAGAGAATCAGGGCCAATTCCTTAAAAAGTAAACGCACTACGTTTTATTAATGGAGTGTAATTGTGCAGTAGTAATGATAATAAAATTCTTCCTTTCTCTAAATTTACGAGACTAATAGCCCCAGAGTGCTTCGATCAGATAACTGTAGCAGAAGTAGGTGAAAATACTATCACTACAATCTACGTGTGTACTAAAATTGTAGCTCACGCGGATGTTTGTCTTTACTAAACACAACTTGAGATTATAAGCATTGCAATTGAAACAATAATAAAAATAGGAATCAAACAAAAGAAAATTGTATAAAACACGGTAACAACCTGAATCTGATTTTTTTACTTGTTCTTCGTGGTAATTGATACTTAGGTATAACACTTTATTTTGGGAGCTTACGCATATAGTCCGCGTGTGCTACTGGCAATGAACCGTAAAATCCATAAATACTTTTAGTTTTATCATCTGTTCTCAATTTTGTTATGATGACCCTTTAGTTTCAATTTCAATGAAATTCCAAATCAGATTACTTTTCATGAATGAACTGTGTTTAAAATGACTTTTGGTAAAAGACTCATCTCATTGAAAATACATTCCAGATAAGATTTAATTAGTGGTGTGGCCAAACTCATTTATTCGCATAATGAACATACGGTTAATTTTCCTCTCAGAATTATAAGCATGCGTAAGCAAACAAACGGTACGTTTTGGTAAAGTATGTAAATTAATTACAGTGCTTTCATGTTTAGCGGTAAATGTAATGTTCGACTATGGTAGAAGCCAACGTGTTATAAATCGAGAACGCAAACAGCGGTATTTACGTTTATGGCTCATTATAGAAATCATTTCATTGAAAAATTCATTCGCAGTTATAATACTCAGTACTCATTGTATTAAATCTCGATTCCTCACATCATTTTTATTTTCACGGTGAAATAAAAAAGGCGTGGTCCTCGAATATTTTGTTGCGCTTTTTACTAACAATTTATTATCACACTTTCGGCTTTACTTTTGTTGTTGCAACCGAATTTACGATTTTGTCTGCAACCAACAGTTGTATGCACTTCTTTGTCGCTACTAAATCGTGAGCACTAGCACAAGCGGGCATGACAGCGGATTTATTTTAACAAGCAGCGTACATTGCTTTACATCTTATAGATTTTCTTGAATTATGGTAAAAAGCGTAGTTCGACATGAAAAGAGAACCGTAGTCTTTTGTTTGATCATGGCAATTTTAATTCTTCATGGCTAATTACATGAATATTGTGTTTCACCCAAATTTTCGGGAGTAAAGGAAAGCGGATGTAACACATCACACGGATTTTTGATGACCACCTACCTCAATGCTAATGTTAGTACCAATTTAAAATAATAGATAAAATTCATTTCTAGGCCAATATTTTTATCCTTCAATTACATACACCAGTAGCCTATTTCTGTCTAACTCATGAGGAAGACATTAATAAATCTAAGTTAGAATTTCCTAATATATTATAATCAACCATCAAATCCTTCCAACTTGCTTTATATTCGACGGAACACCCCATATAACTTTGTGCTATTTCCTATAATATTAAAAGTGTTTTGACTTTGGCATCGTGCGTTCAAAGTTAATTTATTTCTATTATGTGTGAAATTAAAAGTATATAGTGTACATATATATTATGTGTGTCAGTCAGTCAGTTACAAGTATTAAGTTGTAAGTAAAGAATTTGTTGTACTTGTATAAAATGCTTTGTAGTACATTTGAGTCTTTACACTTCACAAATATTTCAACCTAGAATGTTAAAGTAAAAAGTTTTTTCTTTCATTAACTCATTATTACCACTGGCATTAATCTAATTTTTCTGCACATGTATCATTTAAATGCACACCTGACGCCTGTTGACAAATAGTTCATTCATATCGAGGATTTTACTTTTGCAGTGAAAATACATTTTTCATATTTTTTGATTTTCTTTCTTGAAACTCTATAGTCAAGGAACATATCAATAGTGCCCACAGTTAAATCTTTAAGTAGGGAGAAAGGAACCCCTTGTTGAAGAAGATAATATTCATTGTAAGCTTTTTGTATTAAAATAAAAATGGTGCATTTACATGACACTGGCAATGCATGCACCTCACGTAAGGACAGTAGTGCATCATCACTGCCATTATCATCATCATTCTCGTCATTATTAAAAGCTTTTATTACTTCGTTTTGACGATGAATGAAAAACGTGAGGGATTTTTACGTACTGTTTGTGTTGGTAAACAGAAAAAGTCGACTTCTCATCGTCACCCATTGTTGCACTCCAAGATACATTTCACTTATAAGAATATTACACTGTGCTTTTATGCAGAGAAATGAAACTACACAAAGACATTGATAAAGATGATGAAAGGACTCATTCAACCTTTCACGTGATAACGCTAGATTTTTCACTGCTCATTTATGAAAATAGGTTGAGCATTACAAATTTGTCCGTTTTTTTGTTTCATTTAAAAAAGTAAACTAAAAAAGCTAACCGCACGGAAGGCATTTGGGGTTACTTACACCATCCTATCAAAACTGGGTGCAAGCAAACACACCGACTAGATTTAACAAAACAAACAGGATAAAATTTCGTGCTTATTAAAATTCACAAAAAGCACTCATGCATGCATGCCTGTACGATCATCGCATCATATTAAAGTATTTACCTACGAGTATGATGTATTATTCAATCAGAGCCACTACCGCTCTTCCATCTAATGCATTATCATTATCAAAATGCCATCGTAGTCATAATTCTCTTTAGTTTGTTTTCAAAAGTATAATACATTCATGGATTGACTAAAACACTCACGAAGAATAAAAGCAGTGCAATTACGGATGGGCTTTTTCATCCACGAAACTGAAACTGGGTAAATTGTTTTCGAAAAAAGTGCATTGTTCTATGAAACCACGCGTGATTTTCCCTCAATGCAACCAATTATGAAGAACCTAAAGCACTTTTGGTGCTTCTGATTTCTGACTGACTTCAATTTTTCGTCATTATTGCGTTTTAGCTAAAATGTCATCTACCATTATTACCACCAAGACCAACACAACGTATTTCTTCTTCCTTGTAGGGCGATATAAAGCATGCCTTCTAGGTGTAAATAATTAAGTACCGACGTGTACTTAACATTCCAAAGTTGAGGTCGGAGGATGTTGGTATTTCTAGCAGTTTAATCGCTATAAAAAGAAACAATGGCCATTTGCATAGTTTTCATGATTACCGGTGAATGCATTTTGCATGGCAGAATTCAGGACAACCAGTCTCGTCTTTCAAATAGCAGCGGATTATGTTGTTTTCGTATCCTCTAGTGACTTATGGTTTGTGGTGGCAGCAAGCACCGTGTTTTCAATTTATAACCTTTATCCTTTTGTTCATTCTTTATAGAGCTGCTTCTGCATTTGGGGCCACACACAACTGATTTCACCCACCATTATTGCATAAAAACTATTACGAGTCATATCACATTATCATTATCATTACAGCAAATGCAGTAGTGTTGACTGTCGATGTTGTATTTAAACTTGACGGATAATAGGTTGATGGATAGGATGATTGCAGAGTACTTTCCCGAAACAGTTAATGCAATAAAATCTTTACTCCATTTTTTTCCCACGCCATGCACAAAAAGCCTGTATTTTTTGACCTATTTAAAAACCCTGAACACGTCAAGACTTCAATGATGAGAATGCATATATATCTTATTAGAGCAGTTGCGGTGGTGGAAGAAGTTGGCTTATAGTAGTGGTGGTAATGGTGATGATGAACTTTAATCTTCATCAACCTTGTGCGTTATTTGATGCTTCATACTTGCAACTAAGAAAGCGTCCTTATCATGCTACTGCTACTATTTCTAACATTTTGTTTTAATACCTTACATCTTCGTTCACATAGTGCACCAAGTGTTTATCTTCTTTGATGTGAACTAATGATATTATTATGTATTAAAATAGTAAGTTTTGCACTATTATCCTATTACAGGGGCTGGTTTCATGCCACCACGGCATAAACAGTTTAAGACCAAAAACCGACTTTTTATTACAACTGCCAATAATAAAGAGTGCAAGCCATGAAATAATCAACCATTTTCCACTACTTTTTCATTTATGCACCTATGCAGTTTGCCAGCCAATGCAAAATACTATTTAGGCAGCACCGTGTCGGTATTACCAACTACCATCTATCCACACGACAAAAAGCATTTAGAAATTCTTACATTTTATATTTTCTTAGCATTCATTGTTGTTATTATTACGGTATGTCTAAGCGTACAAAATATATAATAATATCATATTTGCAAGTAAAAAATGCGTAGCACCAAACGTGCGAAATTACACTAAAAGGATTTAATAAAAAATTACCCGTACATTTGAACTATATGCATCTTTCCATACTTTCTGATTACGGGTAGGTAGTATTTATTCGCTTAGTATGTACGCTAGTTTTTATGAGCCATAAAATACTTTTTTTTGAAGAAGCATTTGCCACATATATTAATACGTTAAGTTTGTACCCTATATAAATTGAGTTTTATTTGGTGATAATAAAATGAATGCAGTGTAAACTAAATGAATATAGTTACATTATTTAACTAGGTAAATAACTAAGTATCATTATTGCTGCCAAATGCATGATGTACAAATACAAACATGCAATACTAATGTAGACTTTGTATATAAATATATAGTGGCTCTGTTTTTCCTCTTTGTGAAACTGTAACATTTGTTACAGACTCGAGAACAGGAAAAATGTTGAAATCGCTCATGTGGTTAACTACCTTTTAATACACTGTTTCAATATAGAGTCGGTTGTCGGTATGTTTCGGTGGTTGGAAAAAGCAAATTTCTACCTGGTCAGTAAGTCAAAGACCAGCTTTAGTTGAGACTACTTCTTAACTATTGAAGTTGGTGTTTAGCCATTTTTAACTAATTGTTTGTCTCTAATTTCTTGAGTAGAATTCCTTGTTAAACCATAGCCTTCATTGTTTTATGTCTTGTTTGCTTAGCTGGCCTTTCTCTCAGGCTCAGGAGTTTGTGTACCACTTTTCAAACGTTTCCCTTACAGTATGTATATTTCAATTTATCAGCATTATATGACATGATTTCTGATCATTTAATTACTATTGTGCTATGTAGGAAATGTTTAAGGTATGAATTTCAGTGTTCAATTCTTTTCATTACCAAAACCTCTTTATTACAAAATAATTAAAAGTTATTTGAATCGAAGCCCGACAGAGTATGAATAGGTACTTCACATTACCATGCAACTTTATTAACCATTACCATGCAACATGCAGTCGGCAAATTAATGCGTCGGAAGGAACGGTGATACGTGTAAAAGCCACAATTTTAAATCGAGATTTCACAGTTTTTCTTACACGTACCGTATTAGTCAGTGAGTCATTTCGGCGTATTTTATGAACCCCATCATTATTCAAGTTCGAGTCATGTGTACAAACAAACTTGGCGGTTGTTTTATATCCAAACGTATGGATTGGAACAAACTCTTATGCAATTAAATGCAACAGCCAAAATAATATATTAACCAAAAATGCAAAACAGGTGTAAACATCCAAATAAAATTGACGCTCTTCAAAAGACGAGATTGAAATAATGCCACTGTATAAACTTTGGTGTATAGTGTGATGAACCGATTTGCATACAAAAATTCCAGGTAATAGGCTAAAATGGGGAAATTTTGTATATTGTTTTAAACACCTTTCATGAAAAATTATTTAAGATTTTTTACACTGACTAAAGAATTGGTTAATTGACACTTTAATGATTTTGATTGTTGTGAGTAAAAATATTAATAAAATAATAAACATTTTTTGCCAACGTAGTAATACTGTCTGGAATTTCAAAAATACAAAAAAGGATGTTTGATTCTTAGTAATCCATTCAATTACGCCACTACCACGCACGCCAACAAGAACATCGCCCCTTTTATTGTATCGCCATTTGATTATACATATATCAATATCCTATTATTTCGAACAAAAGCTCGCTCCTTTCTCGTATTCAATTTATCATATTCATAATTTACTTTTTACTGCTCTTCCGCTAAAACACATTTTTCTCTTTTCTTCTTCTGCAACCTACCTTAATGCTGCAATTTTGAGAGAACTCAGAGCAATATTATGCACACACTTGCAAGCACACAAAACACATATTATCCTTCCTAACGGGACGTTGTGGTTTTCTGTATGTAACAAAACGTAACCTTCATCGTGATCATCATCACATCATCATAATAATCTATCCATATTCTTTTTCCTAGGCAAAGTAGGCAGAAGCAGCGAGTAAAATGAAAGAAAGGAAATGGTTATTGCCGCTGTGAGCCTGAACCACATTATACGTGAAGATTTTTTGCCTGTTGCACATGTGGTAAAAATTGACGCACATATGAGCTAAAAGGTAGCACGAAGCACTGTATTTCTTCGATGCGTTTATCCTGATTCTTCTGCTCTGTAGTTCCTCTTATATTCATGTGTGGTTAAAAGGAGTACGCGCTTATGCTAGTGCCTCGTACCAAAGTCCGATGCAAAGGAGCCAAATCTGCAATACTTTACCCGATCCCTCGAAAAATGGTCCCTTTGAATTCGGAAAAATAAGATGTCTGCGTGTGTAGGATATATGCAAGTGAGGAAAAGATGTTTTATTTGTTGATGTACTCATAAAGATAACGCAAACTTTTTTCTTCATTCAAATACCACACTTGGCTGCATTATCATAGCACATATTTTGATTAAGAAAAAGCAAAAATTAAAGGGATGCATACACGGATTTTGATGTTTGGGGTATCCATGTAATATTCTTGCTCACAAAGCGAAACACATATAGCCCAAATTCTACATTTTCTTTCTCTCGTTCTTGGCTGAACTTCCTTTTCTGTTTTTTCCTTATTTTTTTTGCATTACTGTACAATGCGAGGGAGGGAGTGCGTTAGTACACTATACTACCAGCATGTTTTTATCGTAGAAATAATGCATTTCATGGTGGATTGCAAAATGTATTGTTGTTTGCAAGTTTATATGTTTATATGTACTACATTTTAAACCATAAGAATCTTCGTATATTATGTTCATTTCAATGTGTAACAGCATAACGCAGTTTCGCGTTTGAACTACTATAGAATGCATTCTTTAAATGTGCATATAATATAACTAATGTATCTGTGGCACAACTACGGGATGATTGTGAAGGAAAAGAAACGCCGTGCAAAATGGCATGCTTGCATGGTGCATGCCATGATTTCAGCAAAAGCGGTGTCTGTATGCTGTAGAAATGCTTTTGCAAGGCAAGTACCTATATAGTAAGTAGAATTGACATTGACATTGCGAATCCCATGTGCAGTTTTCTTTGCCTTGATTCATGCTCCTCGGCGTTTCTTCATGTTTGCACGTTGCTCTTATTATATGAGTGAGGGCACAATGTTTTACTAATGTTACAACAAATTTAATGTAAGTCTCAAAAGGGGAGTAAAAGGCAACGTTAAAATGGAGGAGTAAAAATGGATAAACGTAAGCAAAGGCGAGGTTAGCCTTAATATGTAGCCTTATACAAAGGGATAATGCTTCTTCCTGATACCTGCAAATTCCGAAGACGGTGGTAATATGCTTCATTTTAGTGTTGATTATTGAGATGATGATGGTTAGAATATACCGTAGGATCGTTTCGGTCAGCTTAGCTTGTATGATATAATCCGTGACAAAGAACTTGAAATCCTTCAGTCGTTGACTAACGCTCTGAATACCTTGTCTCGATCCTGCAGTAAATATCATCGCCATGAAAATTTAGAGTAGTCAATGATAAGTATTACTACCAAGGCTTCCCGATTCGGATCAGCCAGTACTACAATAGCGGCTGTAGTGGAAGTAAGCAACCAGGCCTTCATCATTCCTCGGACGACCTTTGTGGTGATAGCACACTTTGAAGCACGGCTTCTTGTAGACTGTGTGGGAGTCAAGGCCCAAGTTGCCTGGTGCCTTTAGTTTTCTTACTAAGAAAGGATCGGTTTTAGCCGACTGACAATTTGTTGTTTCTGAAATTATTGCAAATTATGGAATAGTTTGGCAAAGGACATTGATAAACCACAAGTTGGTTACCACTGTTCACGCTATATTTTTAAAATTGTGACTTTTGGACGAAGGGTGCACATTGCCCCTGTTGAAGGATTGCTTACAAATCTGCATTTCCGCTGCAGCATTACGTTTTAATTGACTGACTAATATTCAATGACAGAATTCAAGGTAAGCGCAAGATTTTCTCTTTTTTTCTTTCTCAGATTTCCACGATAACTTTTGTACAGTTTGAATGTGAGACTTCGGGAATGAGTGTGCGTGCACTTGTGTCAAGTTGAATGAACTGTTTTGTGTAAAAGAGTGAACAGATAGAGAAATCCTGACTGTGCAATTAAAAGCTGGTTACATTCATATTCTGGACCAAATTTACGGTTCTTGTCCACCATAATGTTCATCATAACATAATTGTTGAGAAAGTCCACTGTAGTATCATGTTACACCATGCCACATAATCCCGTAATAATATGTAGTTACACTTGTTTGCAAAGCCCATAATATCCCAAACTACAACAACAATAAAATGGTTTATGAATTTTTAGAGGCACTCTTTAATTGCCACATTTAAAACTCAATTTAATTGCGAGTGGTCATGCCTTGGGAAAAAGAGGAAACTGATAGTCAGAGCAATAAGCGAGTGGGATGTCGGATATTAGGAAGGAAGTGAATGCAAACACATTACTGTCACATTAACCACAACGCCAGAGAAAGATAGGAAGTTATTTAGGTACATTCATGCTAGAAGGGAGGAACCTTGACCATGATAAATGGCATATCGTGCAAGCCCAAACAAAACTAGCCGTTCAGAAAACCGCAGTAAAAGCTCTCGTCCGAAGGCTTCACATAAAAATCATGCTTCTTTTATATCACAATAAAAATTATTGAAACTTCTCGCCTCGACGAAATTAGCCGTCTCTTCATCTTCGGCTTATTTCTTTTATAGTTACTCTTG
Source organism: Entomobrya proxima (assembly GCA_029691765.1). Taxonomy (NCBI): domain Eukaryota; kingdom Metazoa; phylum Arthropoda; class Collembola; order Entomobryomorpha; family Entomobryidae; genus Entomobrya; species Entomobrya proxima. Next base: position 31,519,790 of record CM056168.1, read on the forward strand.
CTAGTTTCGAGCAAGAACGAGAAATTTACTGCAGAGGAAACCTGATTGTACAAGCGTGGTTCTGTTTGTCTTGAGATTAACAGGAAAAGGCTTCATAACTTCTGTACATTTTCCCGCATTCTAAAATAAATGAATGAGTTGGTACGCATGCTCAAAATGCCAAGTAAAAAGTCTCTTCAGAATCAAAACCATAAATCGTTAGTTAGTTGATATAGAAAACGCACGAAATCAGACACATACGACGACGACACATGCTCACTTCTTCATTCAGCGCTCGAACATGGATTTCTTGAGTTTTCAAAAAGGCTTTTTTGCTCTTTTTTCTTGGCTGAAACGTTGCACTGTCAAGATAGATTTTAGTCTGAGCAAAACAACAACAAAGTTTCGTGCTCGTGCTAGCCACTGTGCTACCGTATTTCATCGGATTTGAAGGCTCTATAGGAAAATCTCGTGGTTGCAAGCATGTAGACAAAAAGGGATTCGTAAATCTGGTGATAGGTTCATACATTTACGCCTTCTCATCATTTCATCAATTTTTCTGATGTACTGCTAGTTGAGCAACTACATGAAAAAACTGGTAAAGAACATGCTTGTAATAAAAAGACGTGAAGTTTACGTAGTAGTAACTAGCGGCATTTTAACAAAAAATATATACATAAATAAAAGTTACATAAACTCACTTGCGGGAAGAAAGAAAACGTAGAGTACCAGCTTAATCAGTACCATCAAAAACGATCCTATTTTTCTGAGGAAAGCGTTTTTATATAGAAAAAGCAAAAAGATGCTTATGTGTGGCAACTTTACAATGATACATATAATATGTCGCTTCTGTTGTATGAACGAATAAATTAGAATGACTAGCTTATTTGCATAATATAGTTCATCAGCAAAAAAGGAATCATGATTTTGTGGTTAATTACAGGCCAAAAGGCACTATTACTCAAAAATTACGCTTTAAAGAATGTACCACCACAAAGAAAACGTGTGTACACAGAGCACTCACAGGAAGACAGGAGCACAAATGCAGATTAAATATCTACCAAGAATGAGGAAGGTAAAGAACGTTCAACCCTTGTTCTTTCCCGGTTTAATGATATTATAAAAACACTGTGTCTACATGACTAGCTCAAACAAAAACAAAATAATGTGCATTTTATATTAAAAAGTACATGCAACATTTGGATATAAAAATAGACATGGATACAGTGAAAAATCATAATGGCATACGTAGACATTGAATTAAAGACACAATACTTTGTATTCTTTCACGGAAATAGGATAAATGTCATAACGAATTGAAAAAAGCAGCACCACACACACACACTCAGACAATAAGTTTAAAATAAGCTTGTATGACACGACGCTGTTAAAAACCTCTTGCATTCTTTCTTGCTCCGTCATTAGCATGTTTTTTCTCTAGAAGTTCATCCTCATTTTTCAATAAAGCAGAAACTGTCAACGACAAGAGCAGGAAAAACGGTGAGTTTAGTCTTCCTGCATTATAATAAGTTATGCAAGTCATGGTAGAGCTCGAGAAGACAAAAAATGTTATCAGGAATTGTTTGCGCTTTTATAAACACTTACCCGATTTGTTTTGCCTGAAAGGTATTTGATTTCAGTTTTATAGCAAAAATATGGACTTAGTGGTCGATATTATCTTGAGGCAAACTTGCAAAGAGCGCATAAGGAAGTGGATTATATCATGTTTGATGGTGACTGTGAGTTTAAAAATAAAGTGAAAAATCACTTGTCGTTCCATTAAAATTTCCATTTTAGACTTTTTGAGAAGAGCATACCAGAACGGGTAGTTGAAAGGCACAAAAAATGTTTATTATTGTTCATATAGGTATCATGATGGATTTTACAAAGAATAGTCTCGTCTGTGCAGTTAGACATGGCCTGCATGCTTCATGAAGCATCAAATAAGCAAATAAGGATTTATGGAAATGACCACCATCATTCCGAAAACATAACCCAACCCATTTTAAACCTTAGTTTACCTGCAATCATCACAATCACATTTTTTTCTCGACTCAACCACATCTGCATCAACAACTTAAGTCAACCCCGAGAAAAAATAGTAATGTAAATTGAAGACTCCCAAAAAAGATTTATTTGCTTGCTCTTCCCGTAAGTCGAAAGATTTTAAAAGACGGTGCGGGTAGAAACCACCCAAGTAATGCAAAATTCAAATAAAAAATATTTTGATGAGTTTGTGTTTTGGATTAAATTGGCTCGATTTTACAAAGCTCAATAAAAACTCAATTAGCTTGTATGCGACACTTCAATTACAAATCCAAAAACGGAAGCTTTAATTATTTTTCTAAAAATCTCATTTTCTTTGAGCAAAGCTCTATATTCAAACTTGTAGTCCGTAAACATACAATAGAAGTAGCGTATAATCTCAATGATGTAACGGAGTCCTGTCTTTAATGGAGTATTATCCAAACTAATAAGCACCTTCGGTGTCTTTCACCTTTGCCTTTTTCAGTATGTTTTGACATATCATGCGGTGTCTCTCCTGAAAACACGTATCTGTAAATAAAAATTAAAGGCATTTCAGCAAAAGTCTCAACAAAAAATGTACTTGTAGCGCACGTGGCATACATTGCTCCGCCATCATATATCATATACGTAACTAGTAATTTGCTACCATTGAAGGATTGACGGGACGGGTCTCTGACCTGTCAAAATTGTAATCTTCTTGGTAGTAAAATGCGGCAGGGAGTGATTTTGTTTACCTCTATGATTTTAATTACTTCTTTGTTGGGAACACAAAGCCGGAAATTAGTGAGTTGTACTTCTCCGGTTACATCTCTTTCTCCTTTTATGACCCGGAGGAACACACCTACTGCCTGTTTTAGTGGCAAAGATGCATGGAAGTGAACAAAATTTTATTGTCAGAAAGGAAGCAGGAAAAGGCAATTTTAGAACGATGTTTCATACCTTAAAAATTTCTTTTTCGGCTAAACTGCCTTCATTGCCAGCGGAATAATTTGAAACTCCACTAACAGTTAAAATACACCATTTCCACTGCATAAACTTTTACTGGTAATAATAATGAGATTTCTTATGAACTCGTCATGACCTTAATACAGTTGTCTTCCGCTCAAACGGTCCAGATGTTATTACATTGCGTTGAGATGATATTTTAAAACTCACCACAAATTTAATGAATGTTTGAAGTTCATAAACCATGTTTCCTATTTTTAAAAAGATGGCAATGAACCATACTTCTCAAAAGTGCACACATACCAGACTGCATTTATTCTCTGTGCCACTTTTGTCGCCATACCGGTCGTTGTTACTTGTTGATCGTTTCACTAAAAACTCTTTATATTATAAATTACAGTTGACCTTTTTAACGCTAACCTTATGTATTACGCTATGAATAATTAGGACCATCCTCATAACTTATTTTTATTGCGCTTACCTGATCAACTGTTGAATCATTTTAAAAAAGAAACGATAAAAATATGCTAAAACGCAACATTTGCTTGAATTAATTAGTAAAGCGCAGTTTTAATGGTGACTGACTTTATGACCACCAAAACTCATTACAGTCAGAAACAATGTACTACGAGTTTAACAAGAGCTTGTTTTGATACTATTCGTCCATTTGTATCATCCCATTAAATAATGCCAGTTGACGTTATCTAAATCAAAGCTTATTAGCAGTGACAAGGCTTCCTTCGTCGAACTCTTTTCTTCAATTTACCTTAGTTAGAATTGCAAAGAAGACAGAGGGAGAAAAAATACAACAATACTCCCTATTATATTTTAGCACACTAGCAGGATGAAAACTGTTTCAGTTGTCGAGATAAGTATCTCTGGAGGCTGCTAGTCTGTCTTACTCACGATCACGCTTGTTAAAATGTTGCGTAAATGGCAATCTATCTCTCTCTCTTTCAACCATGAAGCATCGTGGAATGCCATGTACAGACACAAGTAGGTACAAATTATTTGGACTATATATAACTGTAAAAACGGTTTTGACAAAGGAAAAGAACAAGAAAACGCCAGAAAAAGAAAACCACATTAAACAACGCGATTAAAAAGGTAAAAGCGCAAGCATGCATGACCTTGGGAAAATACTTATAAAATGAGGTTGTGGATTGACATATGTAAAAAGAAAAGGGGATGGTTTCCTCTTTAAGAGTACCTGTTGTTTTTGTCGCTGCGTGCGATGCTGGTGGGCTACATCCATGAAATGATGGCATGAGACTTAACGTGCTTTATTCGTTATTTTTTTATAATTCTAGTTGTAATTTTGTATGCAACTTGCTGTGATAGTGTCATAAGAATCTTTAGCTGATTCAATTAATTATTGTTATTGTTGACTTTGGACAGTAACCGTTACAATTAAATCATTTACATAGCTGTTTTCTCTTTTCAAAAAGTACACGGGAAGACACCCAAGTTAGGAGCCGTAATTATTTCGAGCACTTTCGTTTTGCAGGCTTCCAGGAGGAGTGGCTAGACATGCAATATGACAAATAATTACCCAAGTGTGTAATGTATCAATCTGCTAGTTTACTATTGCAGTATATGCCTGGGAAATATTAAGAAATTTTTGCTTTACTTGATAGATATCCAATGTGTACTCATCACGCAAAGTTCAGATGAAAAAAAATTCTTCAGTGCTTTCATTATCGTATTATCGTGCTAATATGGATTTACATAGTATAGCAAAATCATGCGTGTGTACAATATGATGTGTGAATATGCGCTTAGTTCCGACTTCATTCAAATTCCCATGCCCGTAAAGTTCAATGTTAGTGGGGTTTCACCAATTTGTGTTACAAAATAAATATAACGATTTTTTTACCATGCAACATTGCATTATTTTAGTGGTTGGTCTGGCGTAGCATACTGCCTGGTGTAAACCATTCTGAGAAAAGATTATATGAATGAACTGGTTTTCTCCTCATCATTTTGATACTATTATAACCATAATGCATTTATCAGAAAAGTCGGATGATGACCCCGAGCAACCTCTAGCTTTTTTGCGTTGAAATTTAAGTATCTTTGGGGTTGCACCAGTTTGTGGGGAAAATGTAAACAATACAGTTTTCCGAGAGCATATAGGTAGGTGCACCACTAAAACCACTTGCAAGTATCTTTATATTAAACAAGTGCAAAGATAAAACATTATGAATCATGATACAGCATACTATTAATAATGAGGTTGATGATGGGAGAAGTTGCTGGCTAGCCAACCGTTGGCTAAGCCAAGTGAAAGATTTTAGTAGTAAAAGTTGAGAAGTTGCTCATCATGTAGACTACATGGATACATTTTGAACCAAAGCTGTCATCAAGTCGGAGACAAAATACTTGAACAGTAGTCAAGGTGTAATGGCACTACTGGTACTAACCTTCAGGAAATGTTGGGACAAGCAGGTAACTGTATCGTTGACAGGATTAATTGCAACACGAGACTGGCGCATAAAAATCAAAGAAAGTAACAAATGACAACTTGTGGTATGCACGCATTACACAACTCAAAAACAAGGGAAACTATACGTATAAATGATCCTTATGCCATCAGATACAAATGTCAATCTACTGACTTTAGTGTTGTTGCCTCGAGTGAAATAAATTCTTTCCTGTGTAATTTTGCAATCTTAAGAGTCAAAATCAGACTTTTTTGTACATGTTTTTACTATTTTGCAATATCACTGATTAACATTGCCACTGTCAATTGCCATTTTCTTACAAAATTCAACAATAAGAAAATAGTTGGACAGAAAAAACAAAGTAAAGAACATCTGGCTTGATATGCTCGTCTCAATATTGGATCTTACTCATTGTCAGTGTATTCAAATCTCTGTTACATCAGCTCAGAATTGTATCGAAAAAGAGGTTTTTGAACTATTCGATATACAACAGCAACAACAACAGGAAGCCCCAACGACAATGATGTTGTCTTAACCGTCGCATCTACATATTTTCGTTATAGCACTTGCGGTAAATATGTTTCAAATTGGTGAGAAATACATACTTGTTGAGGAATAATTCAAATCACTTCACGACGACTTTGCTCTCACACCAGGAATCATGCTAAAACGACATGATGCTTGATGCAGCTTATTACACGGGCACAGGTACACCTGTGAAGGTTATAAGCTTTGTGTGGTACTCAATAACAGCTTGTGCTTCTAGAAAAGGAAGAAAACTCTCGGTACTAACAAACCAAAAACAAAAAGGTGTGAATAATAGATAGATGCACAGAAATTAAAGAGCATGTGTATGATCTTCATTCAATTTTAAGCAGTATCATCTCTTTTGTTTCTATTGGCTTTTCACCTCTTGTAGTCTGAAATTTAAAGAAAAACAGTAGTATTGTATTTTTGAGTATTTTTAAAGAAGCAGGAATCCGTGTAACAGCAACATTGCAAAATAATTCGTTCTTATACACCGATAATAATAGTCTACTTGTTTATTTCATTTCCTATCAAGAAGAACTGCAAATAAGGTCCAAGTTCGCTGCATTACTTGGCACATTTCATTTCTAAAATGGGTAGCTTTTTAACCTATGTGAATCCCGCAGAAGAACAACAGGAGCAACGGTTCTCCTTTTTTTGCTACTCTTCATTCTTTCTTTATTGCCTTTTCGCAAGGGTTCATGATACTCCGACAATAATATGATATAGTTTGGGATCATTTCAATGAATCTAATTCAAAGATACCTTCATAGATAGATGGATTTTTCTTGTGTTTTTGTGTTTGGATTAGGAGAATTGAATTGTCTGGATTCTCTTTTCTTCTATTCTAAAACGAACGGCTTTTCCTTGTGAGAAGGAGTTTGCTTTCTATTATTTCTTGATCATCATCATGAGAATTGCATTAACGAGCAGCAGACGATGTTTGGTGATGAGTAGGATCAATATAATGGCATCTTCGCACAAAAGAAATGAGTAGGCATTAACCATCAAAAGGGCTGAACTGCTGATCATCATCATCAAACAACATTATGTAGCACTATCATCAAAAAATGATGCTGCTAATTTGGCAAATGGTGAGAATATTTTGCCAAATGAAATATAACGTGAATATAAGTAGGCATCTCTACAATTTCATACACCCACTAATGCATAATAATAATGATAATGGTACTTTGAAGTAACAACATTAGTTAGGACACTCTACTTTGCCACCCTATTACCTCAGGTCGACTTTCATTTTATTATCCTTATTGCCCCTGCTGATTTTCACGTTTACTGTTTCTGCAACTGCTTGTTTGATAGCTTGACCGTTCTTTGGTATAAATAAGGTTCTACTTTAATACAAGTCCGATTTTTTCTATAGGGCATAGGATCCTCTATTGTTAACGCCACTATTGTTGTTATTTTTCTTCTCTTCTTCTTCTCCCAGCCAACTTGGTCTTTCTTTCCGTTCTACGTATTTCCATTTGAGTTGATTCATTCTTATTTTCCTTCCGTCCTTATTTAGCTCTTTTTTATTATTAATAGTGCCATCATTGAACATGACGCAAAAAAAGTATCTGTATATATACACAATTGGTATTTCGCAAAGTTACACATTACAGTTTTCAAAAAAAAGTTTTAATGCTGTTAGGCTGTTAGTAGCGGAAGAACTGGTATGCTCAATCTTCCCATTTTTATTTCTTTTATTTCCTTCCTTTACTACTTTGGTGCGTCAACTCTTTTCATGACACAAAACTTCCCCTTTTAAATGTTACATAACAATAATCTTTCAAAGACCATTGTCAATTTGATGAGAGAAGTGAAAGAGGAGCAACAGGGTGCCGTTCTGGACTTGACAGGTACTGTTTCATATTCTCATGGGATAATAGGAGAACTGAATTCAGTCTCAGTGAGATTATTTTTTTACTTCTCTCTGCTCAATACAAAAAGAAGAATACCTTTCATTACCGATTTGCTTTTAGATAAATTACATTAAGTAACATTAGAAGCTATATAATATAGTAAGTGTATATGGAAGTCATGGCCAAACTATTACATCTGTCGTTGTGCTCCCTTAAATGATGCATCGAGGACAATATCGTGTATATTACAATATGTGCTTTCATGAATACTCACATGAGTTACATATAAAATTATAAGAAAAGATGCAAGATACTATTACAAACAGTAAGCTTATGAAGTTCGGAGTTGTGCTTTAACCTAGCATGACTGTGGATTTCTTTCTCTACACAATATAAATCACAGTAACCAGTCATGCCATACAAACATAATGATGACGACGATAAGATTGAAACGTGCCGATTTTAAGAGGTAATTACCAATAATAACGTTTCGTTAGTACGATTCTTTACTTTTTCCTCTTTCTCCCTGGGTTTGCATTTCGTATCTTACATTTGGCCCAACACTTTTTCAGCTTAACTTATTATGTGCATCAGTCATTCTTTAGTTTTTTGCCATCACGTCTACTTTGTTTGAAATAAACAGGATAATTTCAAATCTGCTTCCTCAAATAAGATAAGAATCTTTCCCGAATTATTCTTTGAGTCAGTCAGAATAGAATTTCTTCAATCATCGGATTTAAGCATGGCAGTTTGTTATAAACATGATAATATTACATTAGGTTTTTCATTATTGCCCGAAAAAGAAATGAACGAATGAAATATACAATGAAATGGAGTTAGTTTAGACGTACGAGTATTTTTTCGTTTCCTGCCATCATCCTCATATTATATTTGCCAGTAAGGAACATTTTGATGAAAATACGAAGGCACGAGTCAAGATACGGCTACAAAGATACAAAAACTAACAAGAACATCTCATGTTCATCATTTTGAATTATTTTACGCGATGATTCATTATTATTATTAAGTTTTCTATCATTCTTATTATATGACAACTTGACAATACAATACTGGCAAAAGTAGTTGTCTCACAAAAATCTTGAAAAGAAAAACACGGGGAAAATATGCTTTCAAATTCTGCTGCTCTTCATTATTTTAAACTCAGTCACATTTTTTAATGTCTTTAACTGTATTTGAAATAATGCATCTCCCCTCATTCCTTTTAGACCTTGTTTGAGCGACAGCAAAACTGACAAGTACTTGGTCAATTCTAAAAAACTTGTGAATTAGTTTTCACAATGGATTTGCATAATTAATTAATGATTCACATGCATCATTACTTCTCTAACTGTTTACTTTATAATTTACTGAGACTTAGAAATCTTCAGTATAGTGATATCTTCATTGTATCATGCATTTTTATGCATCTCAAATAATAGATTAGTATTTAAAACAGAATGTTATAGGTTTTAACATATTTGTGCTAGCTGAATTTATTGAAGTAGATGAAGCCAGTGCAAAAATTATTCATTGCTTCCCAATTACCAGTTTTACTTTGTAACATAAAAAGTAAATACACTCAAGAAAAGCTACCACAGAAAGATGTTTACGCCTCCATAAAACTGCCACTATTACGCAAAGACACCGTACTACTGTATTCATAAAAACGGCAGACGCTGATCTATTTTATTGCCAGCACGAACATACTCTACTGGACTGTCAGAGTCAAAATTTATGGCTGCGACTGCAGCTCTTTGTATAGGCTGTTCCGCACACGGCTGAATGTTTCAAATCTCTAAACACACTATTATCTTTAGAACCACTTGAGTTTTATAGCCATATGATATATTGTCTATATTTTCCCTTGGTTCTTTCTCTTTCCAATGGATCATTGATATCCTAAAACCTATGATACTATATAAGCATTATTTTGAATTATATTACACCTAAAATGCATAGTTTTTTCTCTCGTACTGTATGTTTGAAAATATTTTTGTATTTACTCTAAATTGCTTCTCTTTTTGTCTTTTGAAAGTTGATTGAGAGTCCTTTATTTCGATACAGAACCGCTATTTAATTCCAAGTACTAATTAAAAAAGTAAGACCTTCAATGAACCCGGTCTTTCTCACACGATGGGTAGTCTTACACTTTATTCTTCTCCTCTCTTACACTTCTCTCGATTAATGAAATTGCACAGGATCCATCGAAGCAGAGTATACCTGAGTTTGATATTTTTTATCTGGTCGTAAACGAAACTGCAAGTCACTTGAGACTAAGGAAGAAAAGCACTTAGAAACAAAATGGCGTTGTCTTTGTGTTCCGTAGTTCTTTATATTTTTGTTTACGCGTCATTACACACTTCCCATTTGACAAGTACGTAAATGTAGCATCTCAAAAATCTCATCGTAATATAACAGATGCGTATAGCAAATACATGGTTTTCACGCAAAGAAATGCTTATTTTTATCAAGCCATTGTTTCAACGTTCAACTTTATAATACAAGCTTCAGAAAGTTTAATCAAAGTTGGGAAGGCGGCTTATTTCGTAAAACCACAGTAGTACCAACATCAAATAAAACCAATCCATCACACACTACTTCTGACTTAAAAAATTCTAACAGAAAGTTTCCATTTCGTTTGTTTTAAATCATAGTATGATGCAGCTTCATTTTAACGTTTTCCATCTTTTCGATCGTCCCTGACATGACCGTTGTAAGCTTGGGAATCCTCTCAAAAGAGATACAGGGTGAAGTGAGCTATAAAGTCGAAAAATAATAATAATTTGTAGTAGCAGTAATGTTTTGACAGTAGATACACATTTTCGACACACCCATCCAGAGCTAATAATATTTCCTACATATCATTTGAAAAGACAGAAATCGTATCCATTATTGCAAATACCTACTACAGCATACCGCAAAAGTGTACGCCGCGTTATTTCATTGTAGGGAAATTTGCAGGTATTATGTAAAAAACAGGATTTTCAATCATCTTACTGCATTTTCTTTTCCTTCCTTTTTTATGCTTCATACAAGATCATCATGGTTCGATGGATGCACATAAAATAACATTTTTTACCCATAATCCACACGTATTGAAAGCTAGCACGCAATGACGAGCTTAACAAGACAAGGTGAAAAGATGAGGTGCAGAGAGCTCAACAAAGGTATCATCATAATCATGCAATGATGTGCTTACTACATGAACATTTTTTGCACAAGGTAGTAGGAGTAAGCTATAACTATATTTGTAATGGATGGTGATTGTGTGGTAAGAAAAGAGTAAGTTGTAAGTAGCAGTTGAATTTTTTTTGTGAATACCGATGGTGGTGTAATATTATTATTATTATTGTGTGCTCTCACCAGCAACATCCAAAACCATAAACCATTTCGAATAAATTCTAACGGGTCATTTATAATTATTTCTGTCCCGGTTGGAGATACTCTTTTCCTTACAGTATATTACTTATAAAAGATGGCGAAAGGCAGGTAAAAGGTAAAAATATTGTTATGAAAGTGGCCAACATCTTTAAAAGAAGGATATATACTAGAAGACGTGAGCCTGTTGCGGTTTCACTGAAAGCAGATACATTGTTAGCATGATAAAAAATGTGCGTGTATGAAAAATGTTGTTCAGTAACGATGCTTATGAAAATGATATATATACGAATATATAGGACAAAAAAATCAGCAGAGATTTCTTGTGTGTGGAGCAAGGTTCTTTAAAAGTCAAAATGTTAGGCGGGTTGGCTCTTTAATAATGATTGTTGCGAGCCCTGAAGGATAGAGAGATCCATGGTCTTTTTCCTGTTTTAGTGATAAATGTGTGTATGTGTAATACGTGTATCGTGGAACTAAATCATAACAATGCAAACATCTGCAGAGTGCAGTGATAGACAGTAGCAGCAGTAGTAGCAGTAGTTACGGTGCCATTGCCACCATGAATCCTTTTTTCAAAAAATGAGAGGGCATGGTACCATTGCATCTGAAATTATAACAATGCTACGTATAAACGTTTCAAAAATATGTTATGGGCCGAACAGAAAGAGCATAAGTTTTGACCCATGTTTTAAGCCAATTTTTGCAGATCACTCAAAAGCCACCAAAAAAACACTAAAGGCTTGAAAAGAATAATGCAACATCACACACAACATACACATATTTCATACACTTCCTCATCGACACCTCCGCTTTTGCAGGCATTTTACTCAAAAAGGCAATTATTTTTTGCATCTTATTCAATTATATACTATTATTTTTCTCTACACCTTAGAGTAAGTCAGGTAGAAACAGTCCGTTTTTTATATCGTTTAAAATTATTGCAATTGGAAGGACGTAAAGCTATGAGTGATTTTATTTCCCTGAAAGCAATGTGCCCATAAAAATCATTGAGGTATTTTCCGTGTGGTCAGTCGTTTACCCAACGTCATCCTCCGGAGGGGGGAAGTACTGTATAAATTACATATCGCACTTAAATGGAGCTAGTGAGTGGCGAGTGGTAATAAATTATGATAGTTGAAAGGGCATAAAACGTGCACCGATTATCTGTAATTATCAATGCGGGTGCATGACACGCTAGAGAGAAAGCATAATATTATTAGTACTCGTTATTATCTTTACATAATCATCCATCAAGATACAAGCATAGACAAGTAGTATCCTAAAACTCAAGCCAATCGATCCATTACTTAATTGGCATATAGTAGAAACTTGACACATGTTCTATAATTTTTAAATTTATGGTCTGGACTGTAAATTTATGTACTACTACACTGTGCATTCACTGTCCTATAATTCTCGTCGAGTAGGCGCATACATTTACTGACTTAAATTATCATAGTCAAAACATTACCTTCTCAAAAAACTGAGAAAGATAGATGTTAAACACAAATGTGACGAACATTATGAACTTGAAAACGAAGCCGCCTGTCAGTTCATCAAATAAATCATTTGACACGCTCGTTTTTGTACTTACTTTTCCTGCCGACCGTTATAAACTGCCATTAAATTAAAACAGAACCGAAACGCTTCATTGAGGCTTGTTATTTATGAGTGTCTACAATCATGGGGAAATGGGAGACTTACTCCGTGACAATGGAAAAAGTAGGGTAATCAGTCATACGGTCATGAAAATGACTCTCAACATTTAAGTACACAATGCATACTTGTTATTCCGCACTTCTTAAAGAATGTCTCATTTGCATATTTTCAACAATAAAAGTTATGCACATATAATGTGTTAATGGTTAGTGGGACAATAATAAAAATACCTTCCGGGAAAGGAAACGATAAAAACTTCCCTCAAATCGTAGTTATATTATAAATAGGTTCTTCACTCATTCTTTCTGATTCAAAATGCGTCAGAATTCAGAATAAAAATGGTAATATTATGTTGTATATTGATCAAAGTCACTACTCATTCACTCACAGAGCTAACGGAAATGTTTCGTTCAGATGTAAAAGATTACATTATACAAAGAAAATCCAGCCTACATGTTTAGGAATTCATAGAAAAAATAATGCTGAGGTACCTCTGCGAACAAGACAAGCCCGAGAGCAGGTACGACGTACGCAGTCTAAGAACGTAGTAAAATGCTCATGAGCCCACTCCCATTTCCGTTCATTGAAGAACAAATACTTTGCTAAAGAAGAAAATGAATGAATCAGTCAAAGAATCATGATGCACATTATGATATACTGCCAAGTTTACGCACATTGTCTCATGCTCTGACTTTATTGCATCAAAACTTGACATTTAGCACGTTACACTTGTGCCAGACCGGGAGAGGGTTATGATGTATAATTGCAGCAGCATCATCGTTGTCATCATTTGAAGCAAAGTTCACATAATAAATTGGTAATCTTCGACTTCGACCAGGTACTCAACATGAGTGCTCATCATAGTCTTGCATGGTTTACTTGCTTAAAGCAACAAAACAATAACGTTTAGCTTGACATTAAAATAATGACGATGACTATAAAGTTTCATTGCTTGAAGAATTGAAAAATGTTATAAAATGTACGAGGATCGTAATTGCATGCATTTATGCAGTTTTGCTCATCTTTTTCATAACGCTGCGCGTTTCAGTATACTACTTTAAAAGAGAAATATATTATAATTTTGTAAAGTAAATACTTGCACAAGTTGCAGTAACATTTACAAAGTCATCACCTTGTTACTCCCTGTGCAAGCTGTTTAACCTTTATCCTCATAAAGAGGAAGGAGACGGTCATGCCCTGCTCTAGTTTTCGAATAATTCTTGGTGTTACGAAAATTGTTCGCCTTCTTCCTACTATTTACTTATCTTTGTTCTCTACACTTTTCTCTTATCATTGCAACATTGTAGATTTAAATGATAATATTGGGCCAAATTGATTATAATAAAAACTATGATGCTTTATTAAGTCTACATACATTGAAAAATCATAAAACACGTAAGGGTTTTTTACAGAAGATGGATAAGATATAAAATCATGGCAAATATGCACTATTTTTATCATTTCATACTCATAAACACTGGTAATATTTTTCTGTCTTGTTTTGTATGCGTGAATGATAAACTAGGTATGTTTACATGAAAAGAAAAAGCTCATACGTATAACTTTATCATTGGTAAAATATTTGTTCTTAAACTAAATATTGAAAACATTTCCTTGCACCCACACTCCTCAAAAAATGATGAAGGGCAAGTATATAATGCACTAGTATTTCACTCAAAAGTAATTGCACAGTAGAACTTTTACCAAACATTTCGTTGAACCAAAAAGTGTGTTGGCTTACAGAAGAAAAAAATGTTGAATGCCGTGAAACGCGAATGTGCCTCTTGTTTACAAAACGGTGTTAAATGGAAGTAAAAATAGCTGTAATTGTTACAATAAAAAGGGCATGTATGCAGGTACAAAAATACAGACAGGGTAAGTACCTATTGCAAAATGCCAAAACTTTATACTACTGGTCCAAGAGTTCAAGTCAAACATCTTATATTACCATCATATAACATGTTATATACTGTATTTGGATTACATTATTACGTACATGAACTTCAATTACACTAAATTTTTACAGCATTACTTCATTTCTTTATTTTTTACTTTATTCTTCTTAACCTGCTTTCTGTGGTAGTTTGTGATAGCATTATTGTATTAGCCACAGGAAAGGTGAAAGAGGCAGTAAGCCATGCATGCGTGCGTGGGCTAAATTTCAGAGCTGAGCTTTTTACAAACACTGAAAAGATTTAAAGATGAAATAACAACAAAAAACCGTTTTCGGTAGACAAGCTCTAGTTACTTTAATACCCTTTTTATTGCAAGTACTGAATGCGTGCTGTAATGTGGTGTAATGAAATCTAATGAAATTGCCATGCATGATAGTAGGTTAATTTTTATACGGCAAGGCTCGTTCTTCCTCCAACAGACATTACCGTACAGATAAAAACAGTACATGATAGAGAACATTCATTAGCACTAGGATTAAGTAAATCAAGAATTTAATTAGAGGCAACTGTGGTGATGCACTACCTTAAAATTTCGGGCAGAGAGGTATCTTTTGGCAACCATGCCAATAATAATATAACCCTATAATGCACTACAGTGCAATACCAACAACTGATTTAGTTTCATGAAACATTTCTGGCAACTACTAGCTTTTTGAATCAGGGTCAATTTTTGTTAGTAATGCAGTTGAAAAGTCCATAAAATGTTACGTTGAGGTTTCACATACACAATTACGATGTGTGCAAAATAATATGATTTATTTATTGGAAGATTGACGGTAGCAAGGAAAATATCACAAGATTACAACAATCGATTAAGCATGTTCCAACAATTATTTAGATTCAAACTGTGCAATTAAAGTATATACCTATAAATGATTATATCACTTGCATGGCAAATTGACAACAACACAATTTTGCTACATGTTTTCTCGTTACCCAGACATTTTAAATGCAATTCCATCCGGCTACAATTTTTAAAATACGGAAAAGCTATCGTGTCTATTCGTTTGCTGTTATATATTGATAACTTTCTCGAATCAACTTTCCTGCACGAAACATGTAAGAAAAATTATTATTTGCATGCAATCATTGAAATCGAAATCAAGAAACAAAGCGAAGAACCTCTTGCCTCATGTCTCAGCCGACTGTTCACCGTTTTCACGGAAATTTGCTACACAGCAATAATCACGATAGTCGCGATATAGTGGAGATGATAACAAATATACATGTGATTTGAGATCTCAATTTTTACTTTAACATTTCCGCTGTGTGATTACATTAGACGTTAAGCTACAAAAATAAGTACTATATCATATATATGCCTTTCTGAATGCTCGAATTAATTCTTCCAGATTTAAGAAAGGTAGTAAGGTTTTGAGAACGCATTCAATAAAGAGACACGTTTAATTTATCAGTGATTGTCTGATAAAATTGTGCACCCATCTCAGTGAAGCACGTAGTTGAGTTCCGTTTTTTGTAAACGTGATCAGAGGGGAGTCTCCCACTATAGAACACGTTGCGCTTTTAAGATGGCTAGAGGGAAAGGGAAAATTTGAAGGTAGCTGTACATGATCGATAACACAACCCAAGCATGAGAACGCTCAGTTTTCTTTGAAAAGAGGGAAAAAATTGAGCCGGGAACACCAGCAACTTTGAAATACTATCGTATTCTATATGTAATCGGATTTCATTGGTTTATAAAACTAAACTCTTTATTATGCTATCATTCAAGACGTTCGCTAAACTCGGCCAGATGTTCAGTTTACATTGATTCTATTTAAAGTTAAGACTTTATGTTATGCATTTATGTACGAGATTCTTGCAAACTTGCAAATTTTCGTATAGCTTCCTCTAATCACGAATCATTAGCAAACTTTACTGCATTCTATTTCAGTTCAACAAGACAAGGATTCATCATTTTAGTGGTCAAAGACCGACCCAATTCTCTTTAAATTAAATTGTAAGGGACTACCTATTCAAAACAAAGCATTTACCTTATAAGCCTATGCATGCTTAAATTGTGAATCCGTATTTTTCTGAAAAGACGAGATCTCACGCATTCTTCTTTTTAACATTTTGATTTAAGACTGCCACATCAGACAAAGCTTTCTCAGGAAGACGTTTCTGAACAAACGTATTTTATTCAGGATTTATTCTCAGGTTGCACAACAATGTATACAGTAAAGTGTAGTAATGTGTTGTTCTAGTAGTCCTGTCATTTTGCGGTAGTTTTTGTACTAAAAGAACACTTTTAAAGTTTCCTGCTGCAGACGTGTTATTTTTTGGCATGACGCTTTTTCTTGGAGTTTGAACGAGTCAGTGAGCATTTCCCAAGGTGTCACGCATTCTTTGTCAACCACAAAAAGTGATTCTCCGTCTTTCAGAATCACACTATCGTTCGCGTTCTTCGCGTCATTTTACCAAAAGTTGAAATTGGGGGTGGTGAATAGTGACAGCAACAGGCAGGGATGAACAAGTTCTCATCATGGCTGGTATTTGAAATTTGTGAATACTTTTTAGTCCTTTACGCCTTCGTGCTATATAAGATATCCGACGTCTCTGTTCATATCAGATTGGCTTGCATTGCATTTTCTGTCATTTTTACAAAAATCTTACCACACCACAATGCATAAGTGTAGGCTACAGGAATAATATATTCTAAATACAAAAGCACTGTGCTACTTGTTCTTTCCCGTATTTTCAAAATTGTTATGCATTTGAGGTTTCTGAGGTTCGATTTTGGAGTCGTTGTCGTAATAAAAAGGACCACGGGAAAGGGAATAAGAAGGACAGAAAATGAGTGAAAATGATTACAGCCGGAGCGGAACCAGGAAAAGAATCAAACTAATAATATACTGTATGTTCTCTTCTGTTTTGACGTCCTTTTGAGGGCAACGAATTCTTATGTATGTCTTCCCGTACCCAAAATTGTGGCAAGTCATTCGTTTAATTTATGAAAAAATTGACATGTATGATTAAGGTAATCATAAGTCAGAAGAAGGACTTGGAGAAACCCCAAACACCTCAACCTCACTTCTTTAAGTAAAACTGATTATTTTGAGTTTTGTCATTAGCGAAGGAATCGGATCGTGACTTTTTAAAGTACATGATGAGGTTGTAGTAAAGTGTCTTTTACTTAACTTACAGAATTTACTTACACAAGTCGGTGCAATAATAAAACTCCTTTACTCTCTGCTCTACCTGCATAGATCACGAGTCTGGCTTTTGTGTTGTATATATTGTTTAGGATAAATATTCATTTGTAAAGAACGCATGATGAAACAAAGAGGGCTGTCAATGGAGGTGTGACCAGGTAGGTGGATTACAGTCACTAACAAAACAAAAGCTGATCAGCATTTTCGCTTTATAATCGAAGAAAAGTTTTGATTTCACGACTCTTTGTCGGGAGAAGTAGCAGTATATACTCAAACGCTTTGATATTTTAGCTGACCGAATTTTTCATTGCCACATTCTATTATTATATTGTTTCTATAAAGCTAAAATGTGGAAACAAAGGGAAATGTTGTATTTTTGTTAAAATTTTGATAATGTAAAAAAGTAAATGAGAAGGACGGACAGTAGGAGGTACCGGTGTAAACTACATTTTGGTAAACAAATCAAATTGTTGTTTGGGATATTTGCAAAGTAAAATCTTTGGGACTTAGGGTACCGTTTATACTGAAGTATTTTTTAAACAAGATACTTTTAAACCCCATAATATTCAGTGTCGTACTCAGAAATATTTTAGAAAGGACAAAGAAGCCATGCACAGCATAGTCACATTAAATCTTATTATGTCACGTCATTTCATTTTAATGGCCACTGCATCGCTGACCATATCTAATATGCATCTGAGAAACTGGGCTTAAAGATGTTAGGGATAATGATGGCAAGAGACGAGCGGAGTGAAAATTTTTTATTGTTAAAAATGCAGCGAAACAAAGCCCTATTGCATGACTGCATGTTTTAGCGTAAATGGTCATTAATGTCTGGCATTTCAAGTGATGCTTACAACTTAAGTAAAGATCGGCCCGTTTATTGTACCTAAATGCATTCTAGCATATCCTCTTTGTCCTCACATTTTTAAAAGTTGGTCAGGTCTAACGGAATATGGCCTAAATTAATCTGCTTACACTCTTTAAGAATCGAGTAAGTGATAAAAGAGGTGATAACATTTGTTTTATAAGAAAGAAAGGTAATTAGTAAAGTTTCCAGATTCTAAGACACTGCTTGATTCATCTTGAGTCAAACTCGCCTTCCTTTAATAAAATGGCGACAATCTTGCAAACTAAAGCAGCCTAGATTTCTATGTCTAGATAAGTATTAGTACTACCAATGGGGAAAATAATCTCTTTGTCTTCTACTCGGCATGCTGTGTATTAGAAGCTATAACCTTAAAAGTGCTTGGTCATACAGTTGTATTTAAACAATTTTGTCATGGTTGGTTGGTTTGCTCGTAATTTAGCATAGTATGTAATGGTCGCAGTATCCGTTTCGGAACAATTGAAAACACACACGCGTAAAATATTGATTGGGAGGTCTAAATTGAATTTTAATTCAAATGACGCATTGGCTTGGTCTAGCGTAGCTATTCAGTGTGAAAATATAATATGTTGCTAATTTGTTAGCTTGCCATTGTAGAATCGTCGTTTTTTATTTGTATCGTAACCTTTTAAATTTTGTCTATGTAAAAATAATTTTATGGCTTGACTCCAAATAAACGAACCAATTCAAAAGCCTTGCAAGGTCTTGGCTGCAGGTATATTGACACTTTGATGGTAGGTTGTTGACATCATAAAGGAACAAGTCAGTTTGATACATAATATAACTCATCAACAAGCACACGACTCAAATTCGGTAGAGGCACAGCGTCAATTTAATACTATTTCGATTCTCCTTTGTTGCGCACAGTATTTTCCTATGTCGCAACCGTAATATTGCATGGCGATGACAAGAGAGGAATGAAGAAGTATCAAGCATTTTTCTATTCCTCCTCTCCGAAACCACTTTGCGTATTTTGTCATTTTTGACAAATGGTTGATCGTGCTCATATCAACTCTGAGATGGCTCATTATGAGACACTTTTCCTACCATCAACATTCCATTAAACCACTTTTTGCTGCTCTTGTCATCATCATACGCGGAACACAAACTCTTCTACGAAGATGTACCTCACCTACCACTTGAACAACAAAGCCTTGCCACAGGTTTCCTTTCAAAGACGGCATGCCTATTTTTTATGTTCAGCTAAATAAGTATTAATGCAGTCGAAATGATTGAATTTACGGAATCAAACTGGGAATGCATGCATTATTTACATAAAAGTAGCATATGCATTAGAAGTTATAGAGTATTAAGGTGCAAGAATGGCCACTTATTCATAAAAAATCACCGACGTCACTTTTCTTTCACTCCAAATTTAAATCCTTCATTTAATGTGAATAGAAACAGCTCAGTAGGCTTTAAAAGCAATACAATGAAGCGCAAGCAGCAAAAAGAACATTCGAATGAGGGCTACAGTTGGACATCCCGAGAAAAAAATATTTTACAATTGAAACGTAAATAAATCAGCACCTATTTGGCTAATCCTGTGTAATGAACGGATTGAAACCTTATTCATCCTGTGAGCATGATTGTATATAACTCCCTTTTATTCAAAACAAAATATTCGACTCCGATTTTCATATTTGGATACAAGGGTAACGTTACATGTCATAAAAATTACTATTTCTTTCATGTCATGGATTACATAAAAAGATTGATCATTCAATTTCAGGAATATAGAATATTTTATAGCATTACTACATATTAGAGCACATACATGTGACATATGAAAGAGATGTATATAAATATAATAATATGCTGTTTCTCACACTCGTAAAATTCATCCATCTTTAAAATTCCTTAACCAGATACAGCGTATACAGTTATAATTTATGCCAGCGATTCAGAGATCGTTTATATCTTCTGACTTGGATATGGCATATAGTTTGCAAGGTATGCCAAAAATAGATTTGGTAAAATAGAAGCTACCGTTTCACACAGGATACAAACAAAAGATCGTATGGGAATTTATCTGATGAATGAACAGCCAAATTTGGCGTTTTCATTATTTGATAGGCTCCGACTGACTGATAGTTTATTGTCATCAAAACAGACAGGAATCAGTGAAAAATGAGTCTACTCAATGTACCACTGAGTTTCTCTGTTCACTTTCATTGAAAATTGTATATAATGCAATGATATAACTTGATGGCGGAACAAGTAATAAAATGATCCTGTAAGAAGTAGAAAAATCCCTTTCAGTTTTCCTTTCAATTCATGTATTTTTTGGAAAAAATCTGGGAAGTAATAACGGAAAATTGCAAAGTAACGCTAGTCTTTTTCATGTCCCCACAAGGTGTAGTAAGAGTTGTACTAGAGGAAATAGATAAAAGATGAGTGAATGCGGTGATGAAGAATGCGTGTGCAATTCTTCAGGTTATGACAAAAATTAATTTAGTACCTTTGTAGCATTTAAATAATTATTTTCTCTAATTTACGCATGCTTTTTAATGTTTTACAGATGACTTCGACGAGGGGATTATTGAACTTGGCCTTATTTTGTTGGGTTGGTGTAACTGCAGTACACGGTAAGAATAAAAATTATATTATCTCAAATATTTCTCTCTTTACTGCTCATGTTCTACTCAGAAATAATGTCAAATGAAAAGAATATCCTCATTACTATGTAGCTACTATTCAAAACTCCACAACACAATCATGTTAGCCACACATCAAACACTTTTGGTAGGGGTTTCAAACAGTTTTTTTCTTTACAATACACGTCTTCTTTCGATTCTTTTTAAAATGCACAGTCACCAATTTACATATTTTTTAAGAAACTGCAAAGACATTGATTCGTAGTATATTTTGATTAGCCATTTTGACAAAAAATACATGCTTGAAAGATAAACACACAAATAATATATTTTCCACTAACACACCTGTCTCATCTCGGGAGCATACGTCATCACGGTCAAAAATGATCAAAGAAAAAATACTCATTTGAAACAGGCAATTAAAATCAAGAAAGCTTATTTCATCATTTTAGAATGGAGGGACACATTTTAGTAGCAATAGGAAAATGCTTTTTACAGCGAAATGTCATCAAACTCCATGAAAATTACATTTTTCTCGTTATACGATGAAAGTCTTCAGCAAATTTTCATGACGGTATGAAATGTACTTTGGTTTAGATATATGTGGATTATGTAAACACTTCATGAGTATGCAGCTATAGTACACGTAAACTTTTACACCGCAAAAGCTAGAGGTTCTATTTTGTACGCCTTAATCACGCTTTGCACTAAAAAAAAGTCAATTTACTCATTGTTCGCAGTCGCAGAAGCATAAAATAAGTCCAACAAGCAACGAAAGCAAAAGGGGAAAAGTAAATAATTTGATGAAACCACTAATTTTTAATCAGACATCAGAATGAGCGTTTTACCCTCTCATAATATTTTTGCACGAGCACGTTTTCGGACTTGACGTATAATTTTATTCCATTAATCACAATGACTGCTCTTTGATGCAAGTTTCCTGATGAGTGTCATTTTGATGTTGTTATCATCATCCAGAGAATTATCGTAGGTTGAATGACAGCGACCATGAGACATGAACCTGAAAAACAACCATCTCTAAAAATGTGTAGATTAGAGAACCTTTTAGTTTTGAAGAAGGATGATGCACAAGAACTATATACTTGTCTTGGATGGTTCTTTGCATTTTGTCTGTACCATCATGGCTTATCAGAATTCTAATTTAAGTTTTCTTTGTTTCAGCAAGATTTACTGACACAGATTGAATAATTTTGGGTTTTTCTATGTAGTCTAAAATGCACAGTTTCCAACAAGGACACATTCTTGGAAAAGCACAATAGATAATAAGTTTTATGGGTAGTTTTTATCGCAAATCCATTAAAGCCACTCCATATTTAAATGCTTGTAGCCTGTTATCAATTTTATGTCAATTATTAGTAGAAAACTGGAAATTACAATTACTGCAGGAATGAATCTCTATCTTTCAATTCTAGAATAGCATCCTATTATATTCAAAGTATTTCACATTATGCACAAAATTACTATAAAAAATCAAGACAATCAAATATATTACGAATTACGTGCAGGTTTACTCCAACAAAACACTTTTCGCTAAAACGTTTCATTTTGATTCTTTTTTGAACTGCTTGCGATGACTGCCGAATGACCGTCATCCTTACTGCCTAACCGTGATTATTTGTGTCGGATGATCGATCATGTGACTGACTTTGACTTCTCTAACAACAACACGAAATGTCAAAAATGATTGAAAACCAATTCGCTAAACATGATAACGAACGTACTCGGGTCTGACAGGACTTTCAGTGCAGCAAGTCAAAGGCAAAGCCTATCCACTTAGATCAAGTAATTTGAATTCAGTAATCATTTGTCTTAAATTAGACAGCTTTTATGCTTGCTTACAACTCACGTCACTTTCTCCATCTCTCCTTCTATTGCGATCCAAGAACTCATGGACAGCAAAGTAGACTATGTATGGTAGAGTTTCTAGAAACGTCAGTAGATAGTTGTTATCAGTAGAGTGTTGTCCACTATAGTCGCCTTCCTAATGAATTCCTATTTTTGTATAGCATGACCTTGGATTTAGTGAACTAAATGTTAATAACATCTTCATCACTAACAATAATATTGAAAAATTGTCCCAAGTACTTTATCTAATACATATATGCCTTTTCGACTTCTCCATAAGACTGTTGACGCGATATAGTATAACGCTTTGACTGCATTACTAAATCCAGGATAATATGTATATACACGTATAAATATTCCATTTTAGTGCTTTAAATGTAATATTAGCTTATATGATAAGTAATTTGCTTATAGGTTGATTAACAATTATTGTTGTTGGTTAAATGAATTCTGCTCCCACTTTAGCCTTTCATTTTTCCTAACTTTACCAAATTAAGAATACGAATAAAAGCATGTCGAAGAATATGTTTTGTTTTGACCTCTAACTTCAGACAACATAGTTGTTCATTAGGGTGCCTGCATGTTTTAGTCAAGTGTAGATGTACACGTTAACCTTTAGATAAGTCAACGGCCACTTACAATTCACCCAAGAAAAATACACATTTACTCTTTTAAAAACATTTAGTACACGCAAATCTTCTTGTATACACACATTGTACATTTAGATTGATAATTGACCTCTTTCTTTCTACACAAACTTTCTTTTCGTCTTTGTATCAATTTTTAATCAATTCATTTGTGAGACGATGCCCACATATTTGTATTAAAAATGTACAATACTAATTTGGTTTTAAAAATATTCTGTGAATACTCTCTTGTTTTTAAATGGGGGTAAGTACAAAAATGTCATTTTCCGCACCACTTCTTTCCGCATGCTGACCAAACACAAATACTTACAATGCAATGTAAAATACACGAAAAAATAAGTGATTCAATTTAAATATAAACATGCATGCTTCCTTTTCCTTTGCCATGTGTCCGTATAGCCTTAACCGGATTCGAGAAACTGACAGATTTGGACTACAGAGGGAATACATACTATTCAATTAGGAACTTGTCACTTCATGAATGCCAAGGGTGGTGTCGCCAGGAGCCCGAGTGTGCAGCAGCAGCTTTTAGGTAAGCTCAATGATGTAAAAACGGGAGTGATGTTTAAGAAGCATTACTTGTATGCGTATTATAATATATTACTCGCGTCATGCCCTCATTATTCTTACATTTCTACTCATTCAAATTAAAAATATCGTCCTTGATTAATCTATTCAAGCGGATATTGTACGACCTCTTTTTAACGAAAAACAAATCTGCATAATACCCCGTACCCGTACATGGTGGCTGTAGCGTGACTGGAGGTGGAGTGATGAAAAATAATTTGTACTTGTTATTACTTGCTTAGAACTTGAAAGCATTAATTGCATTCCTCAACAAGATTAGGCTTTCCCGTCTACCATTAATCTACAACCAGAATTTTGTCTCGGTAAATGCGTTCCTATATATAATAAAAATTATGCGACTTGGGGGAAATAGAGTCAACCTATTTCCGTAAAGAAGCGTTTAGTGAAATGGAGCTCCCACGCTTAATTGAACTGCTCCTTAATTAACAATAAACTGCTATTAGTGAACTTGCGTACTATTTACGCGACAGACAAGTGGTCGTGCAGAGCACAGATCATGAGTACAGTAGTTTTTAATTTCGACGAGAAGAGCAGAAAGCAAATTGTCTATTTTCTTATGTTTCTACAGAGACTTTACAACAAAAATGTTTATTTATCCTAGAGTATACGTCAGTTATTACAACGAATATGGAAACAAAATGTCAAGACGAATGTTGAGATATGCTGTTAAGTGCAATCTTCCGTTCTGTTAGACATTGCCTTTTCAAATTAGAGAAAGGAGGAAATCAAGCAGTTAGCTGGCCGACAAATGAGATAACAAATCTGCAGTAGCATCTTTACTACAAGACGAATTAAGAACGCAAAAAGAAGCTTTCCTATACCATTGAATATACAATGTAAATGTACTAACAATGTTATTGTAAATTATGCAACCAACGTAACGCGGAATAAGTATGAACACATTTAGTAGAAAATATTATTTCATGTGATTTGAAAATCTAAATTGAACTTGTTCTAAAATGTACTGTAAAACCTCTTAGTTTAGCCGTCATTATTTTTGCACACACAATAGTATCTGGGACAAAAGAAGAGAATATAAGTGAAAGAATGTAATGCGAAGGCCCATAGTTTGTTGAGACATGATTACAAATAGCGTAGCAACGATCAATGATGTAGAATTTTTCTATAAGTAGAGCTTGTGGTGCAAAGAATATTATTGTTATTATCAAATTACGAGCACATTAGGTTACTTTCAGGTAATACAAAAAATGAGGCGTTCAATGACAAAAGTTCTGTCATTTTATAACATAGGTAGTTGGAATTCACACATTCACCGTAAATCTACTTAAAGCACTCGAGGAATGCAAAAAAAGTTATCGTAAAATTGCATTTTTACATTGTTGAATGAAAGTACTCAATAATTTTCTCCAATCCAATTCTAAATAAGTACATAATATTGCTTTGTAGTAGCTGAAATGATAGGAAAAATTAGAAAAAGTCCCGTTTCTGATAGATGCTAAAAAGCTTTAAAAACACAAGTGTATGATTTATCTATTTATTTCAATTGCTGAGCACCTATACCTAAGTTGTTTTCCTTAAAAGTAATCATCAATCATTATTGCATCAATGGAAATAATCGAACTACAGTTTGTGTCGTCGGTCAATAAAAGGTGTTCTGATCTAATGCACTTTTATAGTCGATGCCACCGCATGCATAGTGGTAATCATCCCAAAGTACTCACAAACTCACTTTTTCAAAATCCGTTCAATGAAATGATTCCTAGTACGTCATTTTCCAAATGTTTTTTTCTGATGCTGCGGTGAATCATTTACTTCCCACGAATACTGTAAACATTATCTTTTTATTTTGTGTTTTCATTGTAATAAAATAGCCCCAATAATTGTTGCAACAAAATAATGATACATTTTTACCAGGAAACACTTATAATGAGGACTTGTTAGCCATACAAATTCTAAGAGTTGGTAAATGTAACGGAATCAAGAACTTATCCTACATTTCATAATCTGAAATGGTTTTATTTGGTAACGAATTCCTTATAGAATATAGGCAGTGTTCTTGCTTGCCTGTTACACATAAAATAAAATAATTATTCGCATGGTTTGTTAACGGTTCATAACTCATTACTAAATTTTTTGTTGAAATGATGGACAGTCGCAAACAACTTACATAAAATCTGAATATTCTAAAAATATATTGTAATTAAAGCACATGTTACTTTTATTTTGTTTTTTATGTGCCGATACGGATAATGCTCAATAGTTTTGTAGTAAACCCGCTAGCTCCAGTTCAAGAGACGTTGTGCCTGCTTCAAAATGATACCACAGCTCATAATCCAAGTGCGGAACCACAAAAGGCCGCTTCAATGTACTACATGGTTAAATTGCACATTCGATCAGGTAAGCAATAACAATTTACACCCTACTCTTTTTTCACCTTGTTAATCTCTTGTTCATTTGCATGAAGTAAAAATATTGTGTAATGTGGTGTATAAGTAAACTACTTCAAAAGCAAACTTAAAAAGTCGAATTACACTTCAATGAATGTTGTCTTCGTAAACAGTAAACGCTAAATTAAAAGAAATATTAAACTAGGAATATGTAGTTGATATGGAATGTATCATCCTCATACATGTCATGGTATGCTTCAGTGGAAAGAATAAAACTGACAAAATTGAAAGATGAGGATGTGAAAAGTAACATACTTCGCAAAATTACTACTTAAATGTGCTAAAGAAAGCCAGTGAAAAAAGTCGTCTTCTTTTTCCTGTCGACCGGCGGAGAGGGTAATGAGGTAATGATGCAATGTGAGGTTCTCGTTGCTGTATGCAATACACGATAATAATATATAGTAAGTAATGTACTGCAAAATGAAATGGAGACATTCATAGTTGGAGCAAATGTAAAATATTTCCTTCTTCCTGTGAAAAATCGGAGCAACATAACAATGACTAAGAGTATATACATATTATAGTTTTTACTTTTTTTAAAGTCTTTGTTTATTCATTGTTGCATTGTAAACCCATTTGTTTGTATTGGCATTTTGTGGGTCTACGGAAAAAGCTACTTCCGATTAAATCTGATTGACTATAATAAATAAATGCTTTGAAAAAGGGCTATTATTTAGTCACGTTTATTAGTTTACTAGAAATTTTTAAAATCATACGAAGCTCACTGTAAACTATTTTGTACAGCATTTATTATTGAAAATAGTGTCAAATCAAACTAGTTGTTAGTATCACATGGTAATATACATGGGCAACTTATAGGTGCATGATTTCTGTGAGTAGTAGGCGTTCTGTATTTGTTGAATCGAATATATATATTATTTCTCACCCATCATCCGTATTGTATTTATGTAGACCAACAAAAGCTGGTTTTAAGGAAAAAGGGGGATGTAGAAGTAGTGAAGTATACCACAAGAGCTACAACCGGTGTAATCATTCATTATCTTGTACGTCTGAATTGTGTTTGTTTAAAGCTGAGTTTATTTACATGTTTTTGAAAAACAAAACTGCCTGGTACATATAAACATTCATACAGCCAGCATAATAATAAGCACGTAACATGGTAAATACAAGCTGCCGAAGCAGAACAGCAAGTGTCCGAGAAATCTATTGTCACAGTAGTGCATTTTACGATTTTTTGTACTAACTAACTACTAACCGACAATCTAGACTATAATCTAAAACATTCAAACATTGAGACATTATTTTTACGAAAGAAACATTCCTTTGTTTAGGCTGCTGTCAGACCTTAATTTTTTTGTCTCCTGTACAGAGAATGCGCAAAATGAAAATAAACATTTTCGCATTGTGCAAAAAGAATACAGAACTGGGCCTAGAAAGAGAACGTACTACGAGTGTTCAGAAAACGTGTAAATTCATCAGAACTTTTAGAGAAAATTCATACTACGACATGAGGAAGTTACTGAAGACTCTCGGATGTCTTTCCATTTAATTTACAACAAAATCTACACATTCATATAGACGACAGCGACAATGTAGGTTAATGATGTAATATGGAACGCATGACATATGTGTGCTTGCAAATAATGTACTCTGCCTTGCATTTAGTAGCTGTAGTAGTGACATTCCCAAGATAGACAATTCTATCAAATGTGGTATCAATCTCATTAACAAAGAAAATAATGGGCATCCTTTCTGCAGAACATCTGTTGTTGAGTTTTTTGTGC
Organism: Entomobrya proxima; assembly: GCA_029691765.1. Lineage (NCBI taxonomy): Eukaryota > Metazoa > Arthropoda > Collembola > Entomobryomorpha > Entomobryidae > Entomobrya > Entomobrya proxima. The sequence continues at coordinate 31,548,469 of CM056168.1, forward strand.
ACTTGCAAATGGCATTACTTCTTATTCACTTTTCGAAAGATAGACACATCACTTTGAGAACAGAATGAATGGCGAAAATAAAGAAATTGAGGACAGCCAGAGAGAATTTTGTGTAGCTACTGCATTTTAAAAATGCAAGTTAAGTGCAGATTTATCAGCATCGTCATCATTTTCACAAATAAAGGGGCTAGATTTGGTGCCATTTTTGTGTTGCCACTTAATGGCCAGCAAGCAGCTGAATTCCGAAAAAGAAAATCTCTTTGAATTGTTGCTGACAAATTTACTCTCTGTGATATCGTATTCTACAGTTGCGACGATGGACAATGGACAATGATGATGTTCGAACAACGAGGAAAGTTCGTACAAGGAAAGTTGTACTAGAAGGCAGTTCTAGGCTCACCGAGAAGTTTATATATTATATAGAAAGCATTTCCTTGACCTTCTTTTCGTGCATTTGATTAATTTATTTGAAGGATGGATTGATATTGAAATTGATACCTCATTTAATTAAATTATCTGTGTACGTGATGCAAGCCAGAGAATCTTTATACATGTACCATCCATGGTCGGGCACTCTTGTGGAGTTGGATGCATGCGCATGTCTCAAGTTATAGTAAAGTGTCAGTAAAGAGAACAACAGCAGAAAATGTTGCATTTAAAAATATACAATATTAATACTATCGCCTATTTATGCATAACCTAATAATATATCATATTCAACATACTCATCATTTTATTGTATGTGCATACGCATACGAATAAACTGGGATGAATGCACATGAACTGATGAGTAAATCTGAGACTGTTGCATACAAGTCAACGGGACCGAATCGTTTCCGGTCTGGTAAGCAGCACAATCATCATCATCAGCAGCAAAGAAACATCTTATTATTGCTAGTTATCTTGGTAAAAAGGTAGTCAAACATAATAATATCTTTTGAATTATGTGCATTGCAGGAAAATATGAATTTTTCATACACTTTTTACCTCTCCCCGAATCCCATCAACCACACATCTCACCGACTGCTGCGTAAGAAATATCATCATGGCAATTGTAATCATTACATTGTATGTACCTTTCTAGTGATAGAAATCATTTCATAAAAGTTTCTGCGTTAGACAGATATTCGTTGCGTCAAGAGTTTTTACCACAGAAAAAAAACCTTGTCCGAGAAAAAAACAACATACTAGCAATTATGATGATGCTTGTAGTAGTATTATAATATTATGCTTTTACGGTACCTAAAGTTACGCACCCATCATATATGTGCCAATAATTGTAAAAAAAACTGCGTTTCGGTAAGCTACTTATTACGTACGTGTTTGCACCACTACCACACAAAATGAAATATTTTATGGCACGTCATATAATCCAAACGAAGCGCAAAGGCTGGCCTAACGAACACAAAAAATCAATATCCATTTACGACTTTAGATAACTAAGCATCTTGATGTACAACAATAAGATGCTGCCAATAGAAAAGTAATAGAAATTGGGTGCACATGCAGTGTTGCCTTATATGCATCAGCAGTACTGAGCATTTTCCGTGTTTCAGTTATCGTTCGAAAATGACCTTTAGAAGTAACAATATCTTACCATCCATACAAGTTATTGTTTTACGCTGGCTACTAATGACTAACGACAGTAGGTGTGTAGGCAACGGTGCGCGGAAATGTAAGTCTGTTGACTTTATTGGTCCCGTAAATCAATCTGCCTACTCTACGTTTCTCCCATTTAGCTAGTCAATACTTAGTGCTGGTTATTAGTACGCTAATGAACCTTACATTTCCTTCACCATCATAAGGCGACTTAGTGTGCGGTAAAATTTTATGGAATTGATGGATAAACGATGGTATAGGTAGTGAAGCTAAATGCTTGGATGCCCTCGTTAAACGCCATTTTCTCAGAGAGGGAACATTACTTTGTAGGTACACCACAAATTGCAGAAACAGTAAGTTTCCTTTTCTTCGTCGTACTTTGATAATAATATGATGAAAAAGAAGGAGGACCATGGTAAAATGGGTCTTTGTTTGATAATGATACACTTTTGAAAGACCGACTTCTCTTGTGCAGCCTCGGTTCGGCATGGAAAACTTTAAAGGTGCATTTTTCGCTAATAATAATCGATGCACATTTTCTAAATGCATAAAAGTTAAACACCAAACATTGCATAAAAAGATTCAAGTAATGCACTAAACATTGAACATTGATTTTATCAGATTTATTGAGACAATTTCTCGTTATTTTATCGCAGTTTTACTCACACAGTTCATTGTCCTCAGTCTAGTGTTTACGCTAAATCGAGTATACTGTTAAATTTCGTGGATTACAATTTTTCACCAGCACTTTTACGTGATGCTTGAATCTATCGACTTTTGTTAAACTTCTTTTATATTGATACCATTTGCTTGAATTCGAATGATCATATTGGACACAGATTGACTAGAGTTTAGGCTATTTCTAACCACCTTCTAATTTTGTCAAGTTAAATGACAACTATACTTTTATATAATATATGATAACAATCTAAAAAAAGATGACACATTATTTATTAATGGCAGTTTCATTATGGTTTATACTAGTCTGCCTAATACATTTTGATTACAATGTATACACAAGAAAAATCTAATGAAAATTTTCAAATAAAGTCTAGTATTCAAATTTTCTTGAGAGTCGAAATTCAGCCCGGTAAAAGCATTGACTTGTGACCCACGTCCATTTTTAAAGGTTAATCGTTGTCCTATAGACCCCTGCCAATACTTTAGAAAGCAAAATAAACATCCTTGCTTGATCAATTCTCTATTGTGCATTAATGAAGCTTCAACTAATATAAAACTATTACAAACCTCGACATACATAATTTTGACTTTTTCCTCGAAATTATATGAAAATCGCATACTTTATACCGTTAAGATTGCGGATATTGAACTTGTCAGATAAAGTTTGCGGTAATGTATACAATGTACAATAGACAATCTGTGTAGAGTTTGGATATACAAGTAAATACTTGAGGAAGACAGCTTGTGGTAATTGCATCGTGCCTTGCAAATACATTATGACAAGGTCCAGCACTATTTCATTAGATGAATTTACATACACGATAAAAGGGAGAACCGTGTGGAAACATGGGTTACTACTTTCTTAAACATGCCTGTTTTGCTTTGAGGATTTGAAAAATTTCCAAAACCGTATATACTTACGCTGCAAACAGTTACTAGAAAATGCGCGATTTACTACTACTACTACTTTTCAGATAATTTTATCTAATTAATGTGTGCTTAATGCGGTATTGATCTTTATATTTTTCCCACTTACTACTTTTTATATCAGGCAATTAACAAGCGACCTGAGATGAAGAATCGTATAAGATGTCCTATAACGTTGGCTCCTTTCACCTTTCTTTCACCAGCGTATTATAGCATCATACTTATAATGTTAGGCATCAATTTTCAAACAAATTCATAGTTTAGTGATTGGTTACTTGTATCACTAACAATCCTTAATATCTAGTGTTTTTGTATATAACAATGAGTTCTATAGAGCAAGAATGCAACTTCACAATGTGAAGTTCACATGTCATTCTTTGGATGCATATTAATGACTACAACTACACGTTTACAAAAAGTATGAAAAAATTCTAACGCGTTGCAGGAAAGATGTTGCATATATATGTAGCACAAGCTATGTAGCTAAGCTAGTCATGTGCAAAAGTTATTGTAATTTTCAGAAAAAATGATTTATGGCAGCAATTAACAAACCTTAAATGCATTTTATGCTCCTTTGCTGTAGAAGGTATTCTGTACATCTTATTACTCTTACACAATACCAGCGCCGCCGCCATCATGATTATCTGGTATTGCACAGAAGTCTCGTCATCATTATCACCAGTCTAAAATGCATCCTGTCCCTCGTTATTGTAAAAATTCAAAGGAAAAGTAATGTACATATGATAACGATTCAGTTCCTTATGAGTTTCTGAACTGTCTCTCGCCGATACAAGTTTTATGAACATTTTAGTTTCTGTTTGGTTGCAGTATAGAAACTTCGCAGATTTGTCTCACTCCCATCATTTAAAAAAATACGATATAAGCCACATTCAGTGTGGTAGTAACTTAACTCTGTAAGTGCAACGTAATAGGCAAACTGCAAAGCAAAATCCTTTTTCTCACTCCTCCTGTAATACTCTTAAGTGAGGATATGGTTTGGTCGTCTTTCGAGAAAGTAAGTAGAGCAGTGGAAAAAGAAGGTACGACGAACGTACTTACGGGATTCTTCTTGAATTTAGGAACCAGGTCATCTAGATATTGGTCAAATCAGGAAAGATAGCACGGCTAATGCTTACTATTGTAAAGTAGATAGCATGATCCTGTCAAGTGGTATTTTTGTCGTTGTTGGAAAAATAAGATAACTTGGTTCTTTGAATGAAAATATATTATCTATTCATTGCAATACTACACTTTTAATCTCTGATTCGATTATGACCAAAACCGCATTTAAATATGATAATACACAATATAATGTCTTTCGCGTGGAGGTACGTCAGGTAAATGTAATTAGGATGATGTTCTGTAAGGATGACGATGATGATACAGTTTTGTAAAATGGCATCATGACGGTTGACAATACACGATTGTGTGAAGATCGGGATCATGCTAGACAATAGTTTGGTTGGTGTTGTTGTAGAGTATAACTGATTTATTACAGGTGTAACATTTCTAGTCAAGATTTGCTGAGAAACATACAAGTTAAGGCGACAATGAAGATATAGATTTACTAATGCAAAGGCTATACTTGGATCGAATTTTCCCAGGAAAATGCACCATGAAATGTGTATGCATTACATCGCGAAACAATGTATCAATGGTGTTGCAAGGGAAAAGGTTGGTGAACAAAGTTCACCATAATCGCAATTTAGCAATGAAATGCTTGCATTTCCATTGGCTGTAAAATGGTAATGCACAATGCAACGGCGACATGGTTGTCGTGAGCGTTCCCAATCCAATTCATGTGAGAGTTTGATGATGTGAATTCTGATGACTTGGTTTCATTTTCCCTTTATCTACGATAAGATATGAACGAGAGTCGACAGTTTCTCTATAGCCAGACTAGATATGCTAAACATCCCAGATTTTCTTCGACATTATAATTTTAAGGAACACTATAAGTGTGTTTATTCACAGTCAAAGTCTTATTAAAAATTCTCATTTTTCCGTGAAAGATGTTCATGCTGGTAATGATATATAGAATGTGAAAACCACTTGTATTCATACCGCAAGTTTACGTTTCCTACAACGTTTTGCAATGAATTAGCATTTTTCGATTAAATAAATGAACAAGAGATTATCAAACACCAACCGAGTATCATTGTGCGTATCTTAATTTTATTTATTTTTCCGTTATTCGTTTACAGAGAAAGTTTGCTCAAGACCATGGACGTTCGAACGAGTGCCGAATAAGATGATCAAGAATAATGATGACTCCCTCATTTTCACGTCTACAAAGGAGGCTTGCTTGGCTGCTTGCTTAAATGAGGTACAGAAACGTTGACTTTTTATTAACCTTTTTAAATCTTAAATTCTCGAATTCATTAATGTATAAGCAAAGCTAGACTTCTAATAATGCAATTGATTATTCCTTTAGTATCCAAGTTATATATTTATTGAATTAATTTTATTGCCATAACCACAAAAAGAGATAAAACATGAAACTATCTTAAATGAAACTCTTAGGGCTGTAAAAACTGTTGGCTGATTAATGATGCGTTGCTACCTATGATTACTCGTCATGGTCAGGGTATTTTTTTTATCTGACTGCAGTGATATACTTGCAGACTGGAGCATGTTATCGAATATCCAAAAAGGGAATAGTTATCAGTAAAGAATTTATTTACAGAAGTAACAAGAAATGCACTCCAATTTATCAACGACTTGTACAAATTGAGAAATAAAGGGTACCTCTATTATTGTACATTGCCATTTAAGATAATACAGTACGGGATAGATCAACACTTCACTTTTGGATCGTAGATTTATCTTTCAATTAAACAGTATGATTAACGCATTCAGCCTTACAAATATTCAATCAGTTCCGTTTAGTTTTGAAAACTTTTTGGTTGAATAAAATCGTATAGGCTTGAGTGTAACCGAAAGAATGAGCATGTATGATTCAAATAGAAGAACCGTTTTAGACCTTTTTTGCTGGTTATTCAGTGTAAAGTAAAAATGAATTTTTCATGCTCACTAAGTATTGTTTTTGTAGACGGGTTAGTGATGGTACTAGGTGAGAAAGGAAGTAGTTAGTGTAGTACACAAATAGACGCAGACGTTTGCATCATGGATATATGCCTAGATTCTTGGTTTACTATTTGTTTGATAGAAAAAAATTAAAACGGTTTACACGAAAGCGCACTGGTAGCATAATTTTTTATTTTATTAGCTTGAAATTGCAACGTTCACCTTGCAAATCCCATATTTTTTCGTTTCCGTGTTCAGTAGACTCATGAAAGTGTTATTGGCACCGGTTGTGCGTTGAGATGATGATGTAACCGTATTTGTTAAATCATACATTTAAACTAAGCGTAGTAAAATGCTCTCGTAACCCGATGCATTTTATATGTGCGTAGGTATATCTATATAATTAAGGGGTTAGTGAATGCAGAACATAGTCAAATGGAAGGATTGCGTGAGATTGTAAAGACCTGCATAATATTGTATTGTTGTGGTAGGTAGGATCATAAAACTTTTATTTGCATTGTTGCGAACAATAAACCATAAATATGAGAAATTTTGGTGAAGTAAATTTAGAATATCAAACGATTCTGAACAAGGTACATAGTTGTGGTGAAATTTGAATATTGGTAAACACCAGGTTGTGGTATATTCGGTAACTTATGCTTCGATAAGATGCAGGAATATAAAAACGAGTCAATGTCGATATTGGTAATATACGCATCCAGAGTTTTGGAAAGTTTGAACTTGGTCATTCACCACTATACCAAATATATGTTTGAAAAACGGCTTTAGCTTAGTTTGAAGCAGTCAGATATTTTTTTATAAATCAGTTTTTTTGTGTTTTACTGTTTCACACTCAACTCCGCATTTTACTCTGGTTTTATTGAGCCACTGAAATAATACTTACTATTAGCATAGAGATCGTTGTAAAACTTCCTGAATTAGTATGCATTTATGTATGGTATTTTAGAAGAGTTAGATTCAAGAAAAATTTTACGCACAAATGTGCATTATTATTGATTTTTTGTACCTTGCAGTTCAATTTCATATAGCCAATTTAGTTCTAATGAACGATTTAGAAATTATATTACATAAAGCATTATATAAAAGACATTATATCTTTACTCAACTCTCGAGTATCTGCATTCGAATGAGGAAACTTGAAAAGCATAAATATAAAAAACGACAAAGTCAAGGTGAAAACGAACAAGTAGGAGTGAGTTTACTTCAATTTGTTGGGCAGTATGTCAGCATAATATGCCAAATGTCAGCACTAACAAAATAAACACACCTAACACTAACGAATTCTGTCAAAACACACATTTCAATACATTATTGGTTTCTGGCTCAATCGCGTTAGGTTGTATTACTGATATGTCCCATAAATAAATACCTAAAATTTGTTGGCACCGTCAACCGGTCAAGAAACCCAACGATTTGATGAGAAACGACTGCCCTTCTGCATGTACGCTGAAGAAGGCATACGTGGTACCATTCTGTGTCAACAAGAACTCAACCAATTGTTTCATAGTTATTTTATTGGCTGTCTACTTAATTTGATACCGCTGTTTTGAAATGCAACACCGACAGGAACTCAACAGTAGTAATTTCTTATGGCATATCATATCACTCCCTTCTCTTTTAAGAGCTCAAGAATTTGCACATTTACCGATTTTAAATCAAAACGGTCATTACAAATTCGCACCTGACTACCTTGGTAACTTGTCAGAAACACAGATGCATCTTGAACAATTTGCTGAAGTGTGGTAGCCTATGCATTATGTATAGTAAAGTTAACTAGTTTACCGGTGATTTCATTGCTGTCAGAGAAATTGCTCATTGTACGTTTCTTTGCAAAGTTCACTGCAAACTGCACCGAGATGCAGCCATATAAAGTTGACAGGTCTGTTACAGCACAATGTGCCATGCTGACATGTCAAACTACTAACCACTAAATTATTTTGATGGTGTCGACTTACATAACTGCAAGCAAAAGTATAATGTGCAACCTGGCAACCTTATAAAGAATGAAATGAAAGCCATGTTGCCTGTGGCTTCTATTTGATTATCTGTCGCATTCGTAGTGACACGAGGAAAAATGAAGCAAAAAGTACTCGAACTTTGAAAGATCTTCTTCAAAATGTTTTATGAGACTCGATAATATGAAAAGAATCAGGCTTATAGGTAGTTTTGCCTCTGTTTTGATAAGTAGGTGGAACAAGTAACGGCGCCAGTGGTGCGAAAATTCTTTTCCTTCATGTTTCAAATTTTGTTTTTTGTGCCTTTACCACGTATAATAGAGCATGTAGACACATAATCTAGTATGTGCTCACGCATGCCTACCTTACATTTCACAAAGGTAAACTTCAAATTACACATGCTGTGTATTTCTTCTGCATCAACGTCATTGAATGTCGGTCTAACTCCTTCCCTTTGGTGTGGTTGATTTTATTGTTTTCTTTGTAAAACAGGCATGTATATAACATGGATCTACGCAAACGCTTAAATAACTATAAACAACTAAGCGCGTAAGTCACATTTCCAATAATTTTCCTGCGTTTAATTTTGATATATACATGTTGGGTACACATACACGCGATCAAGTTAAACTCAAAACACTTTTCTTCTCCCATCAAGCGGAAAAAATCGTATTATACCACGACACATCCGAAAGAGCAGATGCACAGTACAATTAAAATGTTAACTCATTGTTAATCACAACAAGAACATAGGCATATAAACATTTGCCGTTGCACTTATATGTGTAACAACTGTTATATACATCATCATTATCATCATAGACGTTTATCATAGATGCAACGAAAAATCATGTAATAAATAACTATAGTAAAACTTCCTGTGCCTTAGGCAGGTGATAAATCACGAAATTACCACAGTTGGTCGAGTCCACACGGCACAGATTTTACACATTATTTGCTGGCTAGCTTTTATAGTTACTTATAGGTACGTAGAACAGTGTTCTTCATAATCGAATCATAATTCAATTCTCACTGAAAAAAATAAAGAAAAGATGCATAGACTGAAAGGATTAAACATGGCAATTTTTTATAAATTACTTTTATGCGATAATTAGGCTTCTTCGTCATTTTTACGATTTTTACTACCCATCCAAAACACACAACACACTGCGTGCCCGTATTCCACATAAAATGTGCGAAAAGTGCGTGTGAGCGTTGAATGTCAGGTGCAAATTGCTGATCGCCACATCGTTTGTATTTCTAAGAGAATAATGCATTAAATAGACCTTTCAGTTTACCCACGTGTAAACATCGTAAGCTCATTTCTGGGCAGCTGTCATGTTCCGTAAGTCCAAGGTATAATTTATGCCAACGGTGAGATTAACTTTTGCCTTCAAGATATGTTTTATATCCTTTGCAATTTTTTAAAGAATCCTTATGATGAACTAAAATGTTGCAGTACTCAGTAACAGTTGCATTACAACCAAAAATTCAGTGCTCAAAATAATACTTCACGTGCTTCGTTGTCTATTTCAAAAATAGCTACGTTTATCTCTGCTTTGCATAAAAAACCATGCTAGTATTTAGAAGAAATCCGTTTGCCGAATATTTAAATAAAGGAAATAATTTTTATAAGAAAATAAATGAATTTACGTCATAAGTATGAATATGTTTTAAAAAATCCAAAATGTAACAATGTTTTGTTGTGCTCTGATATTTGCAGAGACGCTTTACATGCCGGTCTGCTGAATATAATTATGTCACTCTTCAATGTCACCTGAGTCAAGAGGACAGACGAACTGTGGCGAACGGTGACTTTATAGACGCTACGGGAGTTGACTATTTCGAAAACTTATGCCTTCAAGGAAACCAGACATGCAAGTCCAAGCGCACTTTTGCCGAGCCACAAATCGGAGTTCCGCAAGACAGGATTGCTCACTACGTTGGACTTCATTATTATGTTGACAAAGAGATGCAAACTTCTGGGTTGTCAGCTTGCAAACGCGCATGTGAAACAGAGGACGAATTTCTGTGTAGGTCATTCCTCTACAAGCCCCAAGCTTCTGGTACCACCTCATCTATGTATAACTGTCAACTCTACCATCTCGACCATCATACCCTTCCTGATGGACCAGCGACTTATCTGAACACTGAGCGGCCACTCCTTGACAATGGAAGTCCACTGGGACAATATCAAGAGGGCATGTGTGATGAAAATACAAAGATTGAAAATGACATCACTCGTCCACCACCCTCCATGCCACAAGACCTTGAAGATATCAATCTTAACCCTGGAACATTCCGGCCACCAATGGAAGGTGAAGCTGACTGTGATCACACTGGCACTTGCTATGACGGTAAGAACTCTAGCAGAAGGGAAAAAACTTATTGAAATGAATCATTTGTACTGTTTCAAGGGCATCATGAGATTTTACCGAGATGTGCCATCATGGCACTGCAGTGCACTGCCATGGGGCGTGCCTATCTGATTGCATTCACGTTTCAAATGGTATCATTACATCTTCATCTTTTTCCGTATCATTTTAGTTCAAGTACAATGTAAGGATACTCGTATCGCTGTTCAAGTGAGAACTAACAAGGCTTTCAACGGAAGAATTTACGCTATGGGTCGCTCAGAAACTTGTAATGTGGATGTTATCGACTCTGATGTTTTCCGTCTTGATCTAAGCCTTTCCGGCCAAGATTGTAACACTCAGTCTGTGGTAATTCCCATCACTCCAAATAAAGTAGTGAATCCTGTAGTAAACTAGTCGTATTTTTACCACATGAATTACAACAAAAATACTGTATCAAGCTTTTTGCTTGTTTTTTATTGCAAATTAAACATTATAGGGAGGAGTGTACACTAACACGGTCGTTCTTCAGCATCACTCCGTTGTGATGACCAAGGCCGACAAAATTTACAAGGTGAAATGTACGTATGACATCAGCTCAAGAAACATCACGTTCGGAATGATGCCCATCCGTGATCCTGACACAATTTCGATTACTTCTGCTCCCGAGGCTCCCCCACCAAAAATCAGGATTTTGGACGCTTTCTCCAAGGTAACGCTTACGTATGCCGCGTATGCGAGAAACGAGGAGCTGGAAGCGAGAAATCAAGAGTTGGCGTTCTACGAATTATGAAGCTTACTTACACTTAATTTGTTTCTTTTTTCTCTTTTTGTTGGTTCCGTTGCTTTTCAACCCAAGGAAGTCGAAACTGTCCGCATCGGAGATCGTCTCACCTTTAGGATTGAAATTCCAAATAACAGTTCGTGACTCTATTTTAAATACACAAACTTTATTTTGCTTCATTTCCTATTCAACCTTCCGGCTATTTTTAACAGCTAACCTAGTTCCCACCTAGAGTGTCAAGCATGAAAGTTCATGTTGTATCCATTGATTAATGACGAAAACGATGTGAATGAATTATGCAAAGCTCATAGTGTTAGGCAAGCCTTCATGAAGATCATTTTCATCTCATTGTAAAACTTTATTAACTTCATGGTTCTTTGCGTTTCCTCACGACTTGACATACTAGTCGGGAATCTGGATTAATTGGTTCATTCATTAGAATGGACTTTTTTAAAAAGTTTTGACTCAGTTTTTAATAATACATGCAGGATGCATTATTTTGTCGATTTCTTTACAGGGTGCTTTTCATTCTTTTTATTATGCTCTGAATATTCATAAGAATCGTTCGTTCATTCATTGTGATAATGATAGTAAATTCTTTTACTTTTTATCTCTAGCCCCCTATGGTATTTTCGCTCGCAGCTGTATTGCAATGGCCAAAGACTCACGATCCACATTCAACATCATTGATGACGAAGGGTATGAAGAAACTCGGGCTTTTAATATATTTTAATGTGTTGAAAGTTTTCAATTGGTACTCAACTATACAAATGGCCTATGATATTGAAATTTTAGATGTCCCGTGGAGCCAAGCATTTTCCCAAAATTCGAGCAAACTAATCAATACTCATTGTTCGCCGAGTACGAGGCTTTCCGTTTTACGGAATCTTATGGAGTCATCTTCCAGTGCAACGTTAAATACTGTCTTGGACCGTGTCCTGCTGTAAGTTCTAAAGTTTTGTGACAAGAGCAAAAATACATTTTACTCGAGCTTATATGTTAACAGGGTACTTTATAATTTTCATACTCTTTTCATAGGCCGAATGCACACATAACCGAGAGGTATTCCCATCATACGGAAGAAGGAAGCGTCGTGCTGTCAGCGATGAAGAGGCAAAGTCTCTCGTTAACGCTACCAACGCAGATCTTACACTGAGCCAGGAAATTCTCGTTTTGGACTTTAATGAAGAGCTTCCAACCAATATGCCAAAATACAGTATGCCTAACGATCCCATGGACAACTCAATTGGGGGTGGATTTGGCAGCGAAAAGTTCCAAAATGGGGGATATGGAAGATCACCATACGGCGATTACAACAATCAGTACAACAATGTCGGTGGTTTTGGACCTCATCACCGTCCCACATATTCCGAGGAATATGGCCCAGCAGTCAGTTGTCCAACCAGGAATTCAGTCTTGGTCTTGTCAGTAGTGTGTGCAATGCTTTTACTTTTGTACGTTGCTTCTGCAGTGTGCTTCATGGCCAAAAGCCGACCATGGAGGGGTTCATCAATGGGACACCATAAACACATAATGCAATGATTTCATTAAACCTTAGCTTAATTTTATAATTATTCCCGTGATGTTTTAGTACTCGATACCAGAGACAGTTGTACACTGAGGTTCTGTGCAAACCTGGATTTAATTCATTACTGCAATTACGTGTATCAGTTACCTGATAATAGGGGTATGTATGCTTTTTGAAAACCAAAACATGTTACAGACGACACATTGGCAGAAATGCTAAATTCAAACTTTAACCGACATTTAGCGAATTTATGTTCAAACTAAACTTTGTTTTACACGTAATAAGAAGTTGAAGAACTTGAAACGGAATATGGAACTGACATGCAATGATATTTTTGGGGTATTTAAAGTTTACTAATAGTTTAGAATACTTAGAACATTACAGTTAAATGTTTGAGTCTTCGAAATTGCCAAACCTAGCGATTTCATTCAGTACTAGATTTAAGAATAGTTATACTAGTGTTCTGAAAATAAAATAATTGTTTTGCGTACTAAATTTGTTTACACGAAGTTTTAACGCTGTTCAAGGGTGCTGGTCATCATCATAAACTCTGATAATAATCTTTCGTCTCCGACCAGTTTAGTCCTATATATCTACAACTCAGTTCAGTTTCTGGGGTTTAATTTGTGTAACCAATCAGAAGTTTTTCTTATACCTATGGTAGAAGGGGCACATTTTTCTCTGTTCATGCACACATTAGCCATTTATTTCATTTAGTCGTTATTGATAATGAAGTAATCAAATTATTATTAATAAGTATTTTTAGCACACTACCTGTGATCTAAATGTGGTAGAATGGGGTCTCTACTTCTGATAAGTCTGTCAAGATATTGGCAGTTAATAATATTTCTCATTATTATGTACTTTTATTGATCTATCAAGCAATCATTTCGGGGTAACTTATGATTTCATTATTTTATTCGATACACCAGTTTATCGAACAGTTAATCAGTTGTTATTATGTTATGTTAAGGTAATTTCATAATGAACCTTTTACCTGGTGATACTCATCATCATCACGGTTATAAAATTGTGGTACGTGTACCTGTGAACTTGTATATAATGTATAACCTTGTTTTGTTGATTTTGTCATATTCTACGTGTCGTTTACAGTGTTGATTAATTCATTTGTTATTTAGTTACTTTTTATATTGCATTAAGATGTTTAAATATGATGAAACTACTACTTTATTGTAACAAAGAGACCAGTGTACTTACATTTTGTACTCTCTCGACTGGAGACACGTTTATTGGTGCATCTTTTCTTTTTAGTTTTTTGAAAAAAGAGTCATATAAACTCTATTCAGAGCACAACGACATGTTATCGACAACTTCTAAGACGAACTTGTACAATAACCATAATTGAATGGTGTATGAATGTGAATCAACATACTCTTTGTACGTACTAAAATGTAATACTTTAGATTAATGTTTACCAGTGATTCAAGTGGAGAACTTACCGATGAAATGTCCTTTTTGACTGCAATAAAGCTTATACAGTTTTTAACAAATTTTGAATTAATGAAGCTCAAAAAACTTTATTATAAACCATTAAATTTTTACTGGCAGCAACATAAATTTGCTTACACTTTGCATGGGGCAACATGAGAATTAAGACATTTGTAATAATTTGTTTTATCTGATTTTATTACAACAAATACATAACACACAGTTATGATATATATAGAGTACACATAAACACTCAAGATTTCTTAGCTTAAGTAATTGAGGAGCATAACCAAACACCTCAATCATTCAATCAATCAATTTCATTCAGTAGCTCCCTTTTCTCCTCCGCTGTTTTTGGCAGAGTGAAAGCTCCGCGTTATAGGAATCAACCTATACTGTACAGGTATACTTCCTTATACTTTTTGTCATTTCCAGGTGCTTTCCAGCTAATTTCGTAGCATGTTAAACTTTAAGTTACAGTTACGACATATACAATAAATTGCAAAAGATTATAATTTGCGACTAAATCTTACTAACAGAATAACTAAATTTTAAACATAATAAGAATATTTTATTAGACACCATTTTGCTTACATGATAGACGCAGGATAATTAATCCAACAAAAATGGAGTTACGGACAACAAAGTTTTTAAGTACGATTTTTCAGTTTTGTACAATAGAAAGCTTCATGATTCCTAAAATCTCTTGCAGGATATCGAAGAGTAAAATGGTAGGCAAGGGGAACAATTCGAACCTTCATTAATAATTTGTATAACTGATTGACGGCTTTGCAATATTATTTAAAGGTGCAGTAATACTATATGACATCAAAACACTACGGGAAGAATACATGTACACACATTATTTAAGTATTTGCCAAACTGTTTGCATCATTTAGGTAAAATATGCATTAGGTACAAATTTTTAAGG